>VWZV01001764.1:506-13516 GCA_013397155.1 Irena cyanogastra | reverse complement strand
TTTTTTTTTTTTGAGCACAACCTTGCATATAGTCTTGGCCACTGCCAGCTTCTGGAAGGGATGCAAAAATCTTGATTTATTGACTGAAAGTATATTTTCTCATTAAACCCACCTCATCAAAGACACACTGTGCTATGGGGACATGCTTATTACAGCACTTTTACCACAACTATCTTTCCCCTATAAAATTGCACACTTCCACCCTGAAATCCTCCAAATCCCCAGATGCAACCATTTCCATGGACACATTTCCTGTCCAAGGATAAATGGTGGTATCTGTACTTTATTAATCCCTAATCTCTGTCAAGTCTGTGGGAACTGGCCGCTACCTATATGTACCCTCATGAACCAGCTGGAAGTTTAAATTAACTCCAAAGGCAGTCACACCATCAGGGATGGCTATCAGAAACTGTGTAGCAGAGAACTTTCATGTGCCACAACAACATGTAGAGAGGACCCTGTTGCTCAACGGCACCAGGGCTCTAGCAGGAAGCATGCAGTGTCTCCCTTCTAAGGTGCACCTTTATATGCCAGGACAAGGGCTGGGTGCAACTGCTTGTGGAAAAACGGGTTCACTAAAACAGAAAAAAGGCTTTCACATGCGATGTGAAGTAGTTCCACAGAGCCTCCCCTGGATGGAGAAACACACCTTGCATAATGCTGCTGCTTAAACAACCATCCTCAGTATTATAAACAAAGGCCCCAAACACAGCTGGACATAGAAAATTAATTCCTCTGAGAGGGATAGAGGGCTTCTCAACACTGGTGGAAGAGACCATGGAGGTAAAATCAGTGTGGGATGCCACGGGTCTCCAGGTCCCCCTATGAATTCAGACGGGCACTCTCACAAAGGATCCTGGCCAGGATATGTGCTTTTACAGACCTAACAAATCTAATTCAAAACCCTCCACTGATAAGCACACATCTACAAATTTTCCACACCCAAAGCTGGCACACGTCATGGCTGCATGTGGTTTGGGGCCAGGTGGGACAAGCTGCAGCGCCAGTGTGGCATCAGGATTTGGCTGCAGGCAATGCACACAGTTTCTGCTGCTTTACCCTCCTCACTCCATTTAACTGCAAGGGTGCACTAAGAATGTTCATTCCCCAGCACTTCTGCAGCTCTTTGAGTTGCCACTGGGGAATCCTGACATGGTTTTAGGGGAGTTTCAGAGAGAAAAGAAGATGGCAGAGTGCCTACTAAAACTGTTCCCATAGTGAAATGTGCCACAGACTACAATGGTGACTCCTGTGGGACTAAGGCACCAGCAGAAAATAGTATAATGATTTTTTTTTTAATTTGATGTCCTATTAAAAGAAGTCACATGAGAATGACACTGGGTGTCTGAGAGATATTTTAAAGAAAAATCAATAACAGAAGACCTGAAACAAATTCAAGTTTCAAAATATCAAAGGTATGCACATCAAATAGAAATATCTTTCTCTATCAGAACTACTAAAATCTACTGACTGAAGGCAGCCTACACCAAGGAGAAACACAGATATAGGAAGATTTCAAGTCTGGACAAAACACTTCACTGCATTCTTTCCATAACTGGTTTTTCTTTCAAACACAGTATCTTCTGAATTCTAGTAAAGAACATAAAAAACTGAGAAGAAAGGTCAAAAACATCAAAAATTACTTAAGTGATTCGTGCATTTTTGAGGGTTACATAGATATGACCTCTTGATCACATATAAACTGCTAAACAGAAAACTCCCACAACAAAAAATTCCAGTACATTCAATTCACAAATAAATAAATAAATAAACTAAATAAATATAATAGATTCTCACACTAATTACTTTCAATGAACCTAATTTTAATGCTTAGGTACAGCTTGCATGAGGTGCAATGTGGCCAAGTTCCCCATATGTACTGCCTGACCTGGCCCTACTTCTTTTTTTTGAATTTTACCTGAAAAGGAACGAAAACTATACAGGATTTTGATGCTTACTTCCTTTGTAGTTTTTAGCAAATTGTTTTGTTTCACTACCTCACTTTCTGATCTGTAAAACAGAGATAATGCTATTCAGCTATCTTAAAGGAACGTGTTCAGATTGATAATTTTCTGCAAGACACCCTGAAGCAGAACATTTTAAAAAGTAAAACAAAGTATGTTTCAACTAAAGCTCCTATTGCTATCCTGTTTATTAAGAAGAGGAAAATATCTGATCTAAAAACAAGGCACTAGGCTATTGTTTCCCATGAGGCTCACAGAAATACTAAATTGTCTCCAGGATAATCACACATCACTTAACTCATATCTCACAAAAAAGACCTATTAAAACCACACTCAGAACAAACTGCACTAACAGAAACAAGGCATTTGGGTGAATTACCCACAACCCTGCTGGGTATTCAGCACCACATGCTACATCTGACCGGTAGAAAGACAGTCCTACTCTTGGACTGAAGTCAAATTCCTGTGTACAAGCAGCATGGCCATCAGTGCAGCTGACTTACTGAAATCCAGGTGCAGGCTGCTTCTGGAAGTAGGAAATATGATACAGGGGGTTTTTTCCCCCCTATGCAGTATGTTGTCATTTCACATAAACCCTGTAAAGGAGGGGAGGAAGTTAATTTAAGCGCATTCATGATTTACAGCCATTTACACAGCTTGTGCTGTACTGGAGAATTTAATATTGCAAGATTTCCCTGATCAAGAGTTTTCAGAAGCACTGCAGCTCCTATTACAAAGAAATGAAGAAGTGTGATGATGTTGCTTTCAGATTCAGCTGCATAATGAGTGATGCAATATTGGCACAAGATAGAAACACTAACATAGAGCACAAGAAAAATCACTAAGATAAAAAGCAGCAAGAAAACTAGAGTGGTTACTAAATACGGCAAACAATCTTAAAAGTAGAGTTGCAATGGGACATTAGATCAGAAAGAAAACCAAGACTTTCACCAGATGTTCAGCACTGTTGCTAACATGAATGGAAACAGCATAACTACTAGATGGCTTGTGGGGTTTCTCTTGTTCTTGGGTAATTTTTTAAATACCAAAAAAATCCCAGAAACATTTCAAATTCAAAAGACACAGTTGGGAAAGATTACAGGTTTCATGAGAAACCCATCTCTGATACCTTTTCTCCTGTTACCAATTTGCCACCCAAATCCAGTAAACAGACATTTTTAGGTAATACAGCAGCTATCATCATTGTTTTTGTGTGTGTGTTCAAAAAGCCCCTAAAAGAATTCTTTTTGTTGTATTGAATATTTGTCATTCTACAAGTCGTCATTTTCCTACTGACTTCTCCAGTTTATTTCACCTAAACAAGAACGAAGTTGAATGGTTACAAACACAGTAGCAGAAGTTACCTTTGTCCCAGTGTAACCTTAAGTCACGTGAAAATTAAGGAGCTCCAGTGAGCTCTGTGAACTTTCTATAGTAAAGAAAAAATGACTGACTGGTGCAAATTCTGCTTGACATGACTGGGGACTATGGACTATTCCATTTTTAGCATTTGACTCTTGCTGCAGTGCTTTAATTTGCTAATTCAGTATCTTCTAAGTTATGAAATCTGTGCTTGAACTGAACCTCAGGAGAGAAAGGGGCTTCATGTTGCATCTGTATCCTGTGGAGTTACCATCTGAACATAGTCTCAGGAAAACAAGTGTAGAAATATATAAGATTACTGATTGAATGCTGTGATTGGACTGCATAGTCCTTGCAGTACTATGTAAATTAAAAAATATAAATGAAACAAAACAAACAAACACAAAGGAGAGAGATGAAGAAAAGGTAATTATATTAACTCCAGAATTAGCAGGTGGAAAATTACTTGTTTCATTTTAGAATGCATCCAGAAGGCTGTTCCATCAACCCCTCATCTGGAGACTTGGTCTTTTAACCAAAAACTTGACATTTTTAGATTCCTGGCAAAATAGACACTACCTCCCTATTATCTCCAACTTCCAGTAAATTGAGGTACTGTTAGCTCAATGCTATTCTCTTTGGATTGCAAACAGCAAGTTCTATCCCAAGCGTCAGAGGAAGAGTAGGAGTAGCAATATAGATGGAACTTTCACAATTGCTCAGTAGCCTTGCTGTTTCCCAGCATCACCTTGCTTGGTAGCTGGGCAAATCAGTACTGAATACCAAACTAATAGACTTCAATCTAAAGAACTTGTTGATACTTAGTTATCAAAGCAAGTGGACAAAAATACATAATGTAACACAGTAGGAATCACTAGAAAAGAGACTGGACACCTACAATGTCAGTTTGAATGTAAAACAAATTAAATGGAGCACGTTTTCTTGACAACAGTTACAACATTTTCTTTCCCAGTGGACTTGGTGCATTTCATAAGAAGCAGTGAATGCTAATCAGTAGCAGCCTAAAATTAATCCAGTGCATCCTGAGGTCAAATTTGGGCTTTTTTAAGGAGCAGAGTCATTAACAGAATACACCACTGTCTGATTAGTTTGTTTCAATTGAAAAGAATCAAAACACCAAGACCACCACAGGACCTCACTAGCAAATCAAAATATACAGTGGGGAAACCCCAGACATGTGACCAATTTCAATTGCAAAGTTTCCCCACTTTTTGGAAGGCTTTAACCATCCACGTTCTTTTGTGCAAAAGAGGAGCTGAGTCATCCCACGTAGGAGCAACTATAAATATCTGCACAAAAGCTGCAACACACAATATACAGTATTTTGGAGACACCCAAATGCGGGAGAAAGAGTATAGCATGCCCTTATTAGGAAAGAACATCTGTTGCATTGTCTGAGAAGCAGCTGGCATGACGTCTGGTCCCCAAAGTAATGTCAACTCATCCGTGTTACTTTTTACAAGCAGGGTTGCAAGATTTCCTCACAGTTTGAAGAGGAGAAAAGTGTTTGGAATGGAAAATGAAGCTGCTGCCAAAGAACTTGTTCAGCCACTAACACTTTATTCCTTTCACTACGTAGTGATTACGTTATCTCATAATAATGCAAATATCTGGTACTCTTTACCCTGACACTGTATTCTGCAGTTCATCTTGATATGGAGTGGAGCACAAAGACTATCTGCAACACAGCCATCACCACACTGCACTCGCACTCTTCCATAGTAGTCTCTTGATTTCTATGCCTCCAGAGATTAGCAAATATGAAATCAGCTATTTTGATAGTGTCCCGTCCTGCTGTAAAAGGGGAGTCGAGGAGGATTCTTTTTGCTATATTTCTTAGATGAAAATAAGCCACAAACATGGCCATACTATATCTGAGAACATTTTATTGATAAAGAAAGGTAAGTGTTCCTACCAAAGTGGGGTAGAATAGGGAGCAAAGAGGAGGAAAGAGAGACCGAAATAGAAACAGAATACTGGGATAGTTTGTTACCACTGTATCCCAGGTGCCCTGTTAGCATCAACTCGGCAGATGTGGCATGTGTGCTGCAAACTGCGATGAGTCTGCGTGGCTCCCGTGGCAGCTAGGCGAGATTTCCAAGCAGTAGCTGGCTGCATGTCTCTTTGTCAGTGAAGATCAGGTTGCCGTGGCTACGGGCACATCTGTGAAGCAGCTGCGGGTTCTCAGGGTCGTAGAATAGGGTGCAGGCGGTGGCTGCAGGCGGTGGCGGTTGCTCCACCGGGGAAGCAGCGAAGTCCTAGGTTGCCGTGGCCTCGGGGAAGCGGCGAAGCAGGGCATGACAGGGAAGCAGGACCCCAGGGAGGAAAAGGCGACAGGGAGAGGGGGGCCAAGCTGACCGTACAGTCGAGTCCCCGCTCCCTCCAAGAAACCCAAAGAAAAATGGCCCCTGATTGTGTTGCAGTTAACTGCTTTTACGTGCTAAAGCTCCTTCCATAGCACGATTTCCTGAGCATTTTTCCCGGGCATCCGAGCATCTGCCCCATCAGCAAGTGGGAGCTCACTTGCAGCCCTATCATGGAAGCTTTCTCTGCCCTGATCTGCTGTTAGGCAAAGTGTCCCTGGGGACAGGGCTCCCAGCATGTGTACAGCCCCTATAGTAATTTTTCACCTCATGTATAACATATGTTGAGGCATAAATAAAAAGTAGATTAGTCCCTCTCAGATACCCAGCAGAGAAAGCCCTCAGATATAGGTTTAATTCAATCTTAGGATTGCCTTTTCCTGCCATAATGAGATGTACCAGTGTAACCCTAACACAAGAAGCCTGAGTCAAAGCAGAACAAAGTTAATATTTAGAACTATTTCAAGCAAGCGCCTGAGCACTTCCCACCCCCTGCAGATAAAAGCAAAAAATCTACTACAAAATCCCCTGTCAAATACCGTAAACAACCGTGTTTCCTGAAATGTTAACAGACTATCGGAATAGGTCTTGGGTCTTCACTCACATAGTCATTTTCCCCTTTCACAGGAACACTTGTTTGGGTCATTTTTAAACAAAACTTGCCTTGATTCTAGTTTAGTTTGCTAATTGTTTCATTTTGAATCCATGATTAAAACCTTTAAGACCAAGTTTAGATTTTTGCTTTTCTTTTCTCTCTCTTTTTTTTTTCCTATTTCCCCTTTCTTCCTCAAAAGACTAAACATCCCTGAATTTCTTAGCATTTTCTGCCAGGATTTAGAAAGGTATGACCAGAGAAGTCTAGATGAACAAATAAGAATGAAAACTTCTGAAAATCAAGGAAGTCTTCGTTATGTTATATGTAATTAATTCGGGCCCATGAATTGTATGTATTAATGTATAAAGTATAAACCAAAATATTTGTAAGACATATTTCCTAATGACCACACTCTGGGCCGAAGGGAGATGCTTGCAATATTCACTAACGACCCCGGAGGAGACTGATTAACATTTCTAAAGATGTGGCTGAGCCAGAGATGGACTCTTCCCAAAGGTACTCCCAGCCATTAGTACCTGACAAGATATCAGATCCAGATAACCAAGATCGTCCTCCACATCTGGCTCCAGATGAACACATCAAGTATTCATGATCTTCCGGGAACCTCAGATGCAGAGAGAGACAGAGCATGAATATGCAGAGGCTGAGAGAAGCTGACTGAATCAGCCTCAGGTGAAATAAACTGTATAACAACCAAGCGAACTGAGACACAGGGGTGAACAGAGGAAATCCGATGCCACAGAAGTCAGATCAGAGTTCACCCAGTGCTGATGCCTGGGCTCGACACTGTTCCTTAGATTGTGGCTTTTTAGTGATAGACTATTTTTGATTGTCAAGAAATTATTTCTTATTAATTAACAAATTGGCTCGTAGCATTTATAACAGTTACAACATGGAACTTCTTCCCTGTGATCAAAAGTGGTAGCTACTCACCCTCAAACACATTAGACTCACAAGTATTTACATAGATTCTTTGTTCCTGTCCATCACATGCATAAAGCAATCAACATCACAGTGCTCTGTAGCCTCCTGGAGATCAGCCAGTCTTGACACACGATTTCTTAAACCTTTCCTGTGACAGTGCTCTGCATGCACAAAATACACAGCCCCTTATAACTGTCTACGAGGGAGTCTGATAATGCCTACAAGCCCTTTGCCTCAGGCTGGGATTTGCCAAAGAATGCACAAACTCTACTGTAAAAAAAGGTGAAAATGGCTTGCAGCATCTTGCTATGAATACAAGAAGAATACCTTTTTCAGTCAGAACTGCTAAGGGAAATCTTTAACTGCTTCCTCATCCTGCTCTCCCACAAAGTACTCACATTTCTAAAGCAGGACAAGAGTGACTTGAGCAAATCGAGTTTACACGCACTCTAACCCGGATTCAGGACACACCACCAAGGATATGATTTAACAATGAGGTTTCAGTCAAAATTTTACTTTTCTTCCCCAAGACTACAACACTTGACAGAGAAGTGAAGTAGCACAGCAGACCTCAAAGCCAAGAGCAAAGCATCACACAGCTAGCCTTGTGATGATGGTTCTTCCAGTGCCAGTGAGAAATACAGCTTCAACTAGGAGCACAGACTATATAGCATTAAACAAACCACTAGGTATGACGTATGACACGGGTCAACAAAGGACATTCATTGAGAGAGCAATTACTTGAGCCAAGAGAGGAGAATAGCACTATTTCTGCTATATACTCTACACTTGATCTTTTACCTAAAATGTTTTTTAATAATCCTTCATGGCTTTTCTTCCTTGAATTAGCCTACTTATCTTTTGAAGTCATGTCACTCATCTAATTATCCTTATTTTTGTATAACTTTTCTAGCTTTGTCATACTCTTTTTTGAAAGCAAAGAAAGATGACAGCACCCAGGATATGCATACACCACAGAGATATCTTGAACATAAATGAATTTTCAGTTTGGCTCTCCACTTCTCTCCTAATTGTGATTAAGAACCAACATTTTGGCTGCCACCTGAATTGGTGTTTTCAAAGGCCTAGCTATAATAATTTCAACATTTCTATATTGAATTTTAATAACAAGTTTCAACCTCATAGTTTTGTGTATATTGTTGGCTTATGCCATGAATATTACTGGGAATTTAATCCACCATGTTAATGCCTATTCACTGCAAAATCTTTCTGTAAAGCTGGAATAACATATTTTGGTTTTTTCTACTCTGAATATCAATACCATATCAATAGCACTTTTTTCCTACTGTGAATTTTACTGCACCATCAGCACACTTTGCTGATGATTTCATCATTTATCCCTTTTCTGTACCACTTGGGAAGAACAGGCTAACAGAGTTCTTTCTCAGTGACACCCCAGTTATCTCCAATTACAAAAACAGACTATTATTTTGTAGTGGTTTTGATTCAACAATCTAAGTTTCCTGGCCAATGTACCAATTATGCAGTGGGTTTAGAGCTTGCCAAATGTCCATGCACCCACTAAAATTATTGACTCATTTTCTGCTTCAGGAGAAGAGCAAAGTAGGCTCAAATTTTAAAAGGGTATAAAGAAAACTTTATTAACAGAACTAAAAGAAAAAGAGTAAGAATCCGAATAAAACCTTCATAACACTTCTCCTTCCCCCACAATCTTCTTCACTTTCCCTCTGACAACATACAGAGACAAAACCTGGGGCTTTCAGTCAGTTTTCCACCTCTAAAATAGTCTTTCTTCAATTCACTTAGGGAGAGGAGTCTCTCTTGCCATGCCATTGAGACTTCTTCACAAGAAGCAGTTCTCTCGTTGCTTCAATGTCACAGCAAATCAGCTGCCTGGGAAAGGAAAATCTGATCACTGTGTAAAAAATCCCTCCCTGTCGCTCTTCTCCAGAGGATGAAGAGAAAGAGACTCAGAGATTTCAAAGAATCAGAAGGCTTCTTTATTGTAACAATTTATTCCCTTTTATAGGGTCTTTCGCTACCAGCTATTTGATTGGCTAAATGACACAACGCCTCTCTACCACCATTGGTTGAGATACAGGAAGCATGTTTCGAAAACACACACAAGAATAGAACAAACTAAAGTGAAAAACAGCACCTGTTATTTTTAGAACACGAGATGTTTACAAAACTTCTATCAATTCTTCCATGAGAACATGAAATTCTTCACAGACCTGTTCTCTTGGAAGGTAAACTGTTTTCCCTTGGGAAAGTCAGGGTTTAGTGCTGAATTTCTCTAAGACCTACTGAAAGTCAGCCCCACACCCTCCCTCGACTTACAGATTTCCCCACAACTATTTTTAAGGGCTCAATCTTTAGTAATGGGGTACAATTTTAAGGATGAGCTGTTCAAAAGCAAAGGTTCTCTTTATTTATCTCTCAGATCATCTTCATCTCTGGGAACAGAGGTTTTCTTCTTCCCTAGGAGCAAAGAGTCTTCATCACTTTTGTCTCTCTCTGTTCAAGCTTCTCATTTGGATCACAGCTACATCAACATCTGCTTGCTTCAGCATGGATGACTTTGCTCATGTCTACAGTTTGAATGCTCTATCCCCCATGCTTTTTTCATCAGCTACCAGGATATTCTAATGTATCACAGTCCATCTCCATGGCCTCACAAAAAGAATTTCAGCCCAAGACTAAGGCATCTCCTCATTCTCCTTCCATCTGGAATTTTACTTCTTTACTGAGCCTGGCATCTCATGTTGTCTTCTATGTGTCTTCACTCTTTCCTTTTCTTACACTCAACAGAGAATTGATGTTTGCAAGGCTCATCAGTGCACTAAAAGAGTTAATATCCCACCCAGGCCTGCAGATGGTCATGTGATTTCTGCTGGGCGACAGTGGAGCTGTTTATGATAGAGGGTTTCTTTGTCAGCCGTGCCGGGGTTGGGGGGCAGGGGGGAGGCTAGGATCTCAGTAGCCAGGCTAGAACACAGCAGCAGCACGCTGGGAGTCGATGGCTTCCCCCTGCCTGGTGGTTGCGGATGAACCTCAATGGCGGCAGAGTCTTGGCCCAGACAGCCCGGCCTGGGGCTGCTCCTGGGGCACAGCAGACCCTGGCTCGACCAGGGCCAGCGGCAGGGCAGAGCTTAGTAGTGGCAAGATGTTAGCAGCTGTGGAGCCATGGCCCAGCCCGGCCTCAGCTGGGGCCCCACGGCCTCCCCTCCCCTGTCCAGCTACCGTGCTGGGAGGGGGAGGAGAACATCTTTCTTCAGAGGCCAGAAGCAAGAGAACTTTTCTTGGGCTTGCCCATCGTTAAAATGTGTCACAGAGGCGTATTTCACTTTTCTTAAGTGGTTTAACGGGGTATCAATCCTCAAAACTAGTCACTGATTGGTTTCACTAGGCACAGAGGAAGCTCTTAGAAGCTTCTCTTAGAAAATCACTTCCATAGGTGGCTCTTTTCCTCCTCACCAAAGAACAACCAATGCAAAACCAACACATATTTCCAGTATTCAATCAGGTCCTAATTGCCAACAATACCTTTCATCTTTAAGGCTTCATTTCAACATGGTTGCTTAATGAAAGAGAAAAAAAAACCTTTATAGAAATTCATTTACACAATATCCACAATAGCATCTTTATTGACTCTTTCTAATGAATAGATTTGCGAAAAAGAGATTTCCCCTAAGATCATCACATTGATTTTTCCTCATTCTATCATATGATTTATGGACATAGTAATTATATTCTTTCTAAGCTTTCTATCAGTTTCTTTGGTACCTAAGGAAAACAAACAGTATTTACTCTCAAAGAACTGTGTTACATTTGTATCACATTTTCCATCGCTTTGGTATCAAATATCAAATTAAACAGCTTATGAACTGGAGTTGTTAGTTCACTATTTACTATTTGAGTTACCTCAGAACTTTTGGGTGAAAACCAGCTGGTCCTGAAAAATGCAGACACAAGTATTCATTGCATCAGCTGGTCACAAAAGCTCTTTGCTGCCACTTTGCCTGGAGACAACTCACATGATCTGTTTCCCACCATGTAATAAGCCTTCTAAAGATCTGGAGAAGAAACATCAATTAAGAGAATCAACTGAGATTTTTCTGTCATGATTTTGCTATCTGTGAATCTTCATTTCAGGACCTGATATTCTACAGATCGTTTGGATTCTAACCTAGGCTTCTTCCTCTCCTCATGGAGAGGGAAGCTAAAATTCCTTTCATATCCAAGATTAATACAAAACTACTCACTGTCTTGCTTAGCAGCTGTTACCTTCAGCCACCACATACTTCTGTTTCCACTGGATTTATAAATGTTTTTGAAGTCTTTGTTTCTACTACTTCTGTTTCGTAAAAACCTTTTCTGAAATGAAAAAGAAACAACCGTTGATTTCACCAGAATGAAATATTTAACTTGAAAATGTCTGGGTTACTTTGGTGGAGTTTTTTTTCATGGGCAGTTTTGTCAAAAATGCTTCTGTTTAACCAAGCCTTTGATATCCCTTTCTGTTTTCTTTCTCCTTTACCTCCCACTTTTTCTAGTGTAGGGCTGAGCCAAAGCACATTTAGCATTCACATAACCTCTAATTAACTAATACTCATGAGATAAGGAAATGACATCATGCTCTAAGTATTATTTTGCAAATGAATCAGAAAACCAAAGTCTTCATTAAAGCCATATGTCTTGCTTTACAGAAAATTTGGGAGAAAACTTCTAAAGGTGTTCTTTTAGAAAGCAAATGTAAGTGCCCCCTCCCCCAGCTGGTTCGGGAAAAGATTTCCTTGGAGAAAAGTGGAAAAAACCTGTTTATTTAACAGGCAAACAATTCACCAGCACAAAAATTGAACAATATTAAACTATAAAGCCTCTTGCCAATCTGAAGAGATGACAAACACAGAAAGTCTCCTTCGTAGGTTGCACCTCAGCTCACTCAGTCTACTACCAGTCCCTCCGGCACTGGAAATGCCGTGGCCCAGGCCAGGCCCTGTGGGCCACAGGCGTGAGCTGCTGGTGCTCTGCCGGGTTTTTAGTCTAGAGCAGGTTTAAACAGTTCCAAGAAAAAGAAAAACTACAGTCTAGGGAACTTCTCTGCCTCAGCTAGCTAAAAAGTAACTAAAAAGCAAAGGAGAGCTCTGTCCTGCCATCTGTCCGTGCTGCAGACAACACAGTGCAGGAGCAGGATGCAGGGGAGCAAGTGCAGTTTCTGCTAACAAACTCTGCTCCAACTCAAACTTCTTCTCTCTCCCCCCCTTCGATCTTGGAACTAGTTTTAAAGGTGCAAAACTTATTTCTGGGCTAAATAGATGAATGGGGATACAAGCATCATATAGCCAACTCAGGACACCATAATATGCTGCTGTTCCTGAATCGGTCCTCCTGGGCTGTACATATACAAAATACAAATACAAATACAGCGAGTCTTCCTCTCTGCAATGTTGTTCTGGTGTCTTTTCTGCTCCCAGCCATTGCTATTCCAGCTGCTAAATGTTAGATGATTGTATTGCTTCTGATTCAGAGCCAAAAATTAGGAAGAAACCTCAGGAGGGTTTACTTTGGGAGAAGCCAATCCAAAACAGCCCCTCCCAGTCACTGGCTTGGGAAAAAAAAATGTCCTTAGGAGAAAAGTGGACAAAACTATTTATTTAACAAGCAAAGCATTCACTAGCACAAACAAAGAAATAATGAACAATATGAAACCATAAAACGTCTTGCTGCTCCAAAAGAGATGACAAACTCAGAAAGTCCCCTCTGTGGCTGTGGCTC
>VWZV01001760.1:256426-361907 GCA_013397155.1 Irena cyanogastra | reverse complement strand
ATGGATCCACAACTTCTCTGGGCCACTTGTTCCAATGTCTCACCAACCTCTGAGTGACTATCTAATCTAAACCTACCCTCTTAGACTTTTAAAGCCATTCCCCCATGCCCTATCCCTACATGCCTTTGTAAAAAGTCCCTCTCCAACTCTCTTGTGGACTCATTTTAGGTACTGGAAGGAGCTCTAAGGTCTCTCCGGAGCCTTCTCTTCTCCAGACTGAAAATCACGAACTCTCTCAGCCTATCTGCATAGGACAGGTACTCCAGCCCTCTGACCATGCCCTTCCTCTATCTAAGGTAACAAACATATCCCCACTCAATTTTCATTTTGTTAGCCTAAAGAATTCTACTTTCCTCCAAAAAATTATTCCTTATTTCCCACATAGACTCACAGAATATGCTGAGTTGGAAGGGACCCATCAGGATCATCAAGTCCAACTCATGGCTCTGCACAGCACCATCCCCAAAAGTCACACCATGTGCCTGAGAGTCCAAATGCTTCTTGAACTCTGTCAGGCTTAGTGCTATGACCACTTCCCTGGTGAGCTGTTCCAGTGCTCAACCACCCTCTGGGGGAAGAAATTTTTCCTAATATCCAATCTAAATCTCCCTTCACACACCTTGAGGCCATTCCCTCAGGTCCTGTCACTGGTCACCACAGAGAAGAGATCAGTGTCTGACCTTCCACTTCTCCCTGTGAGAGCGGGGAGCGGGGGGATTCCTCTTGCTCTCCTTCAGGCTGAACAAGAGGAGTGTCCTCAGCTGCTTCACACAGCTTCCTCCCCAGACTTTCACCATCCTTATGACCCTCCTTTGGACAGTCTAACAGTTTAGTCTTTTTAATATTGCAGCACCCAAAACTGCCCCCAGCACTCGAGGTGAGGCCACCCCAGAGCAGAGCAGAGCAGGACAATCCCCTCCCTTGCCCGGCTGGCCATGCTGTTGGCTCTCCTGGCTGCCAGGGCACTGCTGGCTCTGGTTCAACTTGCCATGGACCAGGATCCCCAGGTCCTACATCCAGGGTTGTCCTGTCCCTAACACTTGACCTTGTTAAATTTCACATGTGATAATTGCCCAATCCTCTAACTAGTTAAGGTCTTTCTTAAGGCAGGGCCTCTTTTAATGTAAATAACTACAGAAATATGTATCTAAATTCAACCAGAATGTTTAAAGACTTATCTACATAAAAAGATGTGCAAAAAAGGGGCCTCCCAAACCTTCTGAACACACATGCTGTTGACTGAAGTGTTCAGATCACTTTAGACAGAAAAATCATGTCCCAGCAGCACGTTATTCATTGAATAATGTTTTAATAAAAATTTTAAAACATTATAATATCTTATAGTGAAATTTCATAGATTAGCCAGGCTTTTAATTAATAAAAATCCTAAATGAAACACAAGAAGAATGTTTATCTTCATCTCTATTTATGATATATTATCGACAATAAATTTTTCCTATATATGTATATCACATGTATAATAGTCTCTTTTAAGGATGCAAAACTGCAACCTTAATCAAAAGATTTCTCACACTGCACATACTATAATCCTATGTTCTTTCCTGTCTTGGCAAAAAAGTTTGCCACTGCAAATACGTAGTTTATGCATGTACAAGCAAAAGAGCAAGAAGAGACATGGCCATATGTCACCATCTGGCTAACTAAAGTATAGTTGAAGAGTACAAATTACTTTTCAGAAAATGAAGTTATTTTAAACAGTATAAATAGGCTCTGAAAAATGACTGTGACGCGACATAGCAAAGGCAACAAGAGTCTCTGCAGACTGTAAAGAGGACTCAATTTAAAAAAAAAGACAGCAACCACAAAACACACACACACATGAATTATGAAGAACACCACAACATAAGCAGAACCCCCACAATATAAGAAGAACCCCAGGAAATGAGATAAACTCTAAGTTTAGCCCTTACTTTTCTAAGACCCAGTAACAATATAGGGATATGGAAACAGCTTCTATTAATAATTTTATCTTCAAAGAAATGTATTGGCTGTTTCCTTTTCTGAATTTTTGCTTTAGAAAGATCATCCTCATAAGCGTTTTTAAAGTCCTTTTGAAATTGTGGATGACCTCTGCTGAACATCCCAGATGAAGCCTCTCCTGTCTTGTACAAAATTGTACTCATACTTCTTTGTCGACACGGGAAATGTCTCAGATGTGTTACCATCACGTTCATGATTTTGATGGTTATGTCTGCAAGGGTAGCCCTATTGTTTAATTTTAACTGCTTATTTACCAGGCTCTATTATGGTTACAAAAAAAAAGAAAGACATTTGTTGCAGTTTAAGGCAAATATGCAGGTAGCAGATTTGCTAACGTAAGGACAGCAGTGGATATATAAGCCCATGTTGGCATTCATTGTGTTAGAGAAGTATCAGATAATCAGAAAATGGCAACATGATAAAAATCACAAAAATAAAAGGAAGTTAAAAAAAGAAACGTTGCTTCCATCGATAAATGTGAAAGTGATCTTGCTCACTGTCAATGAACAATAGAAAGCAGATTTACCTTGCGTATCAGACTACCTCATATAGATGATAATTTCAGACAACCAAAAAGATTTCAAGAGTTCTGTACTACAGACTATGCTTCTCTACCAGCTGGTCCATATTTTGCTTTGAAATTCCCATCTACAAAAGTCCCAAAACCTTTGAAATATTAATAAATGAAGTGAGGTTTTCCCCCCAATAGCCTAATGTTATTTCTCCCTAATAGCCAAACCTGTTACTATACTTTCAGAGAAAGCTTCTGTATCCAATTGGGTTTTTTTTAATTCCCATCTCCAATGCATAGAATTTTAGATTTCATACCTTTCATGTTACTGTCACATAGAAATTCCATATCTCACCTGAAGTGAACTGTTATTTTTCTTTTTCCATATTATCTATCCAGATTTGTAAATAAAATTCTTTTTCCTCTACCATGTAAGTTTCTTTATGGCAGGTCTTTCCTTAGTGCAGTTTCTTGCTTCCCAGTTCACATCTAAAAATACTGGTACTGAATCTGCTGAATGCGTGCACCCATTTCTGACACCACTTCCTAAACTCCCAGTTTCTAGTGTGAAATAGTGTGAGGAGCCCTTCAGCGCAGGGTATTCTCTGTTCGGGTTTAAATGTTACTTATGTTCATACTGATACACTTCAGCTGTTATTAAACACCACAATTTTAATACAAATCTTGCAGTTGTCACTGCTGTTCTTAAAGGGGTAGATACCCTTATCATGCAGACAGTAAGTTTTTAGTGGGCTTTTTGGTTGTGGTTGGAGGAAACTTCAGCGTATGTCTTTAAAAATTATAGAATCTTAAAATGATGGTTGGAAGGTGATCTTGAAGATCATCAAGTTCCAACCCCCCTGCCGTAGGCAGGGCACACTTTGCGCTAGACCAGGTTTCTCAGAGCCCCATCCAAACTGGCCTCGAACACCTCCAGGGATGGGGCACCCACAACTCCCTTGGGCAACCTGTTACAGTGCCTCATCACCCCCACAGTAAAGAATTTTTTCCCCAGTATCTAATCTAAACCAACTCTCCTTTAATTCAAACCCATCCCCCCTCGTCCTGTCACTACATGCCCTCGTAAACAGTCTTGCTCCATCCTTTCTGTAAGTTCTCTTCTGGTACCTGGAAGGATACTGCCACAAAAAAAAAAAAGAAAAAAAAAAAGTGTTCTGAAACTTTAACTTACTTTGAAGGTCTACAGACACGTAGCCCTCAGTTCACTGGGAAGCGCCGAGGAGGCAGACCTACCGGCAGCCGGGGCACGGCCCGAGGGCTCCGGCCGCTAACGCACCGCCCGCCTGATACCGCCGATGCCGCCCCGGCACCGCCGCGAGCCCGGGGCTGTGCCCGGTGATTTGTGTTCACTGGCCCGGGCCGAGTTGCCCTCAGCGCCGCCGCCGTTCCTCGCCTTTGCTCCGCAACCAGCGGATCGCAGCTCCCGCACTCCCGCGCCCCCCGCGCCGCCCGGGGGCGATCGCGCAGCGCCGCCCGCGCCGCTGTTTCGCCGTTGCCGAGAGACGGCGGCGGCCTCGCCTGAGGGAGGCCGGGCCTGAGGGAGCCGGGCCCGAGGGAGCCGGGCCCGCCGCCCCCACGCCTCCTTCCCTCCCATCTCCCAGTTTTCCCTGGGCAACGGCTTCGAGCGTTTTATGTGAATTCCCGGAAGTCTTTGGGGGAGCGTTTCGCCGTGACACATGCGTTTAATCCATTTCTTCACAGTTTATCCCGACTCCGAAGCGCTGGTGACGCTGCTTTGAGGGAAACTTCGAGTCATTAATGGTGATGGGCCCTAGGAATGATGGAAAAAGGAATCAGTTAGTTCTGAAGACTAAAGGAAAAGGCTACTTACTTACCCAAAGACAAAATTTCTGAATACTAACAAATGTGTGCAGTCTGTCTAAAAATTGCAAGTTGCTATGTTCACGCCTTACTTTTGTGATTTTTCTCTACCCCGTTTCACTACTTTCAGAGCATTCAATGGGGAAAAAAAAAGAAAAGAAAAGTGGAAGCCAGCAGTTATGAGGAGAAATGGGTTAAACCTCCCTACGAGGTAGAGCACGGCTCAGGCAAGCCTCTGTCAGAGCCCTGTGGGCAGAACATCCGCACAGAGGATGGCAGGGCCCGAGGGGCGACCTCCCCTCTTCTCGGCGCTAGGCTGGTGATGGAGGAAGCTGTGCTGTGTGGAGAATTGTGCTAGTCTCAGAATAATCGTTCATTCCAGTGTTCTCTTATGCCGACCAGGCTGTTTTGGAAGGAATCCTAAGCTGAATTCTGAAATCAAATAACATTGTCTACTTGAAATGCAGCATAATTGCTATCAGTAGCTGCGGGAGTAACAGCAAACAGGCAAATATAATAATTTTGGGGCCTCAAAGTCAGGTAGTAATAGGTAAAGAAATTACAGCTGCTACTGTCTCTCTCCTGTGATTCCTTTTTATCACCAATATCATTGCTTTCTCCACAGATTTCTTACAATGTTACACTACAAGTATGGATTCTATTTTTATAAGCCATATTATTTGTTGAGATCATGGCAGAAACATGTCCTGGCCTCACACTATGACAAATGTGTACCATTGTAACAGAAGAGCCAGTGGGTCATTTTCAGCCATAGGCAAGACAAATGTGAAGGCATCTCTTTCCACTTTTAAAATCATAACTCCTATAGAAAATTTATGGAGATTTATAGTCATCTTCCTTGGAAAGCAACTGCGATGACAAGTCAAGAACAATTTATACTGCCTGGTACCTCTGGAGACAGAAAAAATCACACTTTTTTCACAAACTTTGTGACTGACTGAGTGACTTTCTATAAAGCCTGACTAATGGATGCCTCAGGTTTACAGTGGTTAGTAGAGTCTCACTCTGGCAGGAAAGGAAGCAAAAAACTTTTGGTAGAGGCAAGTCACCAGCTCCCCTAACTTCTTCATGGACTTTTCTCTAAACAGTCAGGCACCACAGAGACAGGTAGGTGCTATAAATGTAAGAGATGAATGTAAATAGTAAAGACAAAAATTTGGGTTAACTCTGTTCTGGGTGTGGCTGGGCTGCACATACTTTTCTTCACAGCAGCTTGTATGTTGCCATGTTGTCAGTTTGTGACCAAAACTGTGTTAATAACACTCTTGCTAAATTGTGCTTGCACAATGTCAAGGCCACCTGTTTCTCACACTGCCCGGCCAGGGGGTAGGCTGGGGGTGGGCAGGAGTTAGGGAAGGGGACACAGCTGGGAGAGCTGGCTCTGACTGACCAAAGGTGATTTTATGCCCCATCATATTAGGCTCAGCAATAAAGCTGGATGGTGGTCTTCCCAAGGGAGCTGCTGCTTGAGGACTGGCTGGGCACTTACCTGCTGGTGGGAGATGCTAAGTCTTTGCAAATCATTGCAGTTTTTAAAAACTTTTTCTTCATTTATTAAGTAGTCTTTATCTTGAGCCATTTGTTGTTTTCTCACTTCTCTTTTTCTAATTCTGTCCTGCATCCTGCTATGGGTGTGGAGATACAGTGATTAAGCAGCCCACTGGTACTTAGTTGCTGCTAGGGATCTCCTTATTCCAAACACAACACTATCCATTACTGGGAAAGCTTGTCTTTTTCTTGTCATCAACAATGGTAGTTCTTATTGCTGTTTCAAACATAATTCTGGCCAACTGCTAATTGGTTGGATATTTTCTTTATTTCTTATGAATGATCACATCAAAGATATGCAGATGCAGAGTCCATGTGGAAGAAGAGAGACCTGGTGATCAGGTGCATGTTCACCCTGTATTTCAATACACTCACATGGAACAATGTGCTCAGTTGTCCTGGAAGACTAAAGTGTCTTCTACAGGTAGGAAAAGCACAGGTACTCTCAGACTCGTAGCCAGGACTTTTCACAAATTTTATAAAGAGTGTCAATCTGTTTTGTGAAACAGAAAGGAAGATGGACAATAGCAGATGACCAGGAGACAGTCGAGCCTGCAGACACAATCAAGGCTTGGTGTTTTTACTTTCATCTGTGTTTGCCATGAGAAGTGGCAATCAAACACTGTGTGACAGACATATAATTGCAGCATTTTTACCTGTGTTTTGGCAAAATTATACAAAATATCAAGAAAAATATTTTAAAATTTAATTTCGTGAAAATTTTCTGAATGTGTCATTAAGTAACAACTTACTAATAAGGAAGCAAAGGGAGAGAACAAATGAGAACAGCTACAAAATGCCATGAAAACTCACAACAGATAAAGAGTCAGAAATTACAGAATCCAGAGAATAACAGAATATTCTGAGTTGGAGGGGATTCACAAGGATAGTTGAGTCCAACTCTTGGCCCTGCACAAGACAGCCCCAAGAATAACAGTATGAGCCTAAGGGCATTGTCCAAACACTTCTTGAACTCAATATTTTATTGAAATATAATTTATTCTAATGCAAAAAATATACAAACCAAAATAATATATATTGTATTAAAGATAGGAGATTATGAAATAAAAGAACTTCCTAGAGAGTCAATACCTAATAAAGTGAAAAAGGACTTATAACTACAAGAGCTTCATTAACTACAGATTTTAATGAAATTTTGTGACTAAACTTTTGATAAAGTCACTATAGAATTTGTGTGCTGTTCTATAAAGGGACAGGGTCAATCACTCTGATTAATTTAAAGCTTCTGAAAAAAAACCCTCAAGTATGAATTAGAAACATATTTGAAAGTATATTGGGGAACAACGTTTTAAAACATTTTAAATATTTAATTTCAAAAGGGATTTAAATGAATAAGCTACTGCCAAATCAAAGTACTTCTTGAATTTGAGTGTTGGAAATTTGCATGTTGAAGTGTTCAAAATTATCTTTCTGCTTTTACTGGAAGTGCCACTGGGGGAGTCATTTCTCATTTCCTGAAACATCAGAAGTAGAATTACTATTTGCTGCATTGCTTGTATGAAATAATTCTTTTTTTTTCCATTTAAAAAAAAAATCATAATTTATGCATTAAGAAATACCTGATGACATACAGTACAAACACTCTTGTCATAAAACATGTTTTATATCAGTCTCAAAAGACACTTAAAAGGAACTTTCCTTTTCTGACAAGAAGCAGCTGGCTTAAGGAGTGATGAATTTACAACACATCATCTTGGCATTTCAGTTTTCTGTATTACTTCACACATTAAATTACTCAATAGCAATGTAAATGGACCCCTTTCTCTAGGGAAAAAAAAGAAGAAATCAAAATGGAGAACAAGCCTTTCCTTCTTTCGATTTGCAAGTGAGATTTGTAAGTCTTCATTTTTCATAGGCACCCTGCCTGAACAAGTGTATTGTATGGGAGTATTGAAAAATGTTCCCCCAATGTAGTTGTATTCTCTTCTATAAAGCAATAAAATTAAATTCATGAATTACAATTTTTAGCAAATAGTGTAGCACTATCATTTAGAAACTGATGACCTGTAGCCACAGCTTGTACCCAGTGCTGGTCATGATATGTCACATCAGTGCATGTGTATGTATGTCCTTAATACCTTGGGGCTCTCAGAAGGGAGACAGGTGGTTCAGCAGTGAAAGCTTTAAGCCAGGAGTTGTGACCACAGAACTTTCTCTGTAATCCTGAATAAACTGCATAAAATTAAACCAGTTTAGTTATTTAACAGAAATGACCAAATACTTTAGTATTTCTATAGGTGAATTTCTGCCTGTGAAACTGGGGACTTCTGAAGTTCTCATCATACACAGTCTTTTGAGACGAAATTCATTAAGATCCTCAAAAATTGTTGCTGCAGCATATAAATATTACAAAATTGAGAAGGAGATGCTTGAGCAGTACCTGGGAAATCAATATGTGGCACAAGAAACTGCGAATCTGTTTTACATCACCATGACTATAACATTTTTTGTAAAAGTAGGTTAGGGCTGACCACTGTAAGGTAATATAAACAAACCTATACAAGTATGGTTTTTATCTAAAGTGGTATTTGAACCCTGTAGATATTATCAGAGATGTTGAGGGAATGACTGAAGGAAGGGAAGTAACTGAAGAAATTTTTTACCTTATATCTAACACAGATCAGATAATTCTGCCTAAATATTTTCACATCTCTTAGCAAATATATTTTAAACCTTGTTTTCCCAAGACATAGATCCTTTTAAAGGCTAAAATGAATCAGTTCTCAGGGATACTGGTAAGTGTCATCCTGGACAGATTGTTTGATATCGGATGTTCTCAGAGACCACAATCTCCTGTGCTAATGAAGAAATACACAGATTCTATTTAAAAAGCCCAAGACTTTTCTTGCCCAAATTTCAATGTACAGCTTCATTCTTCAAAGATTACATATTCTGTAGTGTCCTCAGGACAAATTGTGCTGCGTTGTTTCCATTCTTGTAGCAGCACCGATCCTCTGAAGCCTTGCCAAAGGTTATGTTTCAGCAAGGCTATGTTTTTTTCTGTTATCTTGCATTTGAAGGCTAGAGTCACAAAATATAGAAGGTAGTTAAATGAATATTTTTAAGTTGATTCAATACTGCAGCATTCAAAATGAATATTATTCTTTATCAAAGTCTTTGCTCTATTAATTATAGATATAGAATTATCAGAATTTGAGGGTTTGGTCCCTTTCTTTTTCTCCCTATGTTTCTTTCAGATTCATAGGGAAAATTGAGCAATTTTTTCACTTTTCTTCAGTTCCTCTTCATTAATCTACTCTGTAATTTACATAACTCTCTCAACTCAAAAAACCAGTATAGAGTACAAAATTTCAGTTGCATTTTACTTTTTGTTGCTGTGCAACTTTTAAAATCTTGAGGCAAAATATCACTGCTGCTGAGAGGAAAAAAAACCCCTTTCGAGGGTTTGGTTTTTTAATTAAGAAAACAGAAAAGAGACAAACATTTTAAAGCTTGAGGTTATGCACACGAGTCATAAAAATAAATTTTCCTGAGAAAGATACTAGTTTGGATGAAAGTCCTGTTGTGTTGTTGTGTTGTTGTTTTTGTTTTTTTAACTGGAAATTCCCTTTATGTCTAGAAAATGGGTTCAGAAATGAACACAATATTATTTAAAATATTTTAAGTTGTCAGTCTATATATTACTTCTAATTATTATTTATTACATTCTTTACTTTTACCTAGGATACGTCTCTCTGTTGTCCTTTCTGATGTTGTGAGAGTATGTCAATAGCCTGTTACTATTGCAAAAAGTCAGATATATGTATATAGGGATATCTGAATATCTTCAAGCTGCTTTCTTCCCTTTTCCCATCATAGTCAGTTAGTGGAACTTTTGTAAGATTCAGTGCCCCTATTTGTTCCCACACCCTACAAATGCTTGTTTTGGAGTGCTTTTGCCAGACTCCCACCAGATAGGAGAGTCTAGCATCTTGCTGGCCAACTGCTTAACAAATGGGTAACTTGGAAGGAGCCAGCACTACTGTCTCTGAAGCCTAGTTGCAGTGCCAGGCCTTACTGTTAGAATAGTGTCATTCACATGTTCAATTAGATCTAGATATAGATCTAGATCTATCAGCCAAGCTCTTCTTATATTTTTGCTCTTTAAAATGCTAGATAAAGTAGAAGAGGAGCACAAATAGCAAGATAAGCCGTGCTTTAGTCAGTGACCTTGAACTGCATGGAAATAAATGAGACTTGTTTTTACTTGTAATTATTTTGAATTTCACACATTGCCCATGTTGATTACTATCCAGTTCTTGGTTTGGCATTATTTGTGTTGAAAATTACCTTGGCATATTGTCAGCCTGCCAAAATGCTCCATATTTCTGGATGTTAAGAAATTGGTCATCAGCCCAGTCATTTTAGGTGTTTGTCAGGGTGCATTCAGGAGTTTTGGTAGGATTTCTGCACAGAATTGTTTCAGAGCTGCATTTAGTTTAGGATATTGAATAAATGCTAACTAACATTTCTTGCAACACAGCCCTCCTTTGTCTTCTGCTTTTCCTGTGTTCAGTTTGGTGTCATTGGATCTTGCACTCCCTTTGACTTGAGAAGAATTGCAGTTTTTGCACTTGACCATTCCTAATTGCTGAGTAAATACATACTAACGCACCTTTTGCTATGCTTGGATTGGACTAGGACTAAATGCTGTGTGGTTTTGCAAAACCACTGTTGTCCAGAACAGTAATAATTCAAAATCAGTTGCCTTACATGGCTCATTTATCGAGCAGAGCAGAAACTTTTCAAAGAACTTGGGAAGTCCAGGCTTGGGGATATGGTTTCCAGTGCAGGGAGTAATGGTATTGAAAAAGGCTTTTAGATATATAATTGTGTTTTGTTGCCTACCTTATGATTAGGGAGATATACAAATGACGGTACCCAGATGGAACAAGGTCTGTCTTAGTGGTACCCCAGGATCTTGTTCTTTTCATCATTCACATTCAGGAGCTGTCTTGCAGAATTAAAGCAGGAGTAAGAAGGGAAAGGATGCAAGCCAGAGTGTTCATGGGTTTTGCTTCCTGACACAAGCCACATGAAGCTGAGCACACTCAAACCAGGGTATTCGGAAGCATTCCCCACGCCCTTTTTTTTTGAGCTCTTTTTATAAAGATGACTGATTTGAAGATGTGCTGGATTTACAATTATTTTCTTTCTAAATATTTAAATCTGTACACTAGCACTGCATCTCATCACTTGCTGCTTTATTGTGGTGGTGTATTAAACTGAGCAGGTAGGAGAGAAGCTTGCTTGCTTACAAAGGGAAATCAGATTTTAAAAGCATTTACAAAATAATGGCTGGTATCTGCTTGCAGACTTGCTGGTATATTTTAAATTTGGCCTTTGTAAAATTCTACTGGACATTTTTTAGTCTACTGATACCAGAGTGTGTATTTAATAACTTCTCACATCAAATTAGGCAAAGATTAATGTGATAATTTTTTCTTGTTCAGCCCAACTTTTGAGACATTTTTGGTTGCAATAGCTGGTCACGCAGCCCATGCAGTTAAGCAATGGGTTAACTGTTTCCTTGTGACAGTTCCTCAGTTGCTATAGATTAGCAGAGCTGACTTCAGCAGAACCAGATCTATTCCCAGCAGCTCAGGATATGGTCTCTTGAGCTATATTACAATTAAACAAACTTGTTCAATTAGCAACAATTACTTTTGACAGTGAAAGGATAATAGAGGATTTTGCTTACAGGTGTCTCCCTTTGATCTTAGTCCATTGAACCATTTAATGATTCTGTTTTGTTTGGTGCTGCAAGCTATCAACTAGACAAAAAAAAATTAGTTCTATCATTTTCAAAGGCCTTTGCCATTAAATGTTCATGACTAAATCTATTTGTGTGTGACTTAGGAGGCAGTAGCAGTAAGAAGAGCTGCAGTGAAAAACAGCGAAATGAGAAGACATGCAAGGTGCACAGAGGAGGCTGAAATGGATTGCTTGATGACAAAGCTGGAGCATGAACAGTCAAAGAAATAAATCAAAGAATGGTTTTGCTTATTCTGTTGGATTTTCCTATATTTGTGCAGGGACAGGGTCATATGTTTAGGATTACAGCTAGTGTGCCTTTCAAACAAAAAAAGTCATTCTCTGGGGTTTATATCTGTTCTCAGAACTCGTGAATTCAATGTTGAAGTCATTAGCAATTTATGGGAGAAGATAAATATCCCTTCAGATCTTCCTGACTGGACCTGAAGAATCTAGATGCAATATTTCCCCAAACAACAGCTTGATGCCAATCCTTATCTCTAGCTACCTCAGCATGGTTGCATGGTATATTAAAAAAAAGCCTGAGAGTAACGTAGCTACTGAAGACCAACACAGACATACTGATGTTCTTTAGAACAAGTATTTTGTATTAGGTAGACTTATAGATAGCTACAACTTTTTTTAAATTTTCAGAAATACTCCGTGCCCATGTCTGCTGTCGTACTTCACTGTCATGAATAGTAAATCTGTGCATGGTAAGTCATAATGAATCATGCTTATTAGCAATTAGTATCAGATAAAATTTCAAGTTTATTAGAAAATTGAAACCACTGGTAAGGATTTATATATTCATATAAATTATATTTAGCATTATTCATAATATTCAGTTCTATCTTTCCCAGAATAATATGGGAACCCTATCACAATGATTAACTATATGTGTTTCTGTTATTATTCTGACAGGTTTATCAGAACAGTGTATTTCAGATTTCTGTAAATTATAATAAGATATGACTGGCAGGCTAGATAAGAAAGGATAAACATCTTAGAGAAAGAAAATTGGAATAGTTATATATTGTATTTGGTGAGACGGATCTCATTGGAAAGAAAGATGGGAAAAAAATCTAACCATTTCAAGGCCATAGACAATTTTAACAACAGATTCTACTTATTTTCCACTTGGCAACCGTTATATTAGCTATGGCATAGGGAGATCAAATATAAGTAGAAAACAGGAAGCTCTTTTGCGTAATGGGTATGGCAAACAAAATCTAGTCATTTTTATTTGTCCCTTTCATTGTGCTAATGAGACTCTCTTGTTTATAAAAGGGTTTCACTTGGCTATTAAGCTTCCTGCCAGTTTAGAAATTGGCTAGTACTATATAGTTGTATTGTATGTTTTAGCACCTGTTGTTATGGTCATTATTCAAGGATAGTGACAATTGCCCTTTGGTCTTTTGTACATGTTGTTCTTTGCAGCCTCTCTATGGCGTATTGTTTTTCGGGCTCTGAACCTGTCATCTTCCCAGCCTGAATAATTTTCTCGCTGTAGGACAGTTAGTGTCTCATCAGTCAAATACTTCACTCTGGACGTGATTTATTCAAAGCCGTCCAGATCACTTTCCTGAATGCCACAAATGATACCATTACTAAATATAATACCGAGGGATTTATTGCACTGTCTACTTAATAATAAACTGAAAGTTCTGTGCATTGCATTCTGTTCATTGGTATCACATATCGGGGCTTCTGTCCTATTTATTTCAGTACCTGTGAGAATGCTGTGTGAGGCCAGGGGACAGAGGGAGCACTGAATGATGGGCTAACATGCAGCTGGGAAACTGGGCTGCACTCAGAGAGTACGTGCCCTAGCAGGACCTCTGTGAGCAGAAGGCTCCATTAAGATGGCATGGGCTTGCGACAGCTTCATTCCTGCTCCATGATCTCATGTGCCAAATCAAAGGATCTGTGTAAGTGCTGAATACATGTGTGTGTTGGATCCCCAGCTGCAAGAGAATGCCAGGCAGGAGCCAACTGCGGGAGCCCTGCAAGCCGTGTGAAATACTTGGCAGGTCTGAAGTCTAAATTCAGTTATGTAATGGATGTGATTACCACAGACTAGCATCTTGTACATTCACTCACATCTTTTAGATAAAAGAGATAGAAGGCTGTAACCACATTGTGCTTATTATGCCGGAAGCAACATACAGCGAGAAAATGAACACAATCAGATATTTTTAATTTCTCTGCTAAGGAAAGAGAAAATATGGTAATAATATCCCCAAAAAGATAGACTGTTGTAACAAGACACCTAAATCCAGAAAAGAATCCATTACTATAAGTAAAATGAGAGGTTACACTTCATGTCAGAATGCTTTTATAAAACTGGTCATAGCTGCCAAGTTCAATCTGTAATTAATATATTATGCTGAATAATGATTGTGTGGATGCATTTGGGGGTATTTTGGTAAATTTGATATGCAAATATTTTGACCATTAAAGATTATTCAAGATTATTAAAGATTTTTCCCATAGTCATATTCACAGAGTTATGCAGTTATTTATGGTCTAGTACCTCACAGTTGTCTGGTGGACAAGGCTTTCTATAGTTTTGATGAACACTACCTTCATTTTTTTGAAACACTTAAGTTTGTAGTCCTCATCCTCTACTTTATTTTGAACTTTCCAGTGAAGAGTTTCTAGCAAAAACATGACCAAAAATATGGGAAGTTAGCAGTGCTCTCTTCCTTTGTGAAGAGAATCAAATCCATATCTCAGTTCTAGTCAGTGGGTTTGAGCTCTGTTGACTGTGTAATTTGAGGTCCAGCCACAAACGTTGCTAACTTCCCATTAGGTAGAGAGTTCAGTAAAATCCTAATGTATTAGTTGCATTACTAATCTTCCCTTACTGAAGCTGTTGTTTGTCAGACCACTTTGAAAATGAGGATTTTGTTTTTCTGTGTTGATCTGTCCTGAATTTATTTCTTCTCTTTTTATATGGAGGAACATAAACCAAACATCAGTTTTTAGACAGCTGATTGTCTGTCCAAAATGGACAAAGGCAGTACAAAAGGAGATATCATTATTTGTAGTTTTTATCCTAAAGACATGAAAAATACAGGGTTGTTGTCTAGTAAGTACTTCCATTTTCTCTAATAACATTATAGTCAGATAGTTGGAGACAAGTATTCCATAATTTGCAGCTTGATAACCAGCTTGACAATTCTTTAAAGCCATGGTCTAAACACACTCCAAAAGAATGGAAAGAGTATGAGAAATAATCAAAATGTAGATCTTTCTGGGAAAATATAACCTATATTTGTATCATATGTATCTAGAGGTTATAATTAATTACCAGGGTTGGCTGTTAGTTGGCAGAGTGGATGATATGTGCTCAAGGACAAAACATGTGGGTCTGGAGAGGATTATAGGTTGTGCCAATGATTGCAAGGACCAGACTCACCAGCACTGAAAGCACTTTCCATTCCAGCATGCCAAGTACTGATACACCCACCATTTGCATGACGGTGATTTTTTTTCTCCATTGGAATTCTTAAAATTTTCTTTTAATAATTTCAGTGTATTTTGTTGAATTGTTTCCTTTGTTATTCTATTATTTTACAAGTTACATACAAACAGGGGACTAGGGCCTCCAATTTAGTTGCCTGTATTTGAAGGTACTCCATATCTTTTCAGACATCCCAGAGGATCTCAGGAATCCTCAGGTAGCTGCCAAATGTAGTGTATGATTAGTTCTCTCTCTGTAGTGCCCAGACAGAGGTCATGGTGGGTTGCAAGAAACTGAGACATCTCAGAGATCACCAGGTGCCCGTGTACAAGTATGTGAATCAGACCTTTGTGATGGACTTTATTTTGCAGAATTATACATTTATATAGAGCACAGCATCCTACAGTCTTCTCCAAAAACACAACCATCAAAATGCCTAAAGAATACTGGTCTGAATTAAGAGCCTTTGCAGTATTTTTATTGTTGTTACCTAGACTCTTGCCAAAAAGATCCCATATCTGTGGGAACTCATATACTTTGAAAGACTGCTGGGATCATTATATTGTTATCGAGACCCATGTAATTATTTAATTGAATGTAATTTCTGACATAGCATATTCTGATTATTCCCTAATCTTCTAATCTGTATCACATAATTTTAAAGAAAGATTCTGACAAACACTGCAACCCTTCCAGTTATGCATCATCTGGCAGCTTCTTCAAAAAATCACAACAACTGAACTCTGTGCAGAAGAATGTGGAAGGCTGGAAGGCATTCATGCACCAGTTCAGTGGACTGGTCATGGCCTACGATTTGCCATACAGATCTGCCAGCACACGCAGAACCTAGTGGCAGAATCTGACAAATGGGCAAGCAAATCTGCTGTGCTGTGGGGGAGAGATAAGCAATGCTGTGATGAGACACAAAAAAGCAGTACTGTCAGAATTGTGGTCAGGGAATGTCATAACCACTGTATCTTGTCTATACTCAGTGGAGGGTGGGGGGGCGGGAAGGAAGATGTATAACAGATGGCCTGAAAGCAGCAGTTTTGGATTAATCAGGATGGAGGATTATGAGGATCTAGATGACAAATTTAGTGTATAGATGCAGATATAGAAGCTAGATATGAGAAGTATTACTGTGGAAGGAGTAGCAAACCATGCACATAGGCTTAGAATTTACTTGGGAAGGACTTTTGGAGGTCACCACATACAGCCCCTTGCTCAAAGCAGAATCGGCTTTCACGTTGCAGCGGGTAGTCCTGCTGAAGCCTGAGTACCGTCAAGGATGGATTCCTGCCCTTTCTGGGCAACCTGTTCCTGTCCTTTAGTACTCTCACAGAGCAATTTTTTTCTGTATCCACTCAGAATTCCCTGTATTGCAACCTGACTGTCGTCTTTTCCTTGTGCAGCTCTGAGAAGAGTCTGGTTTCATCTTTCCTGTAAACCCAGTTAGGCAGTTCAAAGCAGAAACTGGATTCGATTTAGTCATCTTTCCTCCAGACTGAACAAACCCAGGTACCTCAGCTTCTTCTTGTATGTTGTGTTTCTGGTCCCTTAAACATCTTAATGTCTGTCTGCAGGACTTGGTCCAGTATGCCTTGTACTGTGGTTGCCAGAATTGGACATGAGTGTCAAATAGAGGGGCGTGCTCCATTCTGTGAGCCAGGTGCCCGTGCTGCTGCTCATGCAGCCACTATGGCATCAGCACTGCTGCTGCACTGACAGCCGGAGCCTGGAAACAGGGAAGCTGCAGAGAAGAGATCTTTGTAACCCTAGTTTCTGAGAACCATTAAAAAAGACCCAGATCCCATTAGGGCCCTTTTGTATCTATCATGATGTTGGATAATTAATTTCAAAAGACAACTGAGAGTTGTCCTAGCATGGGTGAGTTGCCTAAATTGTCTAAGGAAACTGTAACTACAGTGCTCAAGGATGATATGTGGTGGTTCATCAATTTTTTTTTTTGCTAACAAAACCTGAAGTTAGGGAATTCACCTAGGCATACAATGCAGGGACATTGTGGAGTCTAAATAATAAGAGAAAAGTTATACAAACTAACAAAAATAGTGAATTTCATATCCAGTGAAAAAATAAAAAGCCGTGTGTATTTTAAATCCAGTTTATCTGAAGTTTGGTGTATGAAAATCCAGTCTGTCCATCCATAACTAAAAACAAATATTTTGTTTTATAAAATTCTCCATAAAATGGTATAAGAACTTTATCTGTAAATATTATGACTGGGGATTATTCTCCAGATATGAGGATATGAATGTAAGATATGTGAGTAGCACAATATAATTAATGATGTTTATTTTTACAGGATTCAGGCAAGAATCATCTATATTAGTCTTGTTTTCCATTTACAGTGCTATTGTGAAATTGTTGAATGTCTCTTGAAATATGCTGAGGACCCTCAGTTTCCACTGTTGGACTTTGACTTTAGTTTCAATATATATTTTAAAGGACTATGTGAGCTTTTAAGATGATTAGTATATTGAAATAAACATGCCTTAAAATATTGCTGTTTTTCAATACAAAACAGATGGTGCAGATCCCTGATGTAACTTAATCTAAAGCAGCCTTGGTCTTTGTCTGTAGTTCTGTCATAATTTATTTTCTTTAGTACGTTGATTCTATTGCAGACTGAAATCACAAGGCAGAAGTCAGAGGTATGTGGAAACCTTCATTTCCACTTTTTAAATCCTGACCAATAATACTTGGTTGAATATTTCGTGTTTTCTTTTGACAAGCATCATGGAGGATCTCTCTTGGGCTTCGCATCAGATTAATTTTAGGCTCCATCATGATTTCCTTCTTAGTTTAGTATTTGTGATCTACAACAGCAGAGTTGCTGTGCTGCTAGGTGGCAAACTTCTGATTTTGTGAGGTGCACTAGTACCAGCTCTGGAAGTATATCACTCTGAACTTTTTTTCAGTTGTTTTAGTTCTGATTAATGCTAGCATAAAATCAGAATTAGAGCAGCAGAATTATGGTGGATTTGAGTTCACTTATGTATTTATTTATATTTCACTTTTAATTCTAGGTGATACACCAAGCTAAAAAAAGAAAATGCAAAATTTAATCTGATCTACAGTACATTAATAAAATAAAACTGCATTTGCAGGATTTAAATAAACCATCAGTAAAAGCTGCATGATGGAATTTTAGTCTTAACTAAGCAGAGATATGAAAACCAATGTCCTCAACCCGTTTCAGGGTCTTTACGATGGCAGGTCTCTCCCCTCTCCCTGCTTGCAACCCTTCTGTCTGTAGTGCCATACAGTTAAAGCAACAGAGAGATGAGCATAAGTGTTCAGATGTAAAAATTGTGATAAAACTGCATGCATTTTTTCACAAGTCTAAAATACCTGTCCTCTGGTTGGCATGACAGAGCCAATGAGTCTAATGGCAAAGAGTTCTCTACTATGTCCACATTACCGAGTAATTTGGTGCAATAAAAGGAAGAGTTATTGAGCTGAACAGTTCTGAGGCCTGTACATCTACAGTATGTGCAGTCCAGGAGTTTTACTGTGCAGCAGTTTGGACTGCCAAACCCCCACAATCATCATGACCACACGTGGTCTGAAACTCTCTGAGGCTGTGTCTAAGTTAGCAGACAGTGTGCTGCAAGAAGAGCAGGCCTGCAGAGGCAAGTAGCTGGTGCTGAGGACCACACTTCATGTGTTTCAGAGGGTGTATTTCAAATTGGATCTCATATGATCTTATACACTGAATGTCCATTAATAGCTGCAGTGCCCTAGGTGAAACTGAGGTACATTTTCTAGTTTAGTTTCATCTGCAAGGAATCCAGTTTAGGCTCTCTGAGACTCCTCTGCGGTGCAAATCAAAGAGTGGAGCAGCCTGCTCAAACACATACTTGTGATGGAACTGACTCACTGCAATGTCATCATGCTCTGGAGCAGCAAGAACTGTTACAGTCTCATGTGTTCCCAGCAGGGCTGAAGTGAAACTTGTGGCCATATGGAGCACCACCATCAGCTTAGACATCCCTGAAAAGAAACCCAGTTAGCATGAACACTGTTCTGTGGACTGCACCAGTGTGCAGGAATTGCATTGCCTCAAAACACAGCACTAACAGAGATGCAGTTGTAGCCGGATTTTGTGGCAGAACATTCAGTTCTTCTTGGCATCTAAAATGGAACTGAAGCAGACCAAGCCTCTACACTGGGATTTGGGAGGCAAGGATGAGAAGGATTTCTAGAGATGAGTTTGAAAATTAATCTGTGTGCAGACGCAACAGTCCAGTGCCTTGACACAGCCCTAGGCATTTAATGAGATTGTACACCACGAATTTTTCCCTCTGTAGAATAACACTGGTGGAAGAACTTCCTGGATTTCTGAGCCCCTTCTAGCCTGAAAAAGCATGGGCAGTGCCTCCTGGAAGCAGGACAGTGCTTCATTCCAGAATTTTGGGTACAGGGTTTTTTTCTTGTTTGGTTGCTTGGTTGCTTTTGTTGGTTTTTTTTGTTTGGGATTTTTTTTTTTTGAAAACACAATTGCCATTAGGTAAAGATTCAATATGAAAGTTCTTCAGCTGCTGGCGGGAGAAGGTCACAGATGTGTAATGTCCTATAGCTGAAGTCTAAACAGGTGGCTTTGAGTTTAAGGACTATTATAGCTGTTATGAAGAAAACAAAAGTCTTTAATTACAAATTATTTTTCTTAAATAGCCTGAAAAATTCTTATTATAGCTACACTCACTTTGGCTTTTTTTAATGTATTCATCTATCATTCTTTACACACTATAGTTTGTTCCAACAAAATATAACTGGTCCCAAGAATAATTATAAGTCAATAACCGTAATATTTACCTCACAAGCAAAATAAAGACTTTTTAATGTATCTAGACCAAATATTAAAATTTAATGCATTATACTTTTTAGCTAAGTAATGTCATAGGTAAATTAGAATGTGTTCATGTTCTGGGCCTTGTATGAGACATCAGGACAATCCAGTAGAAAACTATTTATAATTATGGAAAGTGATAGGCAAAGACAACTGTTGTAGTGTCAGTAATGATTAGTAAATTGTTCTAATTTTATCTAATTGCATTTTTTTGATTTTCAGATAGTTTTTTGAAGCTTAATCTTCAAGTACTAAGAAAGTTGTTCATCAGATCATATTCCCAGTGATTCTACTGAAACCAATCCAGACACACATACTTTTGTTTAACTTTGAACATTTTGGAAGGCTATTTCCCCACTAAATTAGCAGTCATTAAGAACTGTTTTAAAAATACAATTATTTTTGATCCATGCTGCTATTGGAAAACTTTATTTTACAAACTTGCACATCAAAACTTAAGAATGGTTTTCAAAAATGCTATAGCTCAAACAAGATTTTTTGAATAGTTAATTCTATCTCTTGAAGTATTTTGTTTTCTTTTATATGAATCTACACACCTGCCCTAACATTTGCTATGTAATAATTATGTTTTCTTCTTTAGTGGCATAGACCTGACCCATTAAACAAAAGTCAATACATGGTATTCACTCTGTTAGAAATAGAGCAAAGAATTTGTGTACAAGTATTAAAATTTGGGACAAGAGTATGCATAGGTGTGCTAAAGCCAGAAACTAAAGTTCTTCAAAACCATAATCATATAGAGACCGGATTTGCTTACATACAGTGCTTTAGAAATAGTTTTTAATAGAGATCCTATTGTTTTTCCTGCGTAAATTAATGGCAACATATCTGTTGATTTATGGAATTTCAGGATTAGATCTAAGTACTAAGGTAATTATAACAAAGACACATAGGCTTACAGTGAAACAAAGAAAATTCTAATCTGTTGATTGATACATTGTGGCAAGTGTTTAACCAGCTTGCTTATTAATGACTGTCAGCTAACAAACGCCACTTTAATTAGTTTAATCAAGAACCTTATTTAGAGCAGTGATAGCTGAAATTGTCAAGTGCTGTACAAGCTGAATATGCCAGAGGTCTCCTGGACACCCAGAGTGTGAGTGAGGTCAGGCCAAGCAAATCTCTGATGTATAAGGTATATTGTTATTTGTTTGTTTGTTTGTTTGTTACCCCTCACTCCTCATCCTCTCAGAGAACTGAACCTAGCACAACTTGCTTTTAAACTCGCCCATTAACTTCTTAATAGAAAAAATGTCCTACATCTGTCTAGAGACTGTCTTTTTGGAGAGGCAGACATGGGCTTTATGTACCGGAGTGCTAAGAAATTATCAGCTTTTGTACTTGGAAACAGCTTTTGTACAATAGAAATGGTGTTTATGTGCATACACAGCAGTATGCAGTATCTCGGTAGGGCAGATACTTTCAGGGGGACTACAGGAGAGATGGAAGTGCATGTGCTGCACATCCTGGCCTAATGGTGCAGGAAGCAAGGAAGAAGGGATAATCTATGCTTAAAACAATGTGTCAGAGACAAAAGAGAACAGTGTTTGGGATCACCAGCATAGGATGAATTTCAGAAGCTTTTATCTTTGATTAAATGTTGCTTTAATTGTTTCTCTTTGAAATGAGTCTCATTTCTGATGGCTGTTTGCGAGGAGAAGTAGCAATGTTCAGTGCTTAATGCATTGGATGGAGAGATCTAGAATTTATCTGTCTCTGATTCCCTGTATGATCTCCAGTTAATCATTTCCTCTCCCTGTCTCGGTTTCCTTATCTGTAAAGTGAAGTTAATAATCCTTTCTATCACCCAGTGCATAGTGAAGTTAGACAATTCAATTAATAGTTGTAAAACTAATTTAGCTGCTGGGGCAGAAAATGATAAAAAATGTAAGGAATTATTCATACATGTGGTAAGCTATTACTGTCCGAATCTGAGGAACAAATGTTCTACTTCATATTTTTACCAAATTCTGCTAATTTACTTGCATCACCATTTGTCTTTCTCCTTACTTAACATATTAATGTAAGCAAAATCTTTTCTTATGGAGTTTCATATTAGCTAACTGCTAATATCAAACTAGATTAAAGGTATGGGTCATATGCTACCTCAGTGGAACACCAGTGATTGTAAGTTTGAAGTTGAGACCCACTGAGCTATTGGGTGAATTTGGCTTAGTCTTTGGTGTAGTTTTATTTATTTTTTTAGCCAAACAAAATATTATCAGACCATGGACTACAAACAGTATTTCACACTGGTACTAATTTAGTATATTTTGATTTTCCATTGTAATAACCATACATCCTGAAGACTGTCAGAGACATTAATACAGTTTAAAGCTTTCTGTTTACTAGCTAGCTGTACAGGCTTCCATAGAAGTAAACAAAAATCCATTGTGTCCTTAGATGATTTTTTCTCTACATGCAATTTTGTGTATAGGAGGAAGGCTAAAAGCAAGTACAGTGTTGTGTTAGCTGCCTGGCTTTGATATGCATGTTTCAATAAAGAGCAATAAGGAGTATACTCGTGAAAGTAGACCTTGTTGAAATTATAAGGCTTTACAAAACAATTAAGATATTGCAGGGATGTGAGGGATGAGAACATAGAATCATAGAATCACAGAATTATAGAATATGCTGAGTTGGAAGAGACCCATTAGGATTATTGAGTCCAACTGCTGGCCCTGCACAGGGCACTCCAAGAATCACATCATGTGCCTGACAGCATTGTCCAAAGACTTCTTGAACTCTGTCAGGCAGGCTGGTGCTGTGACCACTTCCCTGGGGAGCTGTTTCAGTGCTCAACCACCCTCTGGGTGAAGAATTTTTCCTGATATCCAACCTAAACCTCCCCTGACTCAGCTTCAGACCACTCCCTCGCGTCCTGTCACTGGTCATGAGAGTGAAGAGATCAGTGTCTGCCCCTCATCTTCTCCTTGTGAGGATGTTGAAGACCACAATGAGGTCTCCCCTTAGTCTCCTCCATGCTGAACAGACCAAGTAACCTCAGCTACTCCTTACAAGGCTTCCCTTACAGATCCTTCACCATGGCTCTCCTTTGGACACTCTCTAACAGCTTTATATTGTGATGCCCAAAAATAGCTCTTCAAAATTCTGGGAGAACAGATTGCAAAACCTGTGATAAAAACCATTATTGAAACTCCCCTCCACCAAAAATGTATCAGTTATTATCTGTGATACTTTTCCCGAATATTATGCTGCTTCATGAGCTCAGCATCAGCACCAGCGGTCTCTGTCCCTGTCTACCTTCTGGTCTACACTGGCAGTACATGAAGTGTCTCCTGATGGAGATGAGGATTGCTGCATCTGCTCCTCCTTGCTTTCAAGGCTGATTTCATATTAGCCACGGCTCAGCAAATGATTCTTCGTAGGAATGCAGAGTGAGATGCAGCCTCTCATGCATGCAACATCAAGAGAAGGGGCCAAAAACTGCTATGACCAGATCTAAGACTTGAGTGTGCCTCCCACATTTCAAGCTGAAGGATGAGCCTGGGGAAAGAGCTTGAAGTGTCCAGTGAATGAGACTCACATCATTCCTGAGCTTTGAGTGACTAGGGCAGAAAGAGCAGCGATCACAGGGGATGGCAGGGAAAGTCAAGCTGTTGCGTATATCCAACACTTACAGTGTTAAGAGAAAGAAGTAGGGTAATATGTGTTCCTAGTATGGTGGTACAGTGTTGGTTTTGTCTATAGCAAATGGGTAAACAACATTTCAAGTACCTAATTCACTGTGCTACAAGTGTTGTGCCCTATAGGTCAGCAGATGACTGTGAGGCAGGGCAGAGAGCCGCATAGTTGTCATGGCCAGCTGATACTTTCTATTAGAGATTTTTTTTTCTGTTATAGATTTTTTTCTCTTCTGTTACTTGTAGCTTTGCACATTCCCAGCAGTTTTGGCTAAAAAGGTCCATCCTGCACAAGAAAAAAAAAGATTCAGACAGCCAATTTTCCCTTCTTGTAAGATTTGTAAATTCTTATAAACTCACCAATTGCTCATGTTCAGTAGAGAAATTTGCATTTTGAAACTAAAAAATGTGCAAATTCCACTTTCCTTAGGGTAGTCATGTCTGACAGCTCCCAGGATTGCCAAGATTTCACAAGAGCATCTTTGCAACCTGAGGACTCAGAGACAAAGCTGAATTTTCTTTATGTTGAGCTATACTTTGGAGGAGGTGAAGTTGAACTTGAAGCTGATCCTGTCCTATGTGAAATCCATTGAAACATACAATAAATAACAAAACACATGCAGTTCTGAGAGTTCTCACTGAGAGCTGAGAGTATTTTGCTAGGGAACTTGAAGAGTGACTGCAAGCTTGCCCTGTGCTTGTACAATTTCCCAGGCACGTATCCCATCAGTGGACAAAGATAATGAGCCAGAAAAGCACAGTGGAATAGGAAAGTATGAACTAAAAAGAGCCAACAAGAGGCAAGTGGGAGGCTGGCAGTCTAAATCATCTAAATCAAAAGTGGTGCAAATATGCCTGCAAATGTTTTTTCTTTAATTAAATAAATATTTCATGACAAAACAGTATATTCAGAAAATCTCCACTTAGTCCTATAAATAACATTCCAAGTCAGACTTTTGAGCCTCTTCTCTCTACTCATGGGCCTCTTTCTCTCAGATGATATCTGGTTAGTTGAGGAAGCTTCTGCACCGTCAAGATAGACTTAGATATGAGAAGAGTGAGGGTGGCTACATAAAAGCAGCTGAATTCCAGTATAATCATGCAAATTGGATTGGGGTGATGCCCTAGAACTTCTGTACCAATATAGACTATTCCATACAATGCCTATATAACCCAAAACACTGATTAAACTATAAGTTCTCCAAAATGCTGTGAGGTTTGGAGGATTTTTCACCCTTGAAAAAACACTCTAGATAACACTCTAGTTGCCCATCTAAAAAGGCGCTTGATCACTCACTGAAGTATAAAAATAAAGTGCACATTTTCAAAGTCATAAAATAGAAGCTTTTGGAACAGAAGTAATTAAAAAGACAGCCAGTACACTTCCTGTGAGGAAATTAATTTCTCTTGTTTGTATCATTGACCTGTCCTTACTGTTCCCTGTAATAGGAGCCAAATGCTAGATAGTGTTACTCTTTCTAGGTTGCCTCATCAGAAACAAATCTTTCCCCACATGTTGTTTATTGTGGTTTGGTTTTTTTAAGCAGGCTTATCTTTCTTCATAACCAGAACTGGCAGTTTCCAGTGGCTCTTTTATTGCTGATATACAGGTAGGGCTTTGGGAGAGCTTCATCTCTTAACTTTGGGTGGCAACAACAAGAGGTCTCTGTTATCCTAACCTCCTTTCATATTCCACTGAGAGGAAACAGAAACTTTCCAAGCATGGTCCAACTGTCCTGCTATAATGATCATTGGTTCTTCAGTGCTTAGAAAGGAGTCCAGATGACTAGATCAGATGTAGAAGTCTTCTGAGTTGAAAAAACACCCTCTATTGAAATTAAAATCTTCCTGTCCTTTGCTATTCAATAGATTTTAGTATAAATGTGCTTCTAAGCATAAAAGCAAAGCTTTTAGAGAACTACAACCTCTCAAACTGGAGAGGAGAGGAGAGGAGAGGAGAGGAGAGGAGAGGAGAGGAACTTGAGGGAACTGATGAAAAGATTACAGGTTTCTTTGACTTATTAAAAGCAACTGCATTTCTTTAGAAAATTATAATAATAAGGAGTATATTTAGCTTCCAACACTTCCAAAGGAAAAAAGAAAATAGATACATCTGAATAAACATATTTAAAGAATAGATGTAATGTCTTGCAATGTTGATGTTAGCCATACTATAACAAGAGAAAGAATGAGTGACAGCAACTCATTATGGTGACATGCCTTAATTTTCCAGATCCAAATATTGTTAAAATAATACTCGCAGAGTAAGTACTAGATGAACTCAGAACACTAATATAAAATATATACGAAATTATGCATTTCAGTATATGAAAAATAAAGTATTATATGCTTCCCTGAGCATTTATTTTCTATATCTAAAAAAAAATGTAATATGCAGGAAAATTGGCATAATTTTCGGAATATAATGGAAACTCTGAAATTGCTTCAAAAATTCATTAAATGAGGCCTTAAATAATGGCTTTGACAAGTAAAGAAAAAAGTAGAACTTACTTTTTTGGATTTCTCTTTAGTACAGCTACTGTTTCCATTTCAACCAATGTCTCGAAAGTGGCAATTCACTGCAATAATCTAATCTCAAGAAAGCACAATTTAATCTGGGAGCAGAAAAATTATTGAGCTTTATTATAAGCTATTAAAAAATGTCTCTGATATGAAGAATAAGATATTCAGTTCTGTATGAAGTTAATGGTGAGCCTAGGTGTACAAATTTAACAATGATTTGAGATTAATTTTCCTTTACATTTTTTTGCTTTTGTGATGTTCATTATCCAACCAAGATTTAAAGACACCACTAAAATCTTTAGAATCGTCAAAATTTCATGGCAATTTGTGACATAAATGTAAGTTGAAGATGTGCTTCAGATGCTTGGGTTTTATCTCAGCTATCATCACTTGATTATTCAGGTTCATTAGTTAGTCGAATTACAGAAATGTCATTGAAGTCACCTTGTAAATGTCAAGCTGAATGTCAGCTGACAGCTGAAATGGTGACATTACCGAAGTGCTTCATATGAGGGTACTTTTTGTCACAATAAAAATGTTTTCTGTCCACTGAGACAGCTGTGACTCAATGGAACCTAATTTTACATGTATAGAAGAACAGAAAGGATGGTTTCTGCTTTCGGAGGCTGCAGGGGAAACAATTTCATGAATCTCAGTGTGAAAGTCTATTGTAGAACCTCTTCAACATTTCAAGTTGCACACTTCAAAATAATTAATTCATATGTTATTTAATATTATGTTGGTGACTTTTGATGAAATGAAATCAATAGGTTTATGTTCCAACCTCAGTGTTTCTTTTTATATATTAGTACAACCCCTAATTTGGGGATGAGGGGGTTAATTCCACCCTATTTATCTAATTGTCTAGCCATGCTGAAACAAGCAGAGCAGCAGCACTGCACTTGACTATAAAGTGGTGGAGTTTTTGATTCTGCTGGCACACTGGAAGGCTTTTGGGCCATTGTGCAAATTACAGTATAATGCAATACCCTAGAAGAAATAATTATACCCAGCCTCTGTGAGCCAGAAATCACACACAAAAAAATTGAGCCTTTTAATTTGGTTACATATAATGTATGAAATGCACTTTTTCCAAAGCTAGTGGAACCAGGGGGAGCAATATGGTTATGGCTCTATTAACACATTTTTCCATTTAAAAGCTGGGATCAGACCTGAACAGAACAAAAGGATGAAGTACAATTTGAATGCTAGAGACTGGTGTGCAGGATAATATAAAGGGAAAAACACAGTTAGCATATGAGTAACTGCTCAGTGCCTTTGCATGTCCTGAGTATCTGCTCCCTAAGCTGCCCTTTCAACAGCAATTTATACATTACGAGTATGACAGATAATACTGAATCATTCCCCACTTTTTTTTTTTCCAAATCTTTAGAAAGGGTAAGCAATAATATTACTGTATGTGTGGTGGAGGAAGGCGGTCTTTGTGGTTCTTTTTACCATTCCTTTAAAATAAGACATGAAAAAGCTACTTTGCTTTGTTATGGCCAAGGCAGATTGAGATCAGTTATATACCAATGCAGTTCTCATATCTTTTGAGTATCTTTTCTTTTGACAAATTTGTAGCCACCACTGTAGCAGGCTCCTATATTGCAAAAGATGAAGGGTATATTCTCATTAATGTAGCAATAATGAGTTGCACCTTATTTAGCCATTAGCATTCTTTGATTTTAATACCAATATTTGGAGAATGAGGTGTCCAAATTTGGCCATTTGCAAGGGAAGGATGCATCCAAGCCTCTGAAAGTGCAAAAAAGCAGCAAAGTTTCAAAGAGTACAAATGGGACACAGAGGCACTGTGCCATACTGGCCTCTGAAACCAAAACTGCAGTATCATCATGGCATGCATGATATTTGTAAGATGCCACTAATCTCAAAAGGCTGAAACTTCCTTATAGTAACAACATTTTAATTACATGTGATTGTCAAAATCAGTGAAATTACAGTGAAATATATCTAAATTTCTATTCCTAAAACAAAAGAGTAGAAGAAACAGAACTTTGCACAAGAGGTCTCAAGCAAATTTCAGGTTATTCCATTTCATTCTCACAGATGCTGAGCAATTAATCCACACCTTTAACCACAGTATAATAAAAAAAAAAAATACAGAGACACAGAAATACAGTGTCTGTAGAGAAACAGAGGGGTCTTTAAAAATTGTTGACTGTCTCTGCATATCCAGTGGCAAACAGAAAACCTCCAAGTTTACCATTTGAGAAAGTATATGTTTACTGAAAGAGAACATACTCCTAAAGATAGTGTTTTAGAGGTGTAGTGCTGATGAGATGGCTCCTGGCTATTGTGGCCAAAACACACCTCAGAGTATGCCTAAGGCTGTGATTCCCTGATAAATTACCCTGCTTACCTCTTTGCCTCTCTCTTGTACTGGTGTTGGTACTCATCTGATTCACAGTGCACCAGTTCAGGGACTTACTCAAGCACAAAAAATGCTGGTTTTGTGAACTGGATCTCCCCAGGCTGAACCATGCAGCAGTGATAGGACAAGGGAGGGAACGAGGAACAGGGTGGGAAGGGTGAAGGGTGAAGAGTTGCTAAATTGTGATGGAACTGCAGCATAAGTGAAAGTTAAGACAAAAGATTAGTTAGTGACATGTTTATACTTGTTAAGGTTAGAAGGGACCTCTGGAGGTCGTCTGGTCTAACCCCTCTGCTCAAGCAGGGACACCAAAAGCCAGTTGCCCAGGAACACATCCAGAAGGTTTCTGAATATTTACAAGAGGGAAGTTCTTCTGTAATTATGTCAAGAATAATATTTTTTTTTATTTCATAGTAAGTTTTCTAAGAGTAAAATTAATTCAGATAGATATATGGTATGTGTTCATACCACATGGATGTATGAATTCAGATAGATAGATGGTATGTTGCTCCTCTGAAAGGAATGAGTACATGGCTAAGTGGTTTTATGAGAAATGCTTTGAATATCTGCAGGAATTTTCAGATTTGGGACTCACAGAAGTTAGGCTTCTCCTCACATGGAAATGTTTTAAGAATTCAGTAGTCCAATTTTAGCTTGGGAAAACTATTCCCAGAGATCTAGATTTTAATCCAGGCAACAATGCTTTGGAACCCCAATCAAGTCCTTCTCTAACATCAGCAATTGTCTCACTAGGTGCAATTAGACCTGCTGCTGGTTTGGCAGAAATCAAGCCTAAGGGGCTGAGCTTGCAACGTATCTCTCCTCGTAGTAGGGTAAGTGTTGGTGTTGGCATCCCCAGATGGCAATGAAGTGAGTGTTCTCTACAGAAAAAGGGAGGGCATCAGAGGGGTTTATTTAATGGTCTTTAAAGGTTGTGTGTCATCCAGAGAAATGTACAAAACAGCTTCCAGCCTGAAAGGGGAAAACTTATCAGATTTTAACAGAGCAAACCAAGCCATAGGTTGTAGACTGTTTAAGATGATTGTATTGAACAGTTGTCCATCGTACCTGAAATGCATTGGCTGAAATTCAGAGATCTCAAGAAATTAAGAATTTGAATCACGTAAATCATCTGATAAACAAGATAACTTTTTAGAGAATTACTAAAAGGGTTGAGGATTAAAAGGCATTAATAAACGTAATTACTTTGGATCAGGTCTTTAAGGGTTTTGATAATGGTGTGAAGAAAGAAGCTTGAACTTAAATATTGAAAAGTCAACAGTGAAGGCTTTTTTTTACATGAACAATAAAGTCCTTCACTGGGTATAGAGGACTGGAGTAGAGCAGTGGCTCTGGAGAGACCATCCCACATGCCAGGATGAGGGGCCTCTGGGCAAGCAGAAAGCACTGCCTCTTGGCAGGAGGCAAACAGGAGTGAGCAAGCCCAGGATACCAGATTAGCCCATATTGTCACACACTGGCAAGGACTTGTGCCCTGTTTGCCAGAAGGTACTGATTCATGGTCCTGACTGCCATTTACGTGGTATGGCAAATTTATTCTAACCTCTCAATGTCTGTTTTCCCCATCTGCTGAGATGAGGGAAAGATCTGCCTGCCTCAGCAGGCAAAATGTCCATTCTGGAAATTTCCACAATGTTGGAAATTTCTCCCTGTCAGGAAGCTAACAATGCCCAAACTGGTTGTTTCTAGCCTTAGAGATGGGAGGTGCATGGTGTAATCTAATTTCAGATATTAAGGCTGCCCGCTCCCTCTTTTTTAATTGCAGAAGCTTCCCATGGTGTAGTCACTTGCTATGCACTGAGATCCTGCTGTATCTGACTTCATACTGGTCCAAGGGCTTACTTCCTTTTGGAATAGGGCCTTTCTTTCAAGCCATCAATTTTCATTTTCAAGGCAAAAATGGTTTTGCCAAGACCAGTGTAAGTAAACCCCAAGGCGCCCAATAAATCTCATGCTTTGGGTAAAATTCTCCTCAATCAGAGTGATTTTCCTGAGTAAAAATCAAAAGAACCAGTCCTCAGGTGCCGTTATTCACATTTTCTTCACTTTAGGTACAAGCTTGAAGTAGTTTTACCATAGGATAGCTCTTTTTCAGGTAGTTCTTTTTATCTGAGTGTTTTTCAAGTGCACTTCTGCTCAGGTGAGAAATGTGTAATCAATGATACTTTCCTACTCCTCACATCCCTCCTTTGTGTATATTTGGTGAGATGATTCTTTACTGAAGTGGTTAAAATATTGTTAGAGTGCTTCACTACCTCCTACAGCCCAGAGCTCATCTTTCTGAAAGGACTTTGGGTGTGATCAAAACTCTTTACTGAGGTCCAGCCCAGTCAGTTCACTAGGTGAAGTCAATGAGGGGCACCATTTATGCTGCAGAACTCTTAGAGTCAGAAATAAGTGAAGAAAAAGAGAAAAGAAATCTTCAAATGGGAGGCTGATTTTTGAGATTGGTCATTACTTTTAAGCTTGAAAAATTTCACCTGGACATCATGGAACATATGCCTGCATGTTTATAGACAGTATTCAGGAATGAGATTTTAAATCTTAAAATTTTCTATTCATGTGAAAATCAGTTATGAAACTGTCCAAGAGAGTGGTGGAACCTTTAGAAACTGAAGTTTTTAACTGGTTCAGCCACCAACTTTAATCCCTTATGCTCATGTTATTTACATGGCTGTAAATTTCCACATATATCCTACATTCATATTACGTTTAATGTATCTATCCACTTTATGTTAGACTGTAGCCTAGAATTGTTAAAACATTGTTATTGAAACGCTTGGGAATAATCTCAGGGCTGCAGAGTAGAGAAATTACTTTCTCAATAAGTTTCATAGGAGAATATTTTTATCTTTACAAATAAACATTGTATATGTATTGCTATATTCATATTTACTACTTAGGTATTACTGCTATTATTACCTAACGAGTGTTGAGGTATTTGGAAGAATGGTAGGAATTTAGTATATAATTTAGTATATAATTTTACTAAATATAAATTATAAAATAGAAATTTTAGTATATAAATTACATACAAAATATAATTTAGTATATAATTTCTGTGTGTGCCAGCTGGGATACACTAAAGCTAGACAGGGAGTACTGTCAGGAAATGGTGCCTGTGGTACCTCTGTAATGCAGTGAAGAGCTGACCCGTGCTGAGGGGGTCACATTCTCCACTCCAGCCTGTTAGGGTTAACCACAGCACAGACCTCTGCCCTACCATACACTCTGCTCCCTCACATGCAAACACTGTTCTCTTCATAGAAACCAAATTAAGATACAAAAGACTACATCTATTTTAAAATAGTTTTTCGTCCAAAAGATACTCTGACTTGGCTTTTTTCCTACTTTTTCTTAGAAACTGTTGGAAGCAACCATATATCAGGCTTACTGAAATGCTTAGAGAAATACATCTTTCTCCTTGAGAGATTTGTTTTAAGCTAATACTATTTTCTGTAAGTTTACATCATGAAGGACAGACCCAAGAGGAAACTAGTAACTGACAGAAAACATCGCAGTAATGGATAAGAAAGCAAATTAATAAAATACTGACATCATAATCCTTACAAATTGTTCCTTTTCTCTTAGTAAAAGGGGAAACACAACTGGCTATTTGACAGTGGGTCACTTTAATGACATACTTCATGACATCTGCTGTCCCAGTAGAAGATATTTAATTTCATTTATAAGGCAATTCTTGTTTCAAAAGAACAGTCTCATTCATGGTTTCTCTGCTACTTTTTTTTTTAAATATCTGATGCTGAAACCGCCAAAGTAATTTTCTTGTCACAAAGAGTGTGCAGAAGAGGAAAGAAAACACTCACTGCTTTCTCCCCCCCCTCTTCATTATATTATGTACTTGTCTCTCCTCCATTTCCCTTTTTTTGAGCTCTTCACTGTAACAGTCTTTCTGTCTTATGTATTTGTGTGTATGTTTCTGCCTAGTTGTGCAAGCACTAAATAACAAGAAATAATATTTTCTTGTAATTTTTAATGGTATCTTAACACTATTCTTTGGTACTGAGATAATGATCTTGAAAAATAGATTCTGCCCGACAATTAGTGAAGAGCTGACCTGTTTGCCATGTAAAAGGATGGCTAAAGCCTCTCCTTTGCAATATTCAGCAGCCAAAATAATACAGAAAAGGACACAAAAATATTAGATTATATAGTTATATTTACTGGTGTTTTCTCTGCTTTGGAAATAGAAGCGACTCCACAATCTACCCCAGGTTTTCTTTCTTCCCCTTTCTTTCTCAGCAGGACCTGAACTGAAACCATGAGGTCTGCGAACAGTGAGTAGGATGGAAAAAGTTTCTTGCCCCATCACAAATATTTAAGTATGTCTGATTCTTATTTTTTTGGAAAAATTTCTGTGAGTAAATATTGGTTCTGTAAGTGTCTGCAACATTAAGTGTAGTGTTGGTCCAGTGTCACAAATACCCTGATTCTGTACTCAGCACAGCCTTTAGGCCTTGGAGCCTTTTCCTCCATGGCGTGGGAGTTTAAAACATTTTTTACACTTGAGCTCAAACCAAACTACAGTTATTCAAGGAAATGAAAAACACACTGGAATATGTGAATATTTCATTTGTAGGCAGCCTCTGTTTATCTTTGCTTCAAAGCAAAAACAAAGCCTCTTGGCTTCCTTGTTGTCTTCTTCAACACAGGATGGGAACTCTGCCTTAATTTCTGAAGGACTGTGCAGTACCTAACATCAAAGAGCTGACATTTTCATCAGTATGAAAACTCCTGCAGCACTGCACTTAACTCTGCAGTTTGCAAGTGTCTCAGCTACCCTTTCTGCTTGCCTTGCAGAGGAAATGTGGCTGCAGCTTCATTTCCAAGTGCAGAAACAGTGACAGCATAAGAAAGCAGAGGGCCAAATTAGCTGTGGTTTGTGGTATTTCTTTTTCTGCTTCCATTTTCTGCCCTCTAATCCTACCCACCTCACACATGCAAACCCATTTACTTTAGAGAGCGAGCTTTGGGCATGTATCACTTGTTCACCTGCGATTTCAGTCCTCCCCTACTCAACAGCCCCCACCCCCACAATGAATTAATCACCAAGTCTACTTTAATCACAGATAAGATGCTCTCCTGGTACTAATCATTATAGCTTCTTTGATTTTAAAGGAGCTATGCTCTTTTTTTTGTTTTGTAAGAAAAGGAACTTGCTGGGGTTAAAGGGTTTTCTGTGCTTAGAAAATACATTCTTTTTTGCTTATAGTAACTCACATAGATAATTCTATACCCTCATTTCCTCTGTGTTATGTCAATTGTCATCCCACTCTGCTGGATTTTGCTCTCATGCAAAATACAAACTGGATTCTTGAACATCAAAGGGAAAAAAATAAAGTAAGGAAAGTAGTTAAAAAACAACACAGAACACACTAGTAACCAGTTTTAAACTATTATGAATCACATGCTTATACTGTGTCACTTTAAAATAAAACATGACTCATATTATTTGGGCATATTTTTACAATTTTTAAAACTTGCCCCCAATGAGAAATGGGGCAAATCTACTTTCATTTACTTGTCAAAAACAATATCTGCAATGTAAATGGTGCTGATCCTAGCCCTGGCCATATCTAGCTTCCCGAGTCCTGTCCTATATATTGGTAGTGATATAATCAATTTTCAGCAAACAAACTGATCCAGCTCCTACCTACAATGGCTCCTTTTTCCTCATGGGACCACTGGCTTTCTCCAAAGCTGAACTTCTGGAAATTATCATGTTTCCCTAGTGAAACCGAGAGAGCCTAAAACCTGTTAGCTCTGATAATAAACTTGGGACATGTGCTACTGAAGACTGCTATGAAGTTTTCTATGACGTATAATGATCACACATTTTGTGCACACACTTTGTCTGCACACAGGTCACAGTGCTTGAACACTGATAATCCCTGCTAATTAATCTCACACCAGGACTCTGGTTACAGATACCAAGCCACACATGGAGACTGAGCAGTGTCTTATCATCCCCATGATCGCCAGGAAGTGCCACCTCCACTGCTAAAGCTTACCAAGGAAGAAACCTTGGGCAAAGAGGCACCTCCTCAGCTCTAGAATAGCTGTAATGATTTTGTTTAGCGTGCTCTTCTAAACCAGAACAGGCAAAGCACTACAATATCTGAGGGTAGAAGACGTCATACATGTGAAAAGGTGCTCTTGCGGTGCAGCAACTCCTCCTAAGAACAGGAAATAACCTACTTTGCTAGTAAAATTGTTTAGTGTAAACAGTTGCAGTTACCTCTGCACCTGGATAACTATTTACATTAAATGTTACACTACTCATCTAATGACAAAACATTGGCAAAAAAAAAAGTGTAGATCAGGCCTCATACACGTGTGCTTTCAAACATGTACAAGAGCAAAGAGTTTTAGTAAACTGAACAAAACCATTACCATGTGGTGGCCTTGTGGCTTGAAGCTGCACAGACCTTTCTAAGACAAGTCCAAGCAGAGGTTTGCAGCACGTTACCATGCACTCAAACACCTTTCTCTTCAGGTCTACGGCATTTTGCGCAGTTTCTTGGCGATATCACTAGAATCTCTTTTGGTCTTGTGCCTAAGCAGCTCTTACACCAATCTTCCTCCTGGTCTCATGAGAAATCAGTTTGTTCTTCTCTGAAATCCTTTGAGCTTTATATAGTAATTACAAAGTAGTTAGATGGACAAGTACATAATTTGTTTTCTTTCCTTTTGTATTCTGGTATTTACAAAGCTGATTGTTTGCATATATTTCATTAAAAAGTAATATTTTAAATATCTTTTGGCATCAGGGAAATTTTTTAAGTAATGGAAAGTGATTTAAGGAGATTACTATGTGTAGTTTTCATTTTCTTACAAAATACTTCTTGGAAAATGTGTATTTTTCATGTAAATCAAAAGAATTTGAGATAAGATTGTTATCTAGGGTAAAAGTTTCTCTAGCAGAACCACATCACAATTTACTGAAACCTAAATATTGCAAGTTTCTTACATTAAAATAAAAAAAAAATCCATAAAAGAGAGACCTGATAGATTTTAACCCTCTAACAGCATATATGGGTCCACTGTGGGTTTTTTTAATTGACTGAAATAATAATGTATTACAAAGAAGCCAGAAAGAAAGAAGACAAACACACATCCATCTTTGAGAAAGACAAGGAGAATTTGAGGCTGTACGGGCCACTCAGCTGAGCTGCACTCCCTGGGAATGTTACATACTGAATCTCCTACAAGCACTTCCAAGCACAGGAAAGATAAGAAGGTGATTGAGAACAGCCAGCACAGAATTATCAAGGGTAGATTATACCTGAACAACCTGATTGCCTTCTGTGATGAGATGACTCGCGCTGGGATGAAGGGAGGAGCAGTGCATGTTGTGTACTTTGATTCTAGCAAAGCCTTTGATATGGTTTCCCGTTATCTCCTTAGAGCCAAATTAGTGGCATATGGATTCTGTAAGTGGATGATAGCAAGGGTAGAAAATCAGCTGGACCACCATGCTGGAAGAGTTGCAATCAACAATATGAAGCAGAACTGGTGACTGGTTGTACAAGTGGCCTCCCTCAGGGATTCATAGTGAGAATAACACTGTTCAACATCTTTATTCATGACCTGGGTGGTGGGATGGATGTGCTCTCAGCAAGTTTCTCGGCAATATGACATTGGAGAGAGCAGCTGTGGTTCAAAGAATCTGGACAGACTGGAGAATGATCTGACAGAAACTCAAGGGCAAACGAGTTCTGGAATCTTGCATCTGGGACAGATTAAATAGGTTGCTATAACAACAGCATAGCCACTTGTCTGGAAAGCATTTATTGCCCTCTGTTCAGTACTTCTGAGGCTGTACCTGAGGTGTCTCTTTGGGAGTACGCAGGACAAGAAAGGCATTGACATACTGGAGCAGGTGCAGTGGAGAGCCACCAGGACAGCTATGGAGCTGCATGACGTGCTTGTGAGGGCACTGAGACAGAGACACCTGGGTGCGTTCAGCTGTGAGAAATAAAGGCAAAGAGAAGGTCCTACTGCTGGTTCCAAACACCTAATGGAACAGGACCACAGAGAAGACAGAACCAGGCTCTTTGCAGAGGAGCCCAGTGACAGGATAAGCAGCAGCAGGCACAAGTTGGATCATCTAGAATTCTTATTAGATATACTGAAATTTTTTTCCCCTGTGCAGATGGCCAAATACTGGAAAGGTTGCAGGATTTCCTTCTTTGGAGATTTCAGAACTGGAATGGATCAAACTGATAGGTGATGTAATGGTGACCATGGGATTTCTTTCAATGTAAGTTGGGTAGATGTTTACCTGTTACTTTGTTTAGATACTGTACAGATACTGTTTAGATACATGGGAGACCTGATCTTCACAAGGTCTACTAGAGCTCCAGAGTTCAGTTATTGTTGTCAGTACTCAGGGTCTTGGTATCTGGGGTTTTGAATGGAAGCATTCAAAATAAAAGGATGTTTCTGTGAATTGAGCTTGGAAAACTCTGTATCTTATTTTTCCATGACTTTCAAGAGAATTCCCAAAAAAAACCTAATTGCTATCAGTGGAGCGTTTCAAGGTCTCCAGCAGAAGAATGCTAGAAAGTCCTAAAGCAACACTGAAAGAATGCACAAGCATAACCTTTTCTCAAAACAAAACCTGCAGTTCCAGGGACAACTGTCCAAATTAGAACACGTGGGAACAACTGTAATTCTGTGACAGCTCTTCAGCTATTGTAGTTCCTGTGATTAACCACAGTAAGCTAAATGCTAAAATGGCAGATGCTAAGGAACCTGTATTTCTGGGCTATGAATTGAAAATTCTTCTGAAATTTTGAAAATTATAAATATAACAGCTAGAGGAAAATGGAACCTACAGTGTTTTGGGTTTTCTACAAAATTAGATAAACTCTGCACCAAGTGTTTTTTATTAAAGGATCTGCAGTTAAAGAATTGAACACTACATCTTATTTCTCAATATATTATTCAATTGTGTGTCCTTTTATGTTTTAAGGGTTATTAAAAGCAGATAGAGAAAGTTTAAAATCTTTTCAATAGAAAAAAGAACTTATTTTGAAAAAAAAAAAAGAAAGCTTTTATACTGGCATGGGAGCGTTTAATAGATTATTCAAAATGACATTTATTACCTGATGTTGAGCAAAACACCTTTCAAGTTGTAGATTAAACAAGAAAATGTATACACAGAATATCCTTATTAAGCTTATATTTGATGCCTTTTGTAAAATATCATTATTTTAATCGTGAAATCTAGTAAGTTTGAGAAATTTACTGGGGGGAAAAAAGGTTTGTATATTGTATATACTGCCCTCAACCCCGTAGCTGGAGTAACAATGTATAGGAACAGTTCTGCAATTTCCCAGCTGATAAGACCTGATAAAACAGAAGTTGAATCTGCAGAGAGACACTAGAAAATCTCAGTTACTCTAGAAAGCTGCACACAAACAACTGACAAGGTTGAACTGTAGGCCCTGCAAACCTAAAAAGGGTTAAAAGCCTTTTCTACAGAAAAAGGAAGAGGTTAGCCCTTAAAGACCATATAAGCTGCAAAACCTGGCAGTTGTGGCTTGTTAAACTGCTGGGAGGTGGAACTGGCAGCTGTGCTGCCGAAGTGGGGAAGTCATAAAAGGGAAGCAGAGGGCCCCAGAGGGAGCAGGACAGTTGGGTTTTGCATTTCTCGGCCTTGGAGAATTGACTTTGAACGACAATGGACACTGCTACTGCTGGATGCTGATCGTAGGGACACCTAGTTGGCTTGTTTATGGAGAGCCAAACAAGGTGAAAATCAGCTGTCCTGGCTTCCACTGTTTTTAGGATTGTGACTACAGGAGCTGCACCTGGCTGTACTAATTTCCCAAGCCTACATTGAAGTGGGATGTTATTTTTTCACCCTTAAAAAAACCAACCAAACGAAAAAAAAGGAAAGCATCACTTATGTTAGTTGCCTGATCTCAAATTGGAGCTGATAATCTCTTTGCAGGGCTTTGGTTTTGTACTGTGCTTCCTGTTGAGGAACAAAAATAAACTGGTAGTGCTTAAAATGAAATGTCAGGGTCCTTTTGGCTTAAGAGATTATTAAATTTATCTTTGCAAATTAATTTTAACAATTTTGAATTTATATTTTAAATTTTGTTCCATAGACCACTTGGAATCTTCTGTAATACTGTGAAATTCTGTGAATCCTATAGTTCTTAATGGCACATCTGAAAACTGCAGGCAATGCTTTCTGCCTGTAAACATATGTATCCAGTAATGATTCTCCCATGTAGACTGACTTGTTCTTCTGAATATGGAGCAACTAAGGAGTCTGCATTTTTATTTATCCTTTTTTGGTTTACAAATAAAGGAAAGTATTTGTCTTAAAAATATTTGGTCCGGTCTTTTTATATTTCCAAAAAGTGGTAATGGTTAATAATTTGACATCCTTGTGCTCTTGTAGCATATTAACTGATTTCAGACATTATTTATTTTCATCATGTCTTTAAGACATGTTCTTTTAAAAAAGTGGCAGCATTTCAGAACTACAGGGTAGATTTAAAGTAACCCAGCTTGGCTTGAAGTGACATGTGCCCAGACCAATTTATGGAGTAATGGAACAATTTATGAGTCTGCCTTAGCTGAAATTAGTTTCTGTGGCAGTTGGCCCAGGGAAACTCTGTGAGCCTTCTGTTCTTTGCAGCTGCAGAAAATAATTGTAAAGGGGAATATTACCTTCCAGTAGCTAGGCAAAGCCTCACAAACTATGTGATATTCCTGTCCTTCAAATTGGAGATCCTAACTCACCAGCCAAAATGCTCTGGGTGACCAGTGAGAGAAAAAGCAAGAGATTAATACACCTCTTCATACTGAAATAAAGTAACAAATCAGTTTTATGTTTAAACAACCATGCTAAACAAAACTCTGTGGCAAGCACCAAAAAGAGCACATAAGAGCTTGCTCTTTTGAAGCAAGCTTGCTAAATCATGGTTAATCCCAGGCCTTCCTTAAAACTGAAGGTGAGAGCTCCTGTTTTAATTTATTCTAACTGTTGATGAAGTCAGCCAAGGGCAGCCATTCATTAGCACAGTCTTGCTAGATTGTTTATGATTCTTCTCTCTCCCTTGTCCACCAGCTTCCAGTTGGGAGTATCTTGCACCAAAAGATGGGACAAAGCAGAAATTTTAGTACTAATGGCAGAACAAATGGAGGTGACTGGACAATGCAAAATAAGTAGTTTACCCCAAGCCGACTTTGTTACATTTTACAAGCCTAGAGGCTCTTCCTTTTGGTCTCCATTGATGCTTCTACATATACTCTGTTCTATTAAAGATAGTAAACTCCTTCATGAGAGGCAGAGTACATTCTGTGCTTGCAAAAAGATCAGCTTAGTCCACTGGTGGCATCACACTTCTTTAATAAGGTTTCCAAGCAATATGAGCTTGTCCTGGTTGTGCTCTCTTATTCAATCCTTGTGTAGTACAAAAGCTTTGCATTCAGTTATCAAAAAACCGGACATTCAAAGTCTCAAATACTTATATATATTGAGGGGTGTATTTCTTTAAACTTGAGTAGGAACTGCCAGTCAGGATTTGAAATGCACAGTAACCCAGAGAATTCATCTCCTCCTCCATTTTCCTAAGTACTTTACATGGGAACCAGATCCTGACTAGATTTCTAAGATGCAGCTAAGGACTCACTGAAATTTCAAAAGAGGTTTTACTGTCACATCTTGGCCCTTCATTTTTTTGTTAGTGTCTGGACCATCATCACAACATTTAAGTTAGTTTGTTCATCAGTTATCTGTGAAGTGAAACAAGCAGTGTTGCCTGCAATGCAGCATGAATGCAGTTGTGGAGATATATGATCCAAAAGATAGAATTATAGAGTCATTTAGGTTGAAAAATAGCTCTAAGAACTAGTCCAACGGTTAACCTAGCACTCCCAAGTCCATCACGAAGCCAGGTTCCTAATAGAGATGTCTCTCTGTGGGCATTACAGGCAACACAGTATCAGGTTTAGTCTTAGCTCTGAAGTGTTTAAATACTGACCCAGAAGGTCTGTCATCTCCCATTTCTGTATAGGCACCATGAATGCTGACTGCAACATATACTCACAGTGTCATGCTATAAAAAAATCTGTTAATGGACTGAAATACAACTTCCATGTCATGACAGGCTGTATGAATAAAACTTCCCTCACACCTGCACAAAACTGTCCCTAAGGCATAAGGGAACAAAGAAAAGACCTGGATTGTGTGCTCACTCTCTCTGTAGAGAGCCTGTCTTCAAGGCTTAGCTTAAAGTAAGGATTAGGGTACAGTTAGAATTAGGGTTGAGGGAAGGACAGCCTGCTGCTGCAGTTGGTATGGGTTTACAAAGGACCTTCAGAGAAAAGCAGTGCAGAGAATTTGAAAGGGAAAGTGTTTTGGTGTGGGCATTGGTGGGGTATCCTGGTCTAAGGCTCACCCTGTGGTCATGGTTAGGGCTGAGAAAAAGAGAAAGCCTAGGGAAAGGCTAGACAATTGGAAGACGCTAGAAGAGGGCTCTCAAAGTGAAGGATGGGCTGCAAAGAGAAATTGACTTCAAGAACTTTTTGTTCTGAGCAGTGGCTGAGGGTCATGTCTGAAGCTCAGCCTCTGAGATTAAAGTCAGGGTTAGGCTTGAGAGGGGGAGCCACAAGGTTCTTCTGCAGTGAGACTGTGAAAGAATGGATAACTGGAAGTGCTAGCTGCAAGGAGAATTTCATTCCCAGAAGTTTTCTGCTTGACCTAGCCCAAGGTAAATTGTAGCCCAAGACTCAGCCTTGGGTTGGGTTTATTGATCTGGCTGAGATGGGTTGATCTTGGCTGGATATCAGGTGCCCATCAAGTTACACTATCACTCCTCTCAACTGGACAGGGGGAGCCTCCTACCCAGTTCAACTTCACTGCCAACTTTATCTACCTTTTCCCCCCAGTGGGGGAATGGGTGCCAGTGGTCAGGTCATCACACACTGTCTTTGCTGCTCTGTTGTCCTTCTTCCTCCCCTGCTCCAATGTGAGATCCCTCCTACGGGAGACAGTTCTCCATGAACTTCTTCAACAGGAGTCCTTCCCATAGGCTGTAGTTCACAAACTGCTTTAGCATGGGCCATTTCCACAGGATGCAAGTCCTACAGGAGCAGACTGCTCCAGCTTCTCACAGAAGCCACCTCTACAGCCCCCTGCACAACCAAAACCTTGCCATGCAAATCCAATAAAGGCTAGAGTTAAAATTAGGGTTGGAAGAAGGAGAGCCCAGAGCTGCATTGAGAGTCCAGTTAGAAAGGAGGGGGGCTGCAAAGAGAACTTGGCTGGGAGACTGTTTTGGCTTGGGAATTAAAAGGGGGATGACAGCATTTGATTATATTTACATCAGGATTAGAACTAAGGCTAGGAGAAAGAGACAGGAGGAGAGTTAGAGAGGGGCTTTTAAGGGGAAGTCTAAGTTCAAGGAACTTGGCAGGGCTGCTTGGTCTGAGGCTCAGCCTACTCTTATGGTTGGAGTTACAGCTGAGGTTATTTTTGACAACACAAGAGAGAGTGTAGTGTGCAGTTAGAACAGGCCTAGCACACCTGGGGTGCAGGAAGAACTTTGTTGCAAGAACTTTTTGTTGTGACTGGTGCTCTGCAGTCCTGGTCTGAAGCCCACCATGCAGCTTGTGTGAGGGTTAGGGCTGGTGCTGGGAGCCGAAGACAGCCTAGCGCTCCAGATGAAGGGAAGCTTGAGAGCAGCTGACAGTGAAAAAGTTGGGCCACAGGGATAGCTTGCCTGCAAAAACTTGTTGGTGGAAGCAATAGCTGAGGGGCCTGGTCCAAGGCTCAACATAACTTCTAGGTGTAGGGTGAGGTTTGAGGTTATGTTTGACAGAAGGAAAGAGACAACAGCTGCAGCTGGCTCAGGGCTAGAAAGTGACTGTCCCAGGGAAGTGTCAGCTGCCAGAAGAACTTGGCAGCAAGAACTTCCTGGTGTGGGCACTGGCACCACATCCAAAGCCCAGTGTATGGTTTGTTTGAGGCTTAAGGTTAGAGCTGTGAGACACAGAGGACCTGGAGCTGCAGCTGGAACAGAGCTAAAGGAGATCTTAAAAAAAAAGGTGTGGGGTAGAGAAAATGTGGCAGGGAGAATATTTTATTGAGGGCACTAGTTGGGGGTCCTGGTCTAAAGATCTGTGTTAATGTTAAGGTGAGCACTTGGACAGAGAGAGCCTAGAGCTGCAGATGGAGGGAGCTTCAAAAGGGAACATGTCAAAGGGAAGGGTAGACTGTAAGAACGTGGCTGTGACAATGTTTTGGTGTGGGCAATGGCTGGGGACCCTGCATTGTGACTCAGCATAAAATTATGTTTTCCCTCAGGGTTAGTGCTAGAACTGGGGAAGAGAGAGCCCTGGAGCTCCAGCCAAAGGTGAGTTAAATGAGGTTTGAAAGGGAAGTCTAAGCTGCAAGAAGTCGACTGGGAAAATTTTTAGTGTGGGCACTAGCTGGAGGGCCTCAGCCTCTGTTCTATTTTAAGAGATAGGATTACAATTGAAGGAAAGACATCCCAAGAGGAGTGTAGGCTGCAAGTGTAATCAAGTTTTGTCTCTTCAAGTAACCCCTGAGTACAGCTTCATCTGTATCATGGATTCAGTGGAAAACCTGTGCCCACAGTGGTTCCTACAGGAAAGGCAAGTACAGGCAATCATCTTTCTTTGTGGTACTTAAAGTTGAAGAGGACAAATCTTTGCCTCAGACCTTGTCATGTAGATATTCCAGGCCCTTGAATTTTTATAATTTTGCTGTAATTATTATGGTAAACATCTTTTGTTCTTCTGATAAAACAACCTTCTTTAGTGAGAACTCATATTTGCAGGGAAGGGCTCTTTAGAATCTATGCCAAGATGACAAGAAAGTCTTCTGGAACAAAGAGCAACTTCCTTGTTCAGCCTTCCCTATAAAAAAAACTTACTAAAATGTTTGCTATTTTTATTATTTATAAACCAAAATCCTTCACTATATGGATTTACTCTGGAAAGATGATGGAAGAGACATATGTGGCAGATGTTAGTCGTGTTGATGTGTGCAGCATTGCACAATGCTCAGATGTCATGTTCTAAGTGTAATTTAAGGGATAAAATGGGTACTGAACTCTTCCGAAAGTCTGACTTCAAATCTATATTTAGGCATCTAAGTGACCTGCTTTTATTCAAAGGTGCTGACTGCTCAGCTGCTTCCCTTGACTGCAGCAGAATATAAGAGATTTTTTTGTTGTCAAATCTATTTTCAAGAACAAAAATTAGTTTAGTATCTCTGTAACTCCTAAGTAATTCTGCTGGAAAAAAAAAAGGACAGAAAATTAAATACATCTCTGTTTTGTCCTACTCTCCATAAGATGAAGGCAAGGGACGATATAATAAATCTCAGTAACTGTTTCTATGCAGGAGGGAGATTAAACATTACTGCTTTGGATTCCAGCATGATAGATAAGTTTGCTGTTGAGATCACAATGGCAAAAGAGAAATGGAGACATGCAACACATTTTAAAATCCATGTAAGCCTGTGTGGGGGTCCCAGACTCACGTATTGACCTCAGTTGCCCTGAACAGCCACACCTGGGAACACATCCTGCCCAGGGCCTCCACCTAAGCTCAGGTAGGGCACAGTTTAGGTCTTTGTCTGAGCTACATTTTAGGTATATCTGTCTCCAGCTGTGTGTTCTGGTTATACCTTGGGCCTCTCTTGTAGGCAGCTTGCCTGCACCTCTGTTTCTGGCCCTGGATAGACCCTGTGCCTACATTGTGCCTTCCTGGATGGACCTGGTTCATTGATGTGTGCTCTTGCCAGCACCTGCCCACTGAGTGTGGGCCCTGTGGGCCCGTGCCTTGTCACTGAGGGCACTGCAGTGGGATGATCCTCACTTGTCATTTGTCCACCTCATGGAGCCACTCTGCTCTTGCTTCTCCCTAAGGATCTGGTCACCTTGCTGAAGCATCAGCTGACAGCTGATGAACAAAGCAAGATCTACAGCAGGCAGGTCAGTTTATATAATTCAGAAGCTGATGTATGACTTACTGTAAAGGCACAGGAGGTGTATGCTCTGTTACCCATGGGTACTGACCCCACACAGTGACAGCAAATGTCATTGAGTCCCTCACCATACAGCGGAGCAAAGCGTATGTGGTGTTCGGTATTTCTGAGCTGGGCAAATGTGCCTTTGCAGGATGTCACCTGTCACTGACCACATCCCCTGTGGCCATGGAGGCAATCAAGAAACATTCTGCTGGGGGTGTAACAGCACAGTGAGGTCATAGGGGTGCAATACTCTTGCAGGGGACCGAGCTTTCTGTATTTGCTGCACGCCTGCTGTAGGGAACCGTTCTGCTCAGGGAGCCGAGCTGGGAAGGGAGCAGCTGGCAAAGCCCTGCCGCAGAGATCCCTCTCATTCCTACAGATCCCTTTACTCACAGGGAACTGGAACCGGAGTATCTAATCACACAAACTGTACAAAGTTACGGCGTGAGCGACTAGCTAGTTAAAGAGTAGGGCGACGGGAGGTTTGGTTTCCGAGAGGACTGGCGATGGGCGTGAGGGCCGGAGGGCAGCGGACGAGAGCCACCTTCAGCCCCGGCGGGCGCCCAGGCACCCCCGCTCCGCAGGCCCCTCTCCCTGAGGGGAGGGAGGGGCGGGCGGCCCTCCTGCCTCGCTGCCCGCGGCCGCGCAGGCGCCGCGCGCGGGGAACATGCGCAGTGGGGCGGCAGAGCCGGAGCTCCGNGATCGCCCCTGCTCTTCTCTTCTGCCCGCCCGCCCGCCGCTCTACCCCACACCAGCCCCTTCCACCTCTGCTGCCGGCAGCGCCATGGCGGCCCCCAGCAGCATCGTGCCCGTCATGGCGAGTAAAACCAAGACCAAGAAAAAGCACTTCGTGGCGCAAAAAGTGAAGTTGTTCCGGGCTAGCGACCCGCTGCTCAGCGTCCTCATGTGGGGGGTCAACCACTCGGTAAGCGCCGCCGTTCGACCCACCCGAGCCCGCCCGCCTCGCTGGGGCATCGCACCCGGGGGCTGCGGAGGCGCGGGCGGGAGCGGGGTGTGCACGTGCCGCCGGGAGCCCCCTGTCGCCCCTCGCCCGCCGGGGCCGGGAGCGCGTTACCGAGCGTGGGGTGTGCGGCGCGGAGCGGCTGCAGCGCCCTGCCCGGGCGCGGGTGATGCACGGGGGCCGTGCAGGGTGCCTGCGGTAGCCCGTGTCCGCCCTTTCGCCCCGCGGTTCCGCTCGGTGGCAGCGGGCAGGAGGTGCCCGCGGGGGGACGGCGCTGCCAGCGGAGCCCGAGTAGCTCCGCTCCTGCCGCCGGCCGCGCGCGGGCGTCGCATGGATGTGTTGCAGTTGGGAAAAATCCCGGTTATCGGTGGGAACTGGCCAAGTCCGTCCGGTGTCCGTGCAGTTCGCTTCGGCAAGTGTCCGCTGCCGGTGTGCGCGGGGGAGGGGAAGAGGAAGGGCTTGGTGTGGTAAGGCGGCAGAACTGCACCATTTGCGAAGTGCTCCATCACCCTGCGGGGACGGGCGGCCCGGGCTCTGGGAGAACCCCCGGCCGGGCGCTGGTCTGCGTTAAAATTAGGAGCCCGGTGAAGATGTCACATGGTTTGTGCATTACGAGGTTCAGGTCGCAGCTTTGCATCTTTAAATAGCCACCGTGGCAGATTAAAAGTGTAGAGCCCAAAGATCGCCAAAAATCGGGTATCAGGGCAGTTGGGCAGAGAACGTATTCCCTTCTGCTGGCGGAGCGAAGCCTGTACGCCTGTGTCGGGTTTGCATGGGTTACTTCTGCTGCTGAGTAACGAGCCTGTAAGAATGTCAGTGTGCAATTTGAGATTAGACTACAAATTTTGAAACAGCCACATGAAACCCACAGAGCAGCCTGTAGTACTTACTCCTTACTATTCCTTTTGTTTCCTACACATGCATATCTCGTGAGTTTTTTACCTCTGTGGATGTTTCAGTAGTTTTTGCCCAAAGCCTGGAGTCTATGCATCAAGGCTGAGCACTGTTAGAGCTGTGTTAAACAGCACAGTGCCTGAAATGAGGGTCATGGGGAAATGCTTTGGCTGTGTGTGCCAGACAGAGGAGAAGCTTCAGTGAAGTTGAATAGTCTGCTTAAGGTAGCACTGTGAGTTGGTAGGAAGTGGTGACAAAGGATTTCAAGTTTTCTGTAGGTCAGTTATGAGCAGTGACATCCTATGTCGTAAACCGATAAGACTGAAGTTATTTATCTGCAAAGCAGAAATATCTTTAATTGTTGGAAGCGCATGATATTCTGTTTGCCTGGTTTGGGCTTAAATACACACATTTCTTTTGCTCCTTTTGTAGTGGCTAGTGTTATAGAAAATTCCCAAACAGGCCTCTTTAATGAAAGAAGGCAAGCTGGTAATTGCAGGGTGAGAGACTTGTACTGAATGGCAGCGTGTGCTAGCTGTCCTCTGTCTCCCTGAGGAGACAGGGAGAAGATCACTGATGAAAGCGGAGATCTTCCTGTTGCAACATCTCATTGCTATGTGAGTTCACAGTGGAAATACCGTTACTTTTACAGGAAAGATCTCTTCACTACAAGTAATAACCAAGTAAATAGGGACAAATGCAACACCATATGTGATCTTCACCATCCTGCAGTCACGTGCTGTGGTGTGCATAGCTGTTGCTGGTAGAAAATGTAATAAAATGCGTTGGTTCATGGCACAGAAGATTCAAAATTGTGAACTGAAATCCTTTCCTTGGAGAGGCTCAAAAAACAATGCCAGCAACAAAACAGGCTCAGAAAAGAGGCTTCACGTTCACATGAAGGTGATGGTTGTAGGTGTGAATATCTGTTATGTTCTGCAGATGGTATTTCATTTCCTTACCCACTGCAAAATGTAGTCATGAGTAATGCTTGGAGGCCCTGTGGAAGTGAAATCCTGCTGAATGAGAGAGCATGGAAAAAGAAGTTAATTTGATGTGTCCAAATTAAACATTTCTTCTGGGCCAAGAATGCAGCATTGAAGTGTTGCAGGCTTATCTGTGAGATGCTTTTCCTGTCGTTTTGTAATGCTTCATGTGGCAGTGTCCAGCAAATGAAAATAAGTGTGCGACATGGTTTAACTCTGTTATCACAAATAAGAGTTTCTCATGGGAGAAATACAAACAATGTGTATGGATTAATTAAGAACAGGAATTAAGAATCCTTAGGTTTCTTAGCAGAATAAACAGAAATCCATAAGCAAAGGCTAGACTAGGAACAGAGTATAGATCATAGTTCATGATAGGGGTAATCAAATTTAGTAATCAGATTACTTCAGTAACCATCTGAAAAATTATATTTAAGACTGCCTGTAGGGCCTATCAATTAATGAGACAGTACAAGCTAACTGTCTTGAGGAATAAGTATATATGTTAGAACAGTGAAGCTGAGATGGAGTTTCTACATTTCTAATATTGCTGCATGTTTTGGAAGGAAACACTTGGTGAAGATAAAAAAGGGAAATTATTTTTCTGCAGTTTATTGACTTTCTAATCTTAGGACTATACTTGATTGTTGAGTTTTGGAGGATTTTCAGAGTTTCAAATTGAATGTGAAGAAGTCAAGGGAAAAAAAAAACAACATCAAATTGTCGCCTTAACTCTCCTGTCCTAGGAGGAAACATGACGCTAAAGGGAAAACCTAAACATTGGTGCTGCAAAGCTGATGGCTGACAGCAGAGGTGTGAATTCTTAATGGAGAGAAAAAATTTGCAGAGGCATGTCTGTTACCCTAGGTTCTTATCAATTATCCACACATTGAAGAAATGGTAAGCAACTCTCTGTTGCTGTTTAGGTAGAAGTAGAGAGATAGCTAATGCAAAATCCTGCTTGGTAGTACAGTCAGATTCAGTAATAACTTCACAGGGCACGTGAGGGGAAAACATGCGAGCATTACCCAAATGTCTTACGAAGTAAGAAAATGTGTTCACGTTCAGAGTTGTAAATTCATTTCTCAGTGTTCTGGCATATGCTGTGGACTGAAGCTTGCTGCTAAGTGAAAGGGAAAGCAACTGTGTCCGATTTTGTAGATCTGATTATAATACTGATGACTTGTAGCAGCAAAGACTAATTGTCAGTGCTTGGATCTTGCAGGCATCTGCATCATTAACAGTTGATTTTTATCTTGGTCTTCTACCATGTGTCAAAAATAATCTGGCTGTGCTACTGAAGTAAATATTTAAACTCAGTGGTTAGTATGACTTAAAGCTGTATTTTTAGCTAGCACCATAATTGTGTTTAATTTACAACTGATGTGGTAAATAACATTCTTACTTCTGTATTGTCACTGCTGCACAACCAACCAATAACTGTAGGAAGGAGGAGAGGGAAGGAAAGTGGCATGTAACTTGTTTTCTATGCCTAAAAATGAAAGCCACAGATTCTGTGTTTTCTGCATCCTATGATAATCATCCCAGGCACAATGATGGTGGGTGCACTCACACTAGAATTGGTTGCCTGCTTCTGTTAGGAACTTGTTAGGAAAGCTGGGAATTTGTAGGCTTAGGTCCTTCAAAACATTACCCTGAAAGACGGCAGAAAACTAATACAAGTGGGGGTTTTTGTAACTAATTTTGAGGTAAAGAACAGACTGCTGGAGAGCTTGCCTACTGTGTCAACCATTAAATTAAATGTATTTAGGAGAAGAGCATGAATGCTTAATGAAGTTGTTGAGCATACTGTACAAGTTAAAAAAAAAAACAAAAAACAAACACAAACAGCCCCCCCACCCCTCCCAGCCCCTGGAATCTGTAATCACCATCTGTTTCTTGGATGATTGCAAGCTGATCCAAAAATTTAACAGTGCCTGACTTCTCAGTGGCACTTGCTGCCTAATAAGCAAGTGGAGGAACAAGAATATGTGGATAAAATTACTTCCCCTCCCAGCACTTTGTGGAGTACATCGGAAGGGGTGTACTTTGTGGGTAAAGAATTCAACACATAATAAATTCCATGACCTTCTTCAACTGCTCGAGTGAGGCACTGTGAGCTTGATGCTACTGTTGCACTCTTCCTTATATTCTTGCTTGATGTTTTTAACACAAGTGGAGCAACGCCAGGACAGAATAATGAAAAAAGAGCTGTGGGGCTCCAGTCTATCAGTGTACCTCTTGGATTCCTTCCTTGGATTCGTAGAGTTAGAAACTTGGGGAGGGGGGGGACTGGGAAGCATGACAAGCATGACAAATAAATGCATCTTTCTCCTCCTCTCATGCAGTGAGATATATTTTATCACATTAAGAATGCTTCTGTATCTGCGGAAAACTATAAAACGTCTGTTCTAGTCAGTTTTCAGTTTGGGGGTTTTCTTACCTAGTATACTGGTCATTCCTGTTACAAACTTTCATCCAGACAAATACACAAGTAGCTCACTTATTAATTAATACCCGTCCTTATGTTTTAACATGCCACTGGAGAGCTTGTTAGGTGAAGTGGAACCTCTTGGTTGCGGCATGAATTGCTTTTCGTAGTCCTGACTTACCAAGCATCTCTCCTAAGAACTTTGTCTGACACATGGTACGTGTAGGAAAATGACACTGAAAAAGTGTTATTGAATTGTTCTGTAGGAAGGTGAAACCTAAATAATTGAAAACTAGGTGATGCCCTCTGGAATACAAACTCTCTGTTCATTATTAGTTTTCATTAAAGAAAGAGTGAGATAGGTTGACAAAAACAAGCCCACAGCACTTAGTACTAGTGGTAGGCCTTCAGAAGTTACAGGAATTGATAACTTCTGTGGCTATAATTTTAATATAGTCATAAATGGTGATATGACTGGTGGCACTCTGAAGATATGGAACCATAATGTTGACTCATGGCACTGGCTGTCAGCACAGCAGGTTGATTGAAAACTGTCTTGGGGTGGGGAGGGCTGCTCATCACTTGTTAGGTGTGTTCTTACTATTTATATGTAATGCAGAACATTGCTGCTGTGGCTGTGTTATAAGTGGCTTTTCGAAACTAAGGCAAAGTAAAACTAAAGGTGTTAATCAAGATTTTTAACAGTGAGCTTGGAAAAAAAACAACCATGTTTTGAATTGTTTAATGAAGGTGGTGTTAGACTATGGGAGAAGGCTCTTTCTAAGAAGCCGGAAGAAACAATGTATTAAAAAGCATTGATTACATCAGAGCAGATAATAAAGCAATTAAAACTATTTTAAAATAGTCAGTTGGGCACTCAGCCCAGATGTTTGCATATAGAAGGAAGCAGAACAGGAAGAGCTATTTATTGAAAACTTGGTTCTTTTTTAGGTATCAAGCTCTGTGTACTGCAGAAATTAATTTGATACGGCTTTTGCAACTGAGTGGATAGACTAGTAAAAATAAATTGTAAATATTATGGTTAGGTTAAGGGTAGTAAACATGCCTCAGTGAAATACAAATGGGAGTGATATTTCATGTCCTTCCGTAAACTATTGGAAGGGATGCATAAAATAGCTTCTGTCCGGGATGGGAGTGGTAGAGCTATGAAAGAGCTCTGACAGCAGTTTCAAAACTACTTTCTGTAGTTTCTTCCAACCTACAAGATAAGGTGCTGCAAAGGCTAGGGTTGTTTTTTTTTTTTTTTGTGGGGGTTTCTGAAACTGAATTTCATTAACCCCAGCAGAGAGGGCTGGACAATGTTCCATGAAGCAAATAGGCAGCATGAATTTGTTTTGTTAGCTCAACTTAGTTGTCTTATTTGAGTATCCTGCACCAGATGCCTTAGGAGTCTCTAGGGTATTATTTTTTAATTCCTTGCTCATTAAAGCAGACACTTGCATTATGCCCATTGCCAGGGCCTGGTAGATGTTTATTTTTCTCCTGTAGTTTCAGGGTGGCAAACTTTGTTTACAATAACTGACTCACCCCATTATTCAGCTCCTGCTCTACAGTCCTGTTTTCTGTTCTTCCTTGAAAACATCTTGTGCCTTAGGGATCCATACACTAGCTGTACATTGTGCAACCTCATGACAACTTTAGAGTAAGGTGAAACTACCCATTATTTACAGCTCTTCAGTGTAATCTTGCCAAAACTAAGTGCTTGGGAGTTGTAGCCCTTTTGGCTTATGGATATCTTGACTTGTTGAGAGGTTAGTCATCTTGGTTGTTAACTGTGAGGTCTAAAAGGTTTGAAAGTAGATTTTCATCTCCATACTCCAGTATGAATTAATTATTTTACGTTTACTTCCAAGGCATATTTCCATGTATTTCCATTTCTTTTACTTGGTACTTAGTGTGCAGTATGTAACACAAGTTCTGATTTCTCTTCCTGATTTTCACTATTGGTAACCCATGTGTTTGCACTTAGCAAAATAGTTGAAGCAGTCTAAGAAATTGCTGCCTCACTATGGATGGTAATGACAAACCATAGTTTTCATAGTCTGCATCCTGGTGCATGGTGAAATGAGTTAGCTTTGAATTGTTGAGATGGTGACTTCTTGCATGTGGTTTGCCACGTGATCATCTGTCTTATGATCTTCCTGTTGAGCCTCTATAATAAGTTAATTAGTTTTGTGTTGAGAGATTGCTTAATAAGGGTGTTGTGAAAATTGTTTGAAGTAGCTGAATGCTGTAGTGATGGATCTCAAACTGAAAAGAAAATATTAGCTTTATCTTCAAAGGATGGGGTTGAATAGTTTGCAGTACAAGTACTTAATGGCCATACACCTTTTAGAGTACTTTATTTTCATCTGGCTTGGTGAGCAGCTACCTTGTGTACTGAGGCAAGGTAATTAGTCTAATCTAGCTCTTTTGTGTGCACTCTTAAGTTCTCAAGGCAATCCTAATATTCTTAACACAACTGTGAGTATATGTATGATCCTTTTAGATTGCAAGACAAAACTGAAAGAAATAATATTCCCTTATGTGCCATTATTAGAAAGCCTATGGAGCTCCTTGGTGAGATTGAGACTTAAAGAACCACCTTTCATCTGCTTGAGCTAACTGGTTTAGTCTTTCAATTTTCCTCATCCCCTTCCTGATGTCTTAGTCAAATGCTGTCTCACAACTCAGCTATACCTGTGTTTGCATTTTATCAATCTGTCATTACAGTCTTCCTGGTTAACGAGTTCAGCCGTATCTGTTTTCATTATTAGTTATTACTCAGCTACGAAGTAATAATCCAGCAAAAATAATACATTTTGAGGAGTTTTTTAGATGGACCATAATTCATTGAAGTTCATGGTCCAGCTATGCAAACAGCTGTGCCAGCACAAAGAATGTGGAGTTGATGCAAAAATAGAAGAGACAGACGAAAATAACTTCCTTGGAAGGAAGTGCCAGTTTAAGCTAGCATAAGGTTAGATAAACTACAACCTCCATAATACTGATGCCCACTAAAGCTGGAGCTGCTGGACTGGTTTCCATTCTCTCTGGTACTGGTCTGATCCTATGGCAAGTTCATTTGGGGAGATACACTAACAGGAAAACAAATGCAGAAAAGTGAATGGGGTAGGAGTTGTATGCCACAAAAGGCCATATTCCTAAGTGTCAGTCCGAGCTTAAAAGAGGAATTACAAATGCTGCAGGGAGCGTAAAGGGAAGAGTCTGATGTATGTATACTTAGAGGTGAGTTTTTATAGTAGGTTAAGGACAGTTGGAGGGACTTGTATAGCTCTAGAGTGCACCCTTTGACTGACCACTGATCTCCTATGTATAGCTCAGTTTCATGTGTAGTAACCTCAAATTAAACAGTTGTCCACAGTAAAAAAACCCACTTGAGCAGAGAACTCTCACTGGATTCTGCACTTGTAATAAGGAGACCTTTCCTCAACTATTTTAGTCTCTTGAAATAGTAGTGTATGTTGAAAAAGACAAAACTGTCTATATGGCATCCATTGGTTTCTGGTCATCTCTAGAGTCTTGGTTTTTAGAACATGGTAAACCCTGTAGCTTCATAACTTGCATATCCAGAGACTGAATGTCTTCAGAAAAGTTGTAATAGTTTCCTAGGGGCTGGAGTTTTTGAAGTTGCTTTTAGAGGTAGCTGCTTTTAGAGGTAACCTGGAAGAACTAAACAATAACAATTCTTGAGAATCCTACCTTTGAATAGTCTCCTGCAGCCTATCAACTATGTGGCTGTAGCAGTCACTGACTTTGGGGGTGGGGGGGGGAAGGGGCTCTTTTGGCGTTTTTATGGGGAGGGAGGAAAATACCCAACTTGGTTAGCCAAAGACCAGTTAAAAGAAAGCAACTTATTGATAGTTTTACTGTACTGAACTGAAATTGAGAAATGTCTGATTAACTTGTGGTGCCAAGCCTCAATAATCATGTTGCCCAGTGTTTTGTAGACCCTTGCTAGATCATGTGGGTACCAAAAGTATTTTTGGTACAGCAGGTTAGGATGTCAGTGTTGCTGGCTGTGCTTTTTATTTGTTCAATACGGTTTTCTCTCTCAGAAATGTAAGTTTTCTGTAGTTAGTGTTTATTGGTGTTGTGGTGTGGTGTGACCCTTGTGGCTTGTGTTCTGGGTGATTATAACAAAACTTTCTAGAGCAGCTAAGAAAGAAATAGTTGTTAAAGTTTGTGGTTGTTGGGGCCCTTTACAATGTGCAAATCTCATGTATTAAGGTTTCCTGGAGCTGGGCAAAAGTTGGAAGATTGACATAACAAAAGCAAGGTTGCTAATCTCTGAGCTCCCACTTTGGTCTTTCTGACTTCTTGTATTTTGAGCTGAATATAAAGCTAGTTTTGGGAGACCGAGTTGCAAAATACCAAAAATTGAGAAGATAGTTGAGTTGAGGAATTGGATAGCTATTTTTACTTCTGGAAGAGGAAGGACTTAACACATGCTGTCTTAGCTGGTTATTCAAAGAGCTGGTTTTCTCTCTGTGAAAGACAGCAGACTCAGACAAGCTGACTTTACTGGAAAGCTCATTCCAAACTTCCTCAGTCACTGCAAACTTGCAGGTAGAGGGATCAGAAATGACTCACTCAAACTGAAATGTAGTGTCAGATGCTTGACACCAGCTTTCTGTGCATTGCCTTGGGGTTGATGCAAATTAGGGTGTCCCTGCTGCTTTCACTGTGTGTTCCCCCTGCCCATAGTAGCAGAGGAGAATTGAAAAGAAATTCTCATTTAATAATTCTGTTAGGTCTTAAGCAGAATTGTCAGATTAATGTGCTTTGTCTGACTCATGATTTGTTTTGCAGCGTGTGGTGTGTTAACCAGCCTTCCCCTGTGATGACACAGTGGACAGGACCAAACAAGAAAAGCTTTCTGGATATTCCTCAGGCTTACAGAAGACAAGTAGTAAAAGTCATTTAGAGAAACAAAACCTTAGTACTTGTTAACAAACCTGTGTACCTGCTTGCAGGTAAAAAGGCACTGCAACCACTGATTTTGGAACCTCTTGCCCATTCTGTTCCTGATATAGCAGCTTTTCCAGCTGTTATTTTGGGCTTCAGCTGATTCAACAATGCTGCTCTCTCTTTCTACCTACAGCTGCAGGCAGTTGTGGCTGGTTATTTCATCTGAGTGAGCAATGTCCTTCAGGCTATGTTGGCTCAGGGATGTTAATAGGATTCAGATGTCTGTGAGCTCACAGAATCCTGCACCCCCTGTTGCTCCTCTGCTTGTTCTATGTTGCAATACATCAAAGCAAAACAGTATTGAAATATTGAGTATATTGACTATTGCTAGCGTGCTATGCCTTTTTCGTGGTGTGAGTGCAGTGGATTTGTCTTCTCCACAATCTCTCCCACTTGTTGAGCTTTTTTCCCCATGTTACATCAGTTACCTGGTGTTGGTATTGGTGCTTTTAGTTCACTTTACTCTTCAGACATTATTTTTGTACTTGATGAATCTATCAGAAGTCTATTGCAAGTTTCTCCTTGGAAGATGCCATTGCATAGAATATTTTTAATATTCCTGTCTTGTTGAGGAAATCTCCCAGACTTCTGTATTTAAGTCAAGTTTTTCATTTTCCTGTGAACAACTTGCTGAGGTTCCTGGCTGAATGTGACTTGCTTCACAGTAAAAGGTGATGCACCCAAGAAATGGCTGGAAGAGCCTGGAAGTAGTGGTTGCTCCTGCATGATGTGCTGATCACCTGAAAGATGAAGATTTATTGGGCTCTGACGAGTGATGACTCTCTTGCAATGGGCTGCTTCTTGCTTATTACTCTGGAGCAGTGTGCCTGAGGTCTTCTTCATCCCTTTATAAATGCCCTTCAAAATGTAGAAACTCTTTCCTGAAAAGCCGTGTTTCTAACTGTTTTTCAGGAGAATGTGTGTAATGATTGGGGGTTGTCTTTATATTGCTGAAGTTGCCAAGCCATCCTTATAGTACTTGACATATAAAAATGCTTGTTTTATCCATGTGCCTTAAGCCTTACTAGTATCATGAAAACATTCTTGTTTGATTTTTGTCACAAGATAGAATACTGTTCTTCTGGCAGCACAATGCTGAAAAGTTCAGAATGAAAAACAGATGAGGGATATAGAAATATGTCTAGCTGGCAGACAGTAATTCAGTCACTGAAGTTGCTGTTGCTATGTGCATATGATTATCTCAATAGCAAGACTAAAATTCACTTTGAAACTGCATTCACTGCTCAAGAGATCCTGTGGTGCTTTTTTTATTTACAAGGTGAAATTGATTTAAACAATCATATTTTCATGTGTGTAACTTCATGTTGCCAAGATGTCAGCTGGAACCTGGACACAAGGGCATAGACATCCTTGTATTCAGATGGTGGAAAGTAACTGGCTTGCTTTTATTTGTGTTGCCATGGGACCCCTTATGAATTGAAGACATCATCCGGGAGATCTGTGTCACATATAAGCACATAACCGATATTTCAGAATTGCTTGTTTTTCAGTCAGACTTGTATTCTGACCAGTAGTGGTCTTTTGATAAGCAAAACTGAAAGGAGCCTGGATCATCTCTGTCTTGCTCATAGTCTTGAAATAGATATAGCCTGTTCCTCAAAAAAAAAAGAATAAAAAAGTGGAGGAGTTCTATGGACATTCAAACTTGCTGGTGAAAGGGTTTGAAAGAGATAATTTTGGGCACACTCATTTCTTACATGGGAAGCACTGTATTTAAATAATAAAGAACCTAGGTCTTCATTAAAGGAAGAACATAGATTTGGTTGTGTGGAGTTCTCAAGATCAACTTGTATAGCTACTTGTAAAGACAGGTAGTTTTACTGCAAAAGTTTCCCTGATTTTCTTCACCTGCTATTGCAAACAGACTCAAATAGTGATGCAAGCTGGCATGGATCATTTGCATGATGAAATTTAATACTATGGCTTCAAGTGGGTGGAAGAAGCAACTGAGAGCCAAGATAGTAAAGCATGATCCTTGAGCTACATTTTCTCTACTACTTGCTTACCTTTGCTTCGTTAGCTGGCAAGTCTGGGTTCAGAATTGGTTTGTCAGATTTGTGCTCGCTATGTTTTTCCCCTTTCTTAAATATAAGTTTTTCACAGAAGTTGCTGTGTAACCTCCCATGCTATGCAGCTCTGCTGAGGGATGCAAAGACTCATCTGTCTGGGTACTATGGAGTGTATGTGGAGCATACACTTTTGATGCATCCTGCTTTTCCATATCATGCAATATGGACTAATAGTAGTTTTCTAGGTCATAGTGTTTTTCTTTCTCCTCAAGTGAGAAATACTCCTTGAGTATGTCAACTACTTGAAATAATAATTCTGTCAGCTGTAACCATAATAGGGTATTAAGTTTATGGAAATGGTCTCTTAGTTGTTGATGTTTGTTTAGTCCAGGAATGCTAAACTTTGTTACAGCATAGTTGTTGATGCAGTTATGCCCTACAGCAATCTCTACAATTTGTGCTAGACTTCTTGATCACTCTTTGAAAAACATGCAGTTTTGCATAAGCTTTCAGATAAATCTAATGTCTTGGAGCTTGAGGTAGGGTGGACAAAAGGGACCAGACAAGCCAGGAGTGAAAATGCTCAGCTTTTGGACTGTTTGAACATAAAATAAACAGTGTGTAGTGAGTCACAGCACTGCTGCTACGTAACTGAAGGGAGCTTGCAAGTTTTTTTTTTTTTTGGTTTTTTTTTTTTTTTTTAATCGACTGTCCTAAGGACTGGTATTGTTGAATTTTACTGCATCTTCCAGGATAGATAAGCTGATTTCCTGCCTAATTCACTTACTGCTTTCTGAAGTGTTTCCTAAAGCTTTGAGATCCTGTGTGTTTACATGTATTTGCATAAGTAATGCAGAAAGGAAAGTGCTCAGGAGAATCTGACTGGGGCTTCTGGTGGAGTTGGCAGTGCTCACTGTTGCACAAGGTACCTGTTTCACAGCTCCCCCAGTGAGCAGACAGCTTTGCAGCCACCTTGGAGGAGCATGGTAAATGGAACAGTGACAGAAGGGCAGTCAAACAAATCCAGCCTGCAGCTCTGCTTTCGGGCCATTCAAGCTGGCACAGGTCGTGGCTGCTGAAGTCTGCTCTTAAAGCATCCAGAATGACTGAACAGAGAGAGGTGCCCAGCTGTGGATGTCTAAAGTTTAGAATGGTAATTGCCACCAAAAATTAGAATGAAATAAAAAATTGTGCAAGGTTACTTCAAAGCCAAGTTAAGCCAACCACCAATGAAACTCCACAAGATTGTTAGTCATCTTCAATTATTCAGGCCATGACTGTAAAATTGTTCCATGACTCTATTGTAAATATAAAATATATCCTGTGTTAGTATAAACGTCTTCTACCTGAGTGACACTTTCATTGTCACTTAGCTCCAGCAGTATGAAACCAAAGACATTTAATCTTGTTAATTTTCCATAGTGATTTACTAATGAACTATTTAAATTATTTATTGGCTCCCCCCACCCCCTTCCAAGGTGTACTTACAGTCAGGAAGTATGAAATAACTTAGCCTGACACCAGTAATACTGCAGTGTAATACTTTCACTCCTAAAGATTTCCAAAGACCTAAAGCTGGCATTGTACCTTCACTTTCCACATGTGGAAGAGGAAGGGTGTTTTGCAGACTAGAGGGGAATTTTGTTTGGGGATTTACGTGGCTTTCAGTTGTCTGATTTCTGGCCAAGTTGTTATATAAAAGCATGGCTTCATCGTGAGTGTGGGCCTCTCTAAAACCTGTCCTGTGAGCTCAGCTGCTAGCAGTGTGTGTATGTGTGTCTGGTCAGCCAGGTCAGCTGCTTCCCTGCTGAAAACTGACACTGTGTGAAGGCAGGCAGGGGGAAGCAGAAAGGACGGGAATGGGATGCCAGCTCTGCTGGGAACAGTGAGCAGGAGAGCACACTGGGAGTTGAGCTGTGTGATGCCTTGCTGCAGAGATAGGGCGAAGCCTTGATCTATGCCAGCTGTGAACCAGATCCTTTTTGGGACTCTGTTGGTTTCTTTCCCTGTATGGAGGGTAGTGATTTTGAAACTTGGAAGGTTGTAATGGTGATCCTCAAGAGGAGGAACAATAGATGAAAAAGTAAGATCTCTGTCAGCTGCTGCCTGAAGTTTCTGCTCCTGTAGGTTTTCCCAACAGCCTTGTCCTAATAAGCCCTTTATTCTTGAGCTTGTTGTCCTCTAACAACAGATATGAAGTCTCTTAACACTTAATCAATTTTGTGCTTTCTATGTCAAGAAAAGAAGCAGTAAAATCTGACAACTGATATTGCCAGTTTCAATATCAGTCTTTTAGGGGAAATGTTTTTAGATGTATATGCAGCAAATACTAGGCAACTAAAATGTAAAGGAAATGAAAGTATAATCTCTGGTATGTGATTTTGTAGCAATCCCTTTGGAATACAGATAGTCCATGTCCATGGTAGCTTTTGATATCTTGCAAGTGCTTCTGCTTGTCCCAGTGGGAGACACTGACACCAGTTTTAGTCTATAGCTGAACCTAAAAATGAATGTGTTGGACTTAGTCCATCATAAAGACAGTATTCTGTCTTTAATGTTGTGGGTTTTGCAGTAAGTGATAAGGAAACCTGAACAAACTGTTCCCCTGCCTCTTTGCCAAGAAATGGGAAAGTTATTCCGCTTCTTTCAATTAGTCCTCTGATGAGACTCCTTCCTGGCATTATATGAGACTATTGAAAATCTTCACAGAAATTGTGCTCTTTTTTCTGTGCCTAGAGTCTCTTCCTTTCTGTTTTTGAATGTACATCACTGACACCTCCATAGCTGTGTCCCCTTCCAGTTTAGGGTTGTGTCTATAGTAAATCTTTCCCCTGAGGGACAATGCTTACTCTGAATAACGATTTGCCAGATAGGTAAAGCTGTATTAGCTTGCTTGTGTCTGTATGTCTTTAGGGACTCTGACTATATGCTCCTAGTAGGAGCTTTGGAAGGGATAACTTGTGGTTCATTTTCAGATGTTGCTTCACTTTTACTTCCTTTCAGCAATAGTTGTTGGTTTGGTCCCATTCTTCCCCCACCCCACTGTTCTCAGTATTGTACCTTTGGTCAAACTGTTTTCTAGAGAGGAGAAAATATTTTTAGAAAATTGAGTAGTTAGTTTCTGGTGAGATCTGACAAGTACTGCAATCGGTGGAAAAGGGACAGGCAGAGCTGCCTGGTGAGATGCAGGAGCAATTAGTCTGTTCCCTTATGATAGGAACAAGCTATTGGCTTTGGTGTCCTGCATCCCAGTTTTAACTTCACATATTGGGGACACTTGTAGACTCCCACGGCAGTGCTGCTCTATAGGTGCCTTGGGCAAGCAGATATAATATCTACATGGGTGAAAAAGTAAGAGAACTCTAATTGAAATTGCATATATTTGTGCAGCCACTGTGCACTGCTGTATGTTTTACATGATACATCTAATAGTTAACTGGCTTACTAAAAAAGACCTTCAGCATCTACTGTTGGTCCAACATACTATTTTAATTTGCCTTTGTTCTGAGACTGGTGTCTCCTCTCTCTGTCCCTTCAATAAGAGACATACTTCAGATTCAAGTGATTTCTCTCCTGAGTGACCTATTTGTATTTTTTCATGTGGTGTTTGTTAGGCTGTGTCCCAGCAGTATGAATGGCAGCAGAGCAGCAGTGCTACCTGTGGCTTAAGGTACAGGGATAAATAAATCTGATCAAGCCCTTCTCAGCTGTGTCTGTGGCTTCAATAAATGGAGACTGAGTTCCTACTGCTTAGTTTATGCTGACTTTAGTGTTTGTCTGATGAGCCCGTAAATCAATTCAGCTTGCTAAAAGACCAGAGACTAATCTGGCAAAAAGTCTGTTTTGGGCTTTTATTTTGTTCTCATTTTTGGTGAGTTCATAGGCTGAATCAACTTGCTTTCTGATTGAAGGGGTTGTTGGTAGAAAGGGGAAAAGGAGGCAGGACTGTTCCCACTTGGCAAGTGGCAGTTTGTGTAACTCAGCTTAGCTGGGAAGCAAAAGGCTGGAAAAACCACAGCCTGAGCTGGTCTTGCTGCTGGCTGCTGTGTGGGTAGGTCACCAGCTGAGCTCAACAAAAGGCATGTTGAATGCCGGGGGGGTGAGAGGCTGGATCTGGCTGACAAGCTGGGTTACTCTGCTGTGGAGCTGGTTGGAGAAGGCACTGAGCAAAGTTAGCACTCTAGTGCTGCATTGTGTTGTACAATAGTCCTCTGAGTTTGAGAGAGTTATTCTGACAATGAGTATTTTCCCTTTCTTATGCTGTTAGACTTCCATTCATCAAACCTGGTACCTGGCAGTACTTAGGTATTTGCACTGATGTGCTTTCAAGAGCAGTTCCTCATCTGTGTGAGTTGTAATGCACATACTTTGTGCAAGTATTCTATCTCTTCCTTTAATGATGGCAGATCTTGGTGTGGGCTTGAGGAATTCAGTGTTGAGTTGACTCCACATACAACATGTGCATCAAGTACTTCCAGAGTGTTCTGGACCTGCCACTGAGCAAGTATTGTGCTTTATGGAGTGTTTTTTGCTTCCCTTTCTATCACTGTTCCTGCAAGAGTTTTTAGTCATCACTACCTGCCTTGTTTTTTTTTCCCCTTTTCATAACCTGAATGTTGTGATATCCTACCTAAGGAAAATACTGTGTGTTATGAAGGCCTCTAAAGAGAATTGTGACTGCGTGGCAGATCCTCTTGGGAGACATACTTACCAGATTTCTTGGATTGTGGCCAAACTGACTTCTCATTTTGACATTAAAGACTTTCAGGTATTGTGATTAGTTTTAACACTTCCTCCTCCTTTCAGGATTCTCTGCACAACGCTATTGTCAGAGCTGTGTGTTAGTGCATGCCATGACTAATGAGCAGTAGACTTGAATGAAGCTTTGGAGACAAGAATTTTGTTGCTTGTCTCTAACATACTTGTAGATAGCTCTGGTAAATGCTCGAAAGCTTTCATTTTTTGTCTCAACAGATTAAATTTCATACTTGAATTCCAATCTTAGATGCTACTTATGGTTTGTTGATGTTAGGTGTCTCTAGTGCCTTTCGTACAGTTCATTTGCAAAATGTACCAAACAGAGTTGCAATTTAGGTGGCATTAAGTATGTCTGACTGTGTACATCTGTAGCATGCAAGTGTACTGGTGATGAGGTAGACAGCTACTTTTTATGTGTGCCATAAAAGAAAATTGTAAATACTGCACTGACAGTGGAGAATGGCATATTCGAGTAAATCCTTGTAATTTCAGGGGACTTAAAACACAATCAGTGGTCTTGGCAGATGGCCAAGGGCACAGGCGGCTTCTGGAACTCTTCCAGCTGTTAATGGAGTGTGGGTTCTGATTAAATTTACTGTGGGCACTGAGTCTTGGTCTGCTTGTCTCTGTATGTGTTAATGTATGCTTTTCTAACAATTAATATTTAATTTTAAAATCTGTTTTAATACTCAAAAGCAGCTTTACAGTATCCTCACGACATAGATCTCTCCTCTATGTTAAGCACAATGAAGACTGAAACACCAGCAGCATGAAAGAACCCCTACCATAAAAACCAGCTGTTGTAAAAGCCTTGAATATTTGTGCTGGCAGCCTTGCAGCCTCCCAAGAAACATTGGTGCATTAGTTATGTGAAGTCCGTTCTATAGTTGACATAATTAACTGATTACAAAAAAATAAAATCTAATATAGTAGAATTGTGGCATGGTCAATGGGGCCTTTGACAAGGCTTCAGGGTGGTAGTTTGGACATGAGCCTGCTGGGAATGACTGCTTTTCCATTTTACTATAGCTGACAGTGTTGCAAAGAAATGGACTCGTAGGGCAATCCCTTATACTTCCAAATACATCAGTTAAAGGAAGAATATATTAAAGTAAGATGGCGTTATGATGAGGTTATTCTTTTAATTTGGAAGAAATGGGAAATTCCTTAAACTTCAGACGCCAAAGAATAAATTCATAAAAAGTGCTAGGCTCATGCCAAGACAAGTTCAGTTCTGCAAGAGCACTCCTGTTAAAAGGCTACAAATGCTTTTTACATCAATAGTTTGAGACAAGGGTAAAGTAGATTACTGTAGGATTTGTGTGAGTGCTGGTATGGTCCTATGGAGTAGGTGGCTATATATTGGATTAGTTCAGCTCTCCACATAGAAGTATGTTAAAATTTTTTATTTTTTACCTTATGAATTTTTCAGGTCAAGGTGTCAATCTAATTGAAGTCAGCAGTAAAAAGTGAAGTAATACTTTTCTTGGAAAATATCTTAATTAATGTAAGAATATAATTGCATAAGAGTCTACAAAAATGAATGGCCATGCCTCAATAAAATTATTTTAAAGAATTGTTGGTGAGAAACCTTTAAGTAAGACTATATCTGCAAGAGAAGTCACCCATCTGAATTACTTGAGAAACTTTTAAGTTCTTGATTAGGTGATTTTTCTTCTCAGTTATTAATATGTCATACTACTGTGATGTAAGTGCAGTGATGTAGTAGATTTTAGTATATTTGAAATGCCTTTTCATACCTTCAGTTTTGTTAAATTCTGTAATATTTGCAATGTTTTAGGGTTCCATTATGTGTGCTATATTATAGAGGTCTGTGAATTTTAAATAATTACTTTCTGGTCATGGAAAAAAATTGATTTATTGCTGCATTTCTTTTTCCAGTCTTACTTTTGTTAGTTACGCTGGCTAGCTTGCAAATTGTTGGAAGTGAACAGATGTAAGTCTGTGTAGCAAGGCTTCAAAGCTCCTGCTAAACTTCCCAGAATTAGAAGAGACTCCAGCAATACTTAACTGTGTTACATCTTTAAGCAAGGCTCCTTTGTCTTCACTGTATGTTTTTTTCATGCTGAAGAGATGAACCAAGACTCTGTAGTGAGGGGAGGCTATTATGTGCAGGGTAGTAGCTTGATTCTTACAAAAATGGGAATGTTTGTGTAGAGGTGCTAGAAAAAATCAGACTAAGGCTAAAGCTAAGGGAGGTGAAACTAGGGAGCTGTGTTCTGTCTCTCACTGAAAAAATGTAGCTGAGTGACTTGTTAGTTGCTGTGACCTGGTGGGCATTAGATACACCTATTTCAGTGTGTTCTAAAGCAGATGTTGTACTCTGAAGGAATACTGAATATTGGAAAGTGAAGTGTGGCTGTCAGTTGGATGTTAAATATGCCGAGTACACAAAAACGTTGTTTTAAACAGGGAGGTTTTGGAGAAAGATGGAAGAAATAATATTTCTGAACCTCCACCTTGTCTTGTGGGTAGATCAGGGTCCTGTCTTTGCAATCTTAAGGTACAAGGTAAACTGTTTTAAAATGCATTAATCTAATTATAAACACCACTATTCAGGAAACTGATGAGAACTGCTTCTATAGCTAATGCAAATTTAATGTTGTGTGTAAATTACAGTTATTTATATCTCTTTTCTATAAGAAGTGATCCAAGTGGGAAAATGAAAGTATTATTCAGACCTAATTTTGTTCAATCTTTGTAGATGATAGGTTCAATAATTATAGATCTTTGTAGATCTTACAGACTTGGAACTGTTGTTGTTCAGGACAAGTTTTGTTTTATAATTTGGATGTCATGTTATAGGTGCATATGAATTACTTATGTAGAAAATGGATCTATTCCAGTGCTAATATCTTGGAATAAGAGAGCAAGTTGGTGAACAAATAAAGTTCAGCTACCACTCTGTGTTTTAAACAAAACAAAAAACAATCTGGCAAAGATTTAGGAGAGCCATAAATGTAACTTTATCATATCCATGCCTCTCTGGGTTGTTTTTTGTATTGTCCTTCCTGCCCCAATTTGGTTTTGGTTTTTTGAGGGTGTTGGAGCCTGACTTGAGTCATTGGAAGTGTCTGCTTGTGTAACATACACACCACATGTGATGTGCCCCAGCTGTTCTTATTACACACTTAGAACCACACAGCATGTTTCAAAGAAATGATAGGTGAGAGCAGACTAATTTGCATTTTTAAAGGAAGATTTAATTAATTCTAGTCTTTTGTACATCATCAAATGCATGTATCAAGGTCCATCTCATTCAAAGAGATGGTATAAAAAATAGGGGGAAAAGCCTTCTTAAAAAGAAAGTGACCAGACAGCTCTTAAAATCTAGATCTCTCAAAGTTACCTAGAGCACAGTGAAGCAGGTGTAGGTATGACATGGAGATGGACTGTGAAATAGAGTGCCATTGTGGTGTGTGCCATCTAGCATCTCTACAAGAGAGCAGAAGAAACTTGGGTAGCATGGAGACCACTGCCTTCAAAACAAACAAACATAAGAGCAGAAGAAATGTTCAAATGTGTTAAAATCATGAATCTAGTAATCCAAATGTAGAAACACACTGAGAAGTTTGTGGTTAACAAAAGGCATCAAAACTGATAATACTTTCTTTTTACAGATCAGAAGGGTTCCACTGCCTGTAGGAATTGCGGATGAGGATGTAAACAAGGCCTATATAGTAGATACAGCTTTTGCAGGGACATTAAATTACTTGTGTCTTTGTTCAGTGGTGAGGAAAACTGAAGGTTTCTATTTCTGAACTTTTCTTTGTGAGGGATTCCTCAACTGGTAGATCTGACACGGTAGAGGCAGAAGAGTTTGTTGATGTAGCTGATAGCATTATCAGCAGCCAAGTACAAGGACAGGGTGGTATTCACTCTGGTTCTAAATACTCAGAAATGAAATAGCAAAATGCTGATGATGTGTAAATTCTTGTATAAATCTACTGTGTAGCCAGTGCTGTAGAGAATGGCAAGTGGGGTGCCAAAATTTAGGTAGGGGAGACTGTAGCACTTGTAAGGCTCTGATGCAAATGTCTGACACGGTTCAGTTAACAGTGTTATTTATGCAACTACCCATTACTTCTGTCCTTGTAGTCTCTGCCTTCTCTCTTACAGTCAATGTGCCTTTTGTAAGGAAACCTGTCTTGTAACTTTATGGAGGCGGATGGAGGGTGGATAAAAGTGATTTTGGTGTCTCTAGTTTCTAAGTGAATTTTGAGAGGGTCCCTCACTAGCTTTAAAGGGAGCTAGTAAGCTGTAGCATAAGAAGAGATGGTCTTTGTGCTGATAAATAATTCCTTAATTTGTGAAGAAAATAAGGTGGAAGTAAATGCTTGGCTGTATCAATAAAGAAAGTCACTTCTGGGCAGGACAAATTGCTGTAGGAATCTAAGACTTTGCTAAATTACCTAAAAGCCCTGGTGACCAGTAGGGAAGAAAGCTTGCTGCTGCTATCAAATTAATTGGGATAATAAGAGTGAGGTACATCTGAAAAGAACCACAAACAAAGTCACATGACTGAATTTCTAGTGCTGTCATTTGTCAGAACAGGTAGCTGCACTGAGGTGAGCAGCCTCAGTTTTACATATAGTGATGGATGCTAAGCTGGCCATAACTGTGCAGGAGCGAGGTCTTAGTACTGTTACTATTTAGTAGGTGCCAAACAAGTAATTGTAATTGTCAGTTACCAGAAGAGGAATACAGGGTAAAGTAGAAAAGGTTGCTGTGTTACTGTGTCAATCCAGTTTGTATCAGTATTTTGAATACTTTGTATGGTCTTTTCCTGCTGAAAGGTATAATGGCGGTTAAAGCTCAGTTGAGGGCCTGAAGGATGATTTAAAAGTACAGAACAGCCTTGGTGTAGATACTTGACGAAGCATCAAGAGTTGTCAGGAAGATGATCTGAAGTCTCAAAAGTTGAGTTAAAGTGAGGACTGGGCAGGAAGTGATTTCTGCCTTTTTCCGTGAAAGATGTAGAAGTCGGGTTTCAAAACCGCCAAGTGGTTCTTTGTGCAGCAAATTTGAGACTTTAGAAGATTAAAAACTAACAATCTTTATTTAATCTTTGAGCACAAATTGTTGTGATTTACTGTAGACTTGCAGCCTACATTTGAAGAGAAGGACTGAATTTTAAACTATCAAGGTCATAGACATCTACTTTGTCAATGACAAGCTATTGCTGCTGCTCCAGTTCAAAAATAATGCATATTTTCTGTGTTCATTCTTAAACATAGTACAGCACAGTAGAAACTTAACTGGAGTCTAATGATTTTATTGTAGTGAATTTGAAACCAATCCAAAGTAATGCTGCCTTTGTTTTTAATGTTCCTTTTGCTTACTCTAAAGCCTTTCCTACCTAAGTAGTTGTAGTTTGGTTATGTGTTTCATATTTGTTATTAAAATCCAAAGAAAAATACTACTGTTTGAGAAGAGTTATGATTTGCATTTGCTTGTACAAGTGTACATGGGAATGCTCTTCTGATCAAGCTTAATGTTCTCTTCCTCAGTTTAAGCTGTAGGAGTTCAATGAGTTTTGTTAGACACTATACAAAAAGCTCATCACTGGGAGCAAGGTAGCTGATAATCAAGACCTGTGTTTAGTCTTTGCTTCATCATCTACTCTTGGTGTTTTCAGTTGCATGTCTGAGTAATTGAAGAGATAACCCTTTTAAAGGGACAGATGGAGGGAAAGCTCTGCTGGAGAGTTTATTATGAGAAGTAAATATTGCCCTTGTGCTCAACACCATGTCAGCTAAAATTAAAGATTGCTTCATTAAAGATTGCTTTCTTTATTTAAATCATGTAGCTGGCAGCTTGGTTAATTAGTTTTTTTAAACACAGGATTTTTACAGTTGATGAGTTTGGAAACTTCACCTCACTGCTCCATCATCCAGGAGTGGCAGTGCCTGTTTCCATGACCCCTGGCTTCCTTTGGCATATATGTATTTGTGGTGTGTTAGTTTCACCTCATACCATATTTTGAAAATATAACTAAAATCTGGTCTTGCATGGAGTGATATAATTATTTACTTTGTGTTGAGATATAAGAATGAGTTGTAATTTTAATTTTTCTTACAACTTTTAGGAGATGAATAAAATACAAAATTATGAGAAGTGACCTTTTATCAAAGTGTGAGGTTGCTGCTTTTCTATTTGAGTCTTAATGAAAAAATGTAATGATGAAGTGAAATAAAGGAACTAAAGTGGTCAGAGGTGAAAAATATGCAATCTCTTTACAGTGTCTAACAAAAACAGTAAAATTGCTTTGATGCTTTTACTTTGGCTTTAACAGGATCTGAGCATTTACTAACATGACTTTATGACAAAACATCAAAGCATTAAAGGAAATCAATTAATGACTACTTACCTACTTCTCTACATGATGTGTAGTTAAAGGCTTTCTGTTCAGTGTCCTCTCGTTAATGTGAAAGGGTTTTTTTTATATTCGGATGAATATTTTAATAAAAAAAGGCTTTCACATGATAGCATGAAATTCAAATGCCTTGCATTCATTATATTCTGATGGACTTGTAGTTTCTGGATAGTTTGTGATCAGATTCACGTGCCCACTTATAAAGCAGATCTCAGGTGTGCTGTAAGATTATAATTTAAATTGCTTAGACTGAGCTTATGGGAAAAGATTACTTGAAAAACTAGTAATTAATATAGCTGAAATTTAGATATAATTTGATATGAAACCTCTTAAATCTCATTGAAATGACTGTATGCAGTCTCTGTTATAAATAAGCTTCCATGGATTCTCAGTAACCTGTCAGTCTAATTGTTGTGCCTGAGGGGGATAAAAATGTACCTAGGTTTTTCTCTATGTGACAGCTTCTCCCTTTTTTTGTGTGTTTCTCACTTATCTTATATGGAATTTAAACAGTTGAATCTGCAAGCTCCTTAGCATCAGGCTTCTTGGATGTGGACAGCATTGGTTCTGTTCCTTGATGAAGCAGCATCACAGTGTGTTATTGAAACATGCAAAACTGTTCCATTTTGTGATCCTGAAAAAATACTGTCTGCATTGTTAGACTTGTAGTCTGTAGTTTGACTTAAAGGTCATGTAGAGTGTGTGTTAGAGTTATTTGAGGATATTTAGTGTGTTTTAGGGTGATCAGAGTCTCATCCCTTTGTCTTGCCCCTTAATGCATATTCTAAGGCAGTTCTGTTTGTACAACACCTTTGCCTCACACAGGTCTGATGTGTTGTGCTGTTAGCTGACAATGTTTCTGCTCTTTGAAAATTGCTCTAAGGCTTCAAAGTATATAAAAGAACTTTGGGCTACAGTTCTAACTGCTGTAGTTTACTCATATGCTGATGCATCTTGTTAGGTCAGTAACATTAAGTCTTTTTAATTGTTTCCACACATACAAGGTTGTTTTTTCTCTTTGGCTCAATTTCTTGCATCTATGCAGAAAGAACAAGAAAGTAGAATTGTTTTTAAAAGTAGGTGTCTGGTCTCAAATTCTAACAATACCTTTTAGAAGGTGCTAAACTCTTAAAAATCTGTAAGGTTACCAGTATCTGGTAGAAGTGATACCAGCTCTGTTTTTCTGGTTAGGGAATCCTATTTTGACAGAGTTGGTCCAGTCATTAACTATCATCCCTGAAAAGTATATTGAACTCCTGTGTTTGACTTAATTCTGCTGCTTTGGAGGAAGAACATTCTAGTGCAGGTTCATTTATCATAATCAAGAAAAGGGAGTAATTTGTGTGTACAGTCTCATCTGATGACTTCTCTAGAAGGAAGAAGGAACATGAGGTTAATTTTATTTAACAGTGCTGGATTGAGTAGAATACATTCACTGAGTGGTGGCCAAAGCACATGGGAGAAGATATTGCAGGACTGATTCCCCAGCAGAACTGACCTCAATAAGGAGCAAGTATTTTTGTACTAAGGAAAAATGTTGAGCTTAAAAGTGTAAATGTGTTTTAGTTTAAGGAAAAAGAAGGCTGTTCTTGCATTCTTCAGGATTCCATGTATGTCTTCAGCTATTAGTTACTGATAACTATGTGCAGGGGCCAGAGGGGATGTGGGGAAATACACCTGTTTCAAACTATTGTGTGTTGAAAGCTTCTGTTGTGGTGAATGAGAGGTCAAATTAGTCCTAAATTTAATCATACCAACAAATTTTTAGAAAAAACTTCAAAACCAAGTTCCTGATACTAAAGCAAGTTATGTTCCTGTCTCTTGTGTCCCTGACACAAGTACAAAGACGGGTGCAATTACAAGGTTTAAGCCTGATGTTATGTGCGCAAATACTTTGAGAGATTTTTTTGATGCTTTTTGAGATTTTGTTGAATTACAATTTCCCTGTAATGTCTTGCAGTCTGTATTCATCAGTAACAGCTGTCAATGCCCCCCAGAATGAAAAATAACTCTGCCTTGTCTAGAGAGGAAAAGTGAACAATAGAAATAAAAGGAAATTCAAGAGCTTTGTAATGTCTTGAAACTTTCTTAGAGTGCACAGAGTCAGAATCAGGTGAGCTGAGGTGCTGATGTAAAGGAGAACCTCTTCTCTCCAAGGGTGGGCTCTGTCCTCCATGCCACAGACCTGTCAGCAGTGTGCCCATCCCATTTTCAGATGCGTGAAGCACTCACATGGTTTCAGTTGATAGAGAGTGTATTAAATATATATACAAACATCTAGATTCTGGTGTTTATATTGTAGGGGTTTTAAACATATGCCATGAGACTGCATTAAAAGTTCTCATCTGTTCTATCCTACTTTTGGCTGCATCAGCAGCTGCCCAGCAGAATGGTTGGGCAGCTCTTTGTGAAGGAGACAAGCAACAAGCCACTCACTGCTGCCTTTCCCCTGCCTTTTGTTTCCTCCTCCCCTTTCTACCAAAAGACCCAACTGCCCCCAATACCATATTTCTAAAGGGTGATTTGGAGAAATCTGACTGATACCAGATGAAGCTGGAGAGGGGATGAGATGTGACTTTTTTTTCTTCCTGATATCCTTTCCTCTAAAATTGCAATGCAGTAGTGTTGTTTTGAGGGTCAGAATTAATCCCACTATATCCAGCTGGTCATTGAATGCACCAGGCAAAGATGGGTAGAAGCTCAGGTGTTTTCCTGGTGGAGAGACTGAGTTGTAAAAAAATAAAGGAGACCTGTTTGAAAATTAAAAGACTGCTTTTTAAGTAAGTGCTCCTTTAAAACTTGGAAGGAAATTGTCCTAGGGTGTAAATTCAGTTCATGTCCCCACTACCTACAAAGCAGTGTTAACTGGTTAGCTCTGTCTGGAAAATGTGAAATGAAAAAAAATTTTAAAAATTAAAACTCATTCAGTGATTGTTCTTAGCTTCAAACTTCTGTGGGTTTTATACATGGGCTTCTTTCTGCAAGCATGTGGACTAGACACTTTAACTTTGCTCTTTTATAGAAAGAGCCAGCAATAATCCTAGAAACTGGAACTTTCTGATAGTACTTCTTATAAATTAGTAGGAGTTACTAACTTCAAACCAATGTTGTTGCACCATAACATTCAGTAGTAATGGGTTTTTGTATGTAACTGGAGCAAGGAAGGATTTTATTTATAGTATATGAAGCTATTGTGAAGTATGTGAAGCTACTTAGATCTTACTATATTGTATAGTATGTGGAGCTATTTAGATCTTTGGAGTAGTAGATGCAATTTTCTTTCCTAAGGGGAAAGAAAAGACTATCTTACTTTTTGAAGACAGAAACTCTTGTAATGATACCATTTTAGATACCTATCAAGAGATGAATTCACGAAACAAGTAGTAGGGGTAAGTTCATGGCAAAACAACAGAGGAATGAACTGCAGCAAGCAATGGTTTTTGGTTTGTCCAGGATTTGCCATGGGTGTGTTTTGGCAGGTGTATATTCACTTGATTGCCAGCTCTCCCAGGTCGTCTTCCTAGCAATGGTCACCATCAGCTTTTAAAGTGTAGCAGTAGAGTCTGAGCTTTTAATATTAAAGAGATGTTCTTGAACATGTAAATAATCTCATAAATTCATTTCTGAGTAGGAGAATGAAGAGTGTGGTAAGAGCATAAATGTGGCTTATTTTCTCTAATGAATTTATAGTCTCATTTGACATGCATTGACCATTACTGGAGATAAATACAGTAAGAACTGCAATGACAGAAAAATCATGATTCCGATGAGAAGGTATATGGTGGAACAACCCAAGGTTTGACTGAAGCACAGTAGGAAGGCATTGTTATAAAAACAGATATCTAAGGCTTTATCTAGTTTCCAGTTAAATCAATAAGACTAACTGATCCTAATGGAGTTCTGATTCTCACTCTGTCCATTTGCTGATGGCTTTGGGGACACAAGGGAGTTGATTTTACTCCCAATTCAATGTAAAAATTATTTCTGGCACTCCCTTCTCATCCCAGATCTGACACTGCTGCCAAATGGACTATCAGCAGCTTTGTCTGGACACAGAGTTTGGACTCTGAAAAGTAAAGTGTGGTTTGGTTATGTGTTGGCTTCAATTAAAGCAGAGATGTGCAGGTACATCCCTGCTGTACATCCCCTGGTGCTCCCATCTCCCTTGGGAAGGTGGGCTTTCCTCTTCAGGCTTAGTGCCCACCAGATCTCCCACCTAGGCACAGGAAATTGTCCTAGTATTTCAGAAGGTGGAAGGTGTGATTGAAGAATAACAATAATAAAAAAGAGCTTTTGTCTAGGGTTTTAAAGATAACTTTACAGGGAGGTGCCAATGAAGGCCTCATCTAATGCCTTTGCACCAATAGGTTACTCAGGCAAGCAGTCATCTCTTACACCACATGGTCAGAACTGCAGTCTAAATAAGGGGGTTTTTTGTATTTAATTGGTTCAGTAGGCAATGTCAGTTTTTTTCTAAAGCTGGAAGTGGTAGTGCCAGTAGTGCTACAGTAGTTGAAATTTTAAAGTATTGTATGCTTTTTTCCCCCAGATTTTAAAGATCAGAATGCTAAATTGGAATAAAAGTTCATGTACAGCAAGTACCTTGAATCAAGCTTCAGACTGTTAAAATTAGCTGTGTCTGGCAGAGGTCTATTTGTAGGTGTTAAAAGAGTTTTTTAATTTAAACTTATTTAGCTTAGTAATTAAAAATTTCAAGAGTTCACCCTTCTTGCTCTACATGTGAATAAAACTGAGGTATAAGAGAGTGAAATATGCTACCTCTAAAGTCTTGAAAGAAAGTGATTAAAAGTAACCAGGCTGGGTAGAAAAGCACAGATAACTGCCTAAACAGTCTTGACTAATGGCTTTAGCAAAGCTGCTTTTTACAAGTTGTCATTAGCTGGTTTTCATTTTAAAGCTGTTTTTCAGTAAGCTATACAAATTCTGAATTAAAAAGCTACTTTATGATAAACAATTGTCAACTGCTGTTTTCTAATATTCTAAAAAGCCAAGGATGTCTTTAGTTTCTGTGTTCTACAAGTTTGCATGTGTCCTTGCACATACCTTACTACTTAGCAAAACATAAAAAATAGAATTAATACAGAAAGTATATGTAGAAAGTATGTGTAATAGTAGAAAGTATATGTAGTCACAGGTAAATTAAAATAATAGTTAAAGCTCAAGCATTGAGGTTAATATGTATTATATAAATCAAGAGGGTGTTGATGTGGGTGATGCATCCCTTCATGTTGTACCCATTCTGTTTTATGCAACAGTAGTCTTCTGTTCTGAAACAGGCTCTTCCTTTGGCCTTACTGTTTTATTACTGAACAACAAGCTTCAAGGCTACAAATGGTTAGTTGTGACATCCCAAACATGTTTTTCAGCTTGAAATAGTGCTGATATGCTATTGGGCGTTTACGTGCACAGTCAGAAGGAGAGAGAACAAGATGTGTTGTTTTCTATGTCTTTTCTGTAGCAAAACTAGACCACAGAAAAGCCTGATGGTATTTTAGAGACTTAATCCTTTAAGCATATGTAGGCATGAACTCTGTGGTCATTTGGAAAAATTGTGGAAGTTTAGTCAAAGAAATGTTCAGATTGATCCAAATGCAATATGAATAGAAGTGTGCATAGTAAGGGTCTTAGAAAACTGCAGAAAAAAGGGTTAAAAATTTGGCCTGCATTGATAACCGAGGTCACCATTCCTAGCTGTAAAATGTGAGGAATGTGCTGTTTTTGTCAAGACCAAAAGGCTAGAAAGAAGTCCTTGAGGATGCTGCATCCTAGCACCAGGAGAATGGTCATGACAGAGCCACATGGTCCATGTGCTCCCCATTCCTCTTACCTGGGAAGGAAAACCTGAAAATGGACAGACAACCTGACCTAATGCTCATGGAGACTGAAGTTTGATTTTGAGACAAAGGATTACCCACTATTAACCAGTGACTCCTAAAGAATACAAGGAAAAAAAATGGCTAAAATTCATTTTTTATCACCAGTTGGGGACCCCAAAAATATTAGAAGGAGAAGACTAGTTGTTTTCCTTATGTCAAAACTTGTGGTGGAAACAACATCTTGGTACTTTGGATTATGTGGGAGTGAGAGCGAGTGAAATCTGGAAGTGTGAAGGTGTAAAATCAACTTGCTTTTCTTTTATTTTATCCTTCCTGTAGTCTTATACTGGGCTGCATGGTATGAATTCCCCTACAATAGCTTTCTGAAAGATAAATATTTAACTTGCTGCTATTTTACTTTACTATTTTTGACTTCTGAAGTTGTTAGGGAACTTTAAATTTGTTAAAAAAGGGTTAAAAGATTCCTGGACTTGGAAAAGCAGTACAGTGTCAGGTATGTTTACTTACAGTCCAGCTTTCTGCAGGAGGTAGGTAGATATACATGAGGTTAGCTAAGAGCTTTGTAGCCTTTATTATACAAAAAAAATAAGGAAATAATCTTACATTTGGGATTCCTTGTCATGCTGATAGTATTTACCATAGGGAAGTAGCACCTTCTCTGCCATCCTTATCTAGGAATGGACTATCCTAGTGCTCCTGGTGGATCTTCAACATTTGTCTTTACAGCACTTCTGACGAAAAAGTGAGGATAAGACTGAGGTTAAGAGCACCTAAGTTGTTGCCTGAGTATGTTGGCTCTAAAAGATTTCTGGAGAACAATTTGCAGTAAAACAGTGGAGAGCCCTGTGAGTTCTTGAAGTGGTGTCCTTCTGCCCTCATAGTTATAGCATTACATGAGGCTGCTGGAAGCAGTGAGAAATGCCAAGGGCCGTAATAGAGATATGCCAGATGTACTGGCATGTGAAGCTACCACATTAAACTGTGAACTAATTAAAGTGGATACAGGAACTTGTAAAACCTCCAACTCCAAAGAAAAAAATGCGCTTTGACTTGCGGGAGAGAAGAGATGGTTCTTGGTAGACAGTGAGTAAATGTATCTGTGGATCTGCATTTGCAAGACACTGTGGCTGAATGTAAGGACAGGGAGAAAGGAAAGTTGCACCTCATTCTAGGAAATAACCCTTTTTTTCTTGCTGAAAGCAAAGACTTAATAGTATTTAATACTTCTGTGAAACCAAAGATACTCATGTTACTGTGTAAGTATGTAAAGATGGTTTAGGAGTGTAGCTAATTATTCATGGTTGATGAACATAGATAATTCTTACTTGCTTATCACCACCATGATTGAGCAATGAGAAGAATAAGGTAATCCAAAATTCTCTAACAAGACTGTCAGCCATTGTTCCCTACATCCCGGTGAAAGTTTTACTTTTCGTTTCCTCATATTAATAATGCATTTTTATTAAAAAGTCTGAAAGACCACAGGGCTGGTTTATCAGGCTCAAACTATTCCCTCAGTTGAAGGAGAATTCCCACTCTTGCAGTGGTTACTCAGTTACAGGTATTTGATCTGCAGGTAAAGCAGGGTTTGTGCTCTTGCTGCAGGACCACTGCAGCTCAGGTCCTCATGCTGCTCCTCAAGCCAGAGTTCAGCTGCTTAATCTCAGGGAAGGATCTGGTACAAACTGCCGAGTCTGGGGTGGGTCTGGTATCTTCACTCACCATCAGCTGCACGTCTTAATCCACATGCATTAGAACCTGAAAAGGTGTTTCTGAATAGAAATTTTGCATCTTGACACCAGCAGCATAGTCTTGTCACTTTCTTAGGCAAGTTTTACTGCAGAATTCTTGCCCGTGCAGGGTAGTTCTTATGATGGCATCTGACTCCAAGCTGACAAGACTGGATTGCAGGGGTCAGGGTGTTCTCTGTCAGTAGAAAAAGTCAGATTGTACCATGATTCTACTAAGGATTATAATCACTTTACACTGGAATTTGCCATTTTGGACTGGAGGACTACAGTTCTATATGGTTGTCATTAAAACATTTCAATCTAGTTTTGTTACCAACTGTTCATCGTGCATGCCTTTGAGCTATTAAAATGAATGTGATCATCACATTTTTCTTACTATTTCAATTAAAATACTATTGCTGGACTTTTAAATGCATCATAAATAGCAGCTGTAACAACTTTATCATGCTTCTCTTTTTAAATGCTTTTTGCAAGTGATGAATGTTTAAAAAAACATCTTCTTGTGACAGGAAAATTAGAAGAAATACAGCTTACAGGCCAACACTTAAGTATTTTTATGCATAAATTAGTCTAGATCTTTCAGTTGTGTCTATATTGACTGAGAAAAGAGCAACAACTGGCCAAGTGTGGCGATGTTTGTGCAGCCTCAGAGCACAGTGTGACAATTAATGACACCATGTTCCTCCCGAGATGGGAATGGCTAGTACAGATCCTCCTACAATGAAAAAATATCCTCATAAAGAGGCAATTGATGATTTCATGAAAGAAATCAAACTGACAATTTCCATTGAAGTCTCATTTTAAACCCTAAATATTGAGGCCACAGAGGAAACAGTAGTGAGGCAGATGTAGTATAACCTTTACTCAGTAAGTTTTTAGAATATAGTGCTTTATTCACAAGTTTCTGCTGAAACTTAAAAACATAGGGAATATGAAATTCAGAGTTAAATAACTTGTGGAGACTTGAAGTCTAATGGAAATAGAATGGAGTATCAGTTACTGCTTGCTCAGAGAATGGGGAGACTGTCTTCAGATAATGTTTCTGAAGTGAATAGCAGGTGCTCCTGCAGTAGGAGTTGATGCAGCTGTGACAATGTGCAGGGCATTTCAGTGGCAGATTCCAGGTTTCCTTTTTTTTCAGATTCCCCTTGTGCTACAGGGGATCTCGCTCCTTCCTTACTCCTTCAAACACCTCCAGAAAGAAAAGAATGAGCTGGTACCAGCCAGGAAACTTGCTGCTGAGACTTTCCTTAATCAGATAGTCTTTACTCATATGATGTACCCTAGTGAGCAGGTCAGTTTGCTGTCTTAGTAATGGGTTGTGTTTATGCTCTCTATCCTAAATATGTTATAATTAAAAAAAAATAAAGGTAATGTTAATTTTTCTGATATCTGGTCGTGACTACTTCTGAATTAGACAAATGGTAAGGTGTTTTTAGTTGTTTTTTTTAAGCATCTTGGAGATTGGTTAGCGAGCACCTAAGAAAAGCTTGCTGCCAAGCTCTCTTGATGCTAGAAACAGCACTCGGTTTCCACTTTTACTGTCTCCTTAGGGTTTAAAAACACTAGTTAATTAAGTGGTATGTCCCAGTAATGATGTTATTTGTGCTGCCTTTTCCTTACTTACAAAGTTTTATCAGTGAAGTGTTTAATAGTTTTTGTATGAAATCAGAGAAAAAAAACCAGTATGTTAATCTGTTTTTCTGAAGTTTTGCTGCCAGAAAATAATGCATGTTGAAACAGAGGGTGTAAATGACAAAGGATATTTTTCCCATTACCAGCAGTAGATGGTTAAGGAGTGAATTTGCTTTCTGGAGAAGAACCTCACTCAGTAGTGGTAGTCTGTGTTTCAGCAGGAGGTGTTCATTGCTTGAGAGTTGATTACTTAGACCTTCCTTACATTTTAGGATACAGCTGAGATGACATGGTGTTTATAATCCACTGCAGCTAGACCTCAGGAGTTTCAAGCTTCTTAGTTTCTTGTTGCTATTGCTACTCTTCCATAAACTTCCAGTCTGTAAACTAACAGTCTGTAAAAGTTGGTTTCTTCATATGATACAAATAACTGGTAAAGGGATTTCTTTAGTTATCTGGTTGCAGAACATAAGTGGAGTTTCTAAGGACAAAAGGGGGAATATTGGAGCATGTGAATGTTGCTGTAAGCTGCTACTGAGCTGTAAACTTTCACAGGAAAATAGGGCAAGGCTCCTGTAAATTTCTGTTTTTCCCTGGAAGTGTTTGGAATGCGTGATGGTTTGATCCAGCACCAGACCAAACAAAATAAACCTCTGTTTTTATGGGCTGAAGGATGTATCAAAAATAACAAATTCAGTAGCATCAATGAAAAAAATCGTACACAAGCACGGTCTTCTTAAGAAATATCAAGTCATTCCTTTTGTGGTATCTTTCTCTTTTAGATTACATGCACGCTTGTCAGAGAAGCATCTACAGCTGATCTGACAACAAGTGGTTAGCAATTAAATGGATCCTTTGATTTCTACCGTGCTGTCAGCTGATGATAGTTGGCTTGAAACAGAACAGAGATTCTTGTGGTGCTGTGTGATCTCTACAGCTCAGGATTGTGCAGAAGGGAAGAAAAATGCTCCTTTTCATTCTGGCATTGTACAGTAGCTGATCAGAGTGGTATAGTCTGCTTCTTTTTGCCCACGCTCATCTCTGATGCTTTAAAAAAACTCACTGCATCTTTAATGTGATTTCTGGATACTGTCACTGTCCTCGTCATGATTCACTTTCTTCTTGTACCAAGACAAGCTGTAAGACTGTCAAGGCAGGTGGTAGTGGTCCTGACTGTCCCAAAACAATTCCAGCAGCTTGTAGTGTTCAGTGGTGTGGGAGTTCATCTCCCAAAACTGCCCTCATCCACAGCCTCACAGGAGCTGCACAAGCCATCACATTTTCCTTGTCATTGCTACTGTAGGAAGACAGGGAATCTTGTCTGTAGTCAGCTTAGCAGTTTGGAAAATGGTGCTTTCTTCTCTAAAATAAAAACAAATTGGTCAGACCAATAGCCCATAACTGCAATGGCAACTGCTGCCCTGAGGTGTTGTGTTTGCTGGGAACTCAACCAAAGAGGTGGGACTGGGGGGAGCTCTGCAAAGCCTGGGATACCAAACTGCAGTGGTGATGGGGCTTCAGGAAAGAATAAAGGAATTTCCTCCCTGTAGAGGAAATTATTCATGTAATGAACAGTCAGCTTCTTACATTTGGTGTATCTAGTTTCCTTACCAAACAGAAAGTATGTGAAGGAATTAGAGAAGCTCTCTTTATTATGTTTAACATTTACTCAGTAAGACAGGACAAAAACCAGGTCTGCAGTATTTTGTTGTATTGCCTGCTCACCAACTGCACTTCAAAATCAATGTATTCAAATCTATAAGATACAGATTTTCTGGATCTTTGATTTTCTGTTTATCATGGACTGGTTTGAAAGTGTGCACTGAGTAAAATATAGCCAGACTACAGACCTGCACTACTTCTTCTCTAATCTTAACCTCTGCAAAGCCAGAGGAAAAGTATTTTGTCGTGTGACTTTACTATTCCTGTTTCAGATATATCTTTGTTACTTTGAAATCTTTGGGATAATTAGCAAGGCTTGGCATTTGTTCCTTTTTTGAGGAAAAAGTAGTTAGTTCAGTCAGAGTACATGTTTTGCTGCAGCACCTTGTAGTTCTCGGAAAGCACAGCAGGGATGTGTAAAAGTCAGGAGTTGGCAGAGTGTGTGCCAGTGTGCTCTAATAGACTTGCACGAGTGAGCTTGTTATCTTCTCTAGCAATTCTGGGGGAAAAAATGCTGCTTTTGAATTCATGTTAGCTTTTTCATTGATCTTCAGGTAATGTAATGTGATTTGTATACATGAGAAACTCCTGCTGAAAAGTCAAAACAAGACTGAATTAAGTGAGACTAGAAGGACTTAGAATAGTCCACTCTAAGGTTCTTACATCTGTCTATATTGATAAATATTTATCATGAGAACAAAATTGTTGTGTAGTTTCAAGTTCTTGAGTTGGAGGGAGTGTTACTGGTTTTTTTTAATGTGCTAAAATAATGAAATAACAGCTGAAGGCAGACTCAACCCTTCTATTGCTTTCCTAGTTCTTTTTGCTTTGAGGTTTAACCATCAGTGTAAATAGCACCCAAGTCCAAGACCTCTCCTTGCCTGGCTGGGGATTTCTAATGCTGTGACAGATACTCAGAGTGGTGTTACTTGGACTAATCTGTTGCTACTGCAGGAGCAACACAAGAGTTCTATGCTTCCCAGAAGTGCAAGTTTTATAGCTTCGGGGATGGGTTTTGTCACCTGGGTGAGGCTCTAAGTGGGCAGGGTTTCCCTGTTGTGCAGGTGGGGTCTATTTAAATACATACCTGTGTGAGTTCCTATTGCCTCTGTGTAGACCTAGGTAAAATTTCAGGTTTGATAAGGTTGAAATTACTTTCTTGTATGTTCTCAGCTTTGCTGCTTGCTTCCTGAAGTGCTGCTGGAGGAAACTTGAAAAACTTGCCTTGTGTTTCCAAATCTTGAAGATTGTTCTTTGGATTGATCTACTGGATCTGAGCCACCTGTGGGGCTTTCAATGCGTGTTTATATTTTCAAGTTAAGTTGGGGCATAGTATTTTTAAACTGATTTTTAAGCTTCCAGAAAGATGAGTGCTTTAATCAAACACATAATTTCTCATGAGAACCCCTGATTCCGTTTTTTCAGGGAAATAGTGGTAGCTTATTACTAAGGAGTGCAGTTTCACACTGTTTGGTGTTTAAAGCTGTCTCCAAACAGGCAGTGAAACATATCTGTTTAACAAAATGTGATTTTCTTAGTAGTTTATTATAGCCGTATGTATGTAGTACAATGGGAGTTACTACAGGAGTTAATATGAACTGATAAATATGGTGGTTCATAAGGATTTTTATCATTCAAGTAAGCAGAAATTATCTAAAGAGGTAAAGTAAAAATTGAATTAACTGTAGACTCCATGTGAGCACTAAATATCCCTGTTTAAGCAGGCTATGGAGTGGATTTACTACACTGTTTTTTACTGGGGGTTTGAGTGGTTTTTTGTGGTTTTTTTTAATGTTGGGGAAAAGCATCTTTGCATTTCTTGGTTAACTGAAGATACCTTGGAATAATCAGATGCTAGAACCTACTGCCAGCTTAGCAATGTAGGATAGTATGAGACAAATTAGTTTTATTAATTGAGTCTTTGAAAGCTTGGAAAGCTCAGCAGACTTCTGGAGCTTCAGAATGTATGCTATGTCCTTTGCTTGTTTATATCTGTGGTCCAACAATTTAGACTGTCACAGTCATGTCCTATTGATCTCCTGGCAATGTCCTCTTCAGTCTGAGGCAAGACACCAGTTGCTTAGATCCAGCTGATAACTTGACACTAATGAATGGAAAGCCTTGCTATGGCCAGAAGGACTGTCATGGGGTCATGCTGGGCACTGCTCAGGATGGAATACTGTACAACAGTATGATGTTTTGCTTAATTCGCTGCTTGCCATGGTGGCGTGTGTCATTCTATCCTGCTCTGTCACGTGGGCTGTGGCACTGATGGGGTGCAGTGATGTGCCATCTCAGCCAGCGGGCTGTGGCACTGATGGGGTGCAGTGATGTGCCATCTCAGCCAGCGGGCTGTGGCACTGATGGGGTGCAGTGATGTGCCATCTCAGCCAGCGGGCTGTGGCACTGATGGGGTGCAGTGATGTGCCATCTCAGCCAGCGGGCTGTGGCACTGATGGGGTGCAGTGATGTGCCATCTCAGCCAGCGGGCTGTGGCACTGATGGGGTGCAGTGATGTGCCATCTCAGCCAGCGGGCTGTGGCACTGATGGGGTGCAGTGATGTGCCATCTCAGCCAGCGGGCTGTGGCACTGATGGGGTGCAGTGATGTGCCATCTCAGCCAGCGGGCTGTGGCACTGATGGGGTGCAGTGATGTGCCATCTCAGCCAGCGGGCTGTGGCACTGATGGGGTGCAGTGATGTGCCATCTCAGCCAGCGGGCTGTGGCACTGATGGGGTGCAGTGATGTGCCATCTCAGCCAGTGGGCTGTGGCACTGATGGGGTGCAGTGATGTGCCATCTCAGCCAGCGGGCTGTGGCACTGATGGGGTGCAGTGATGTGCCATCTCAGCCATCTCAGCTGTGGCACTGATGGGGTGCAGTGATGTGCCATCTCAGCCAGCTGGCTGTGGCACTGATGGGGTGCAGTGATGTGCCATCTCAGCCATCTCAGCTGTGGCACTGATGGGGTGCAGTGATGTGCCATCTCAGCCAGGTAACCACTGAAGGGAGAAAGAGGAATCGCAGTAGCTGTTCCTGTGGCTCAGCAAGGGGAGAGGCACAAGGGTGGGATGCACTAGGTTGTCAGGCTCTTTGTAGCTCCTCACCAAAAAACTGCTTTGACGTTAGGATTTGTATGAAAAGTGGTTTTCAGGAAAAAAGGGAATACTATTTTGAGGGCTTTTTGCCATTTCTTCTTACTGAGGCTTTACAGTTTTTGTTGTTCAGCTTGTAGAAAAGCAGTTAAATTTAATTCAGAAAGCAGCTGACTTAGCTCTTCATTGCAGTAACAAGATCTGGGTCAGAAAAGACTGGAACAAGAATAATGCTGATGAACTTGCAGTCCTTTACTTACAATGCAGAATTGCCATTTTACCCGTATTATTGCTCAGTCTTTTGTTTCCCTTCCAAATCACTGTGTATGAAAGGCCAGGTAACCTTCTGTTGGTTTGTTTATTTTAGAAACATGCACAACTACAAAGATAGTTGGGCAGGTGATGTGCCCAGAACAACTTGTAATTCCAAAAATAGCTGGTTTAGGTTGAGCATCATGCTGATACCTTGGGAGTTGCCTGGGTTCTCTTTTTTGTTTCTTCCTTCCTACCACTGAGTTTCTCTCTCATTTGGTTTCCTTCTACACAGCTCTTGGCTTTTCTTCCTCTTAACCTGTCAGTATCAGTGGGTGTTTCCATTAAGTTACTGTAGTTCCAGTTCTGCAGCCTAGCCCTCATTCTCTTGGATACAGGGAAGACAAACACCTGAGTGTGTGATTCACCTTTTTGTTTCAGTTTTTTTATGAGGCTGCCCCACAGACATCATTGTAGATGTTTTTGATCCACAGCCTTTGGGATAGAAAGTCAAGCAGCAGCTTATAACATGATGTCTGTGCATCATGTTTGGTGTCAGGAGACACCAGTCTGCTACGTATTGGCTGAGACGCTCCCGGCTGTGGTTATGTTAAAGTCAGAAACACTAAAAGTCTCTTTAGCACTGCTTATGTGTCTGAACACTTAAGACTCCAGTCGAAGGCACTTCAAACGTCTTGTCTTTAAGGTGTCTGTCCTACCTTGGAGGTTCCACACAGTATTAGTTTGTCTTGAAACTGAATATTGCCATCAGCGTTCATTCTGTTGTGCAGACAATAGTGGCTTTTTTTCCTCTTTAGATAAAAGAATTGTTTTGTTCTTTCTGTTTTAAAGGCTCTGGCTTGTTTTGTCATGAATTCAATGTCTTGCTATGGCATTTCAGAGAGGGAGGAAGGCTACCCACAGAAAACCTGCTGTGAGACTAGTTTAATCTGTTATGGGTTTTTTTGGATTACTGATGATTCAGCAGAAAACCAAGAGATTATTTTGGAAGAGACCCTGACATGCATTTATGAAAGACACCATTGGGATGAGTCCCTGTTCCTGACTGCTGAAATTGTTTGCATGGAATCTTTCTTGTGACTGTAAATTTTTACACACTTTTCATAATAACTGCTCACTCTACTTGATTATGTCTGCAGCCACAGACTTGTCACACCTGGTCTAAGGCTTCTTGTAGAGCACAGTTTGAGGGAGGGGAGAAGGAAATGAAGATGCTTGGGTTTAAATGCTGCTTTGCCCAAAGGCAGAGATCTTCACTTTAACACTGGGAGATGAATGGCTGCTGTGTACAGAGCATCCTCCTGGGATTTTTCTGGTCCTCTCAAAAAAGCAAATCCATCCTGTAATCAGTTAATTATTTGCATTGCATGTAGAAACTGTATTTATGACTTTTATTGTTGTTGCAGTCTTCCTTTTCTGATAGGACAGATTATTGCTTCTGGAGGTTGAGCATGTTTTGATTTTTCCAGAAAAAGGAAAAGTGGATACTTTTAGCACAAGCCTGCTTTCCAGGGTACTGTACATAACCACATTGCTAATGTCACCAATGTGGCAGCAGGTTTTGTGCTCTGTGCTCTTGGGATAAAGGTGTGTTGCTTTTTGTAAGAGTTGATCTAAGGCCTGTCAGCTCTTTCCTAAAGTATAGTTAAGCACCTCCAGTTCATTAACCATTTCTCAATGCTTTGGCTCTAACTAAGTGTTCTAATTTGGGCAGTGACTGATAAGAAGAGCATAGTTTGTCCTTGAATTACAGTACTCTTGCTTTTTAGTAACTTAGATTTCCTAACTAAAAATCTCACTAAATCAAAGTTGATGCGATTATAGGTTAAATACTGCACCCAGGATTTTATATTTGAAGTGTTTAGGAGTCTTTCTACAGTTGAAAGTATGGGCAAATTAGTGTATGAAATAGATTCCACATGGAAATTACATATGCTAATGGTTATATACTAATAAAAAAATTAGACTCACTCCACGTGAGGTGGAAAGTCTGGCATGGTTAAGACTTCAGAAAAGAGTAAATAATTTTTGGTGGTGTAAAGGTGTTCACTAGTTGCTCTTTCTAGTCTAGGATTATTTTAACTAATGACTTCTTTTTTTTTTCCGCCCCTGTTTTCCCTGCCTGTTCTTTTATTGAAAAATAGTTAATAATCTGTGACTAATTGCAAAATACAACTTTAAAATATCAGAAAAATATTCAGGAAACATAATATACTTATTTTAAAACAGAACATATCTCAAACTAGTTAGTGTAAATGACTGATAATTCAGACTGGGAGCTAGGAAAATATTTTCTGTCAATAACACTGCATATTTCATGTTGAAATGTGTTGACAAGACACATGCTTATTTATAAGTCTCATCAAGTTAAGTTTAAGAAACCAAAACTAAGGCTTCGCATTTTTTCTTCCTTCCTTCCTTCTCTTCCCCCTCCTCAACCTGCGGTGAGCGTTGCTGTTAGTTGAGAGCCCTTGCAGAGGTCTGGTTCTTGCAAAAAGAGCAGCTGCTCACAGGGCTTCTGCTTGTTGTGCATCTTCTTTGGGTTTTTTCTCCTAGCACCTTTGCATATTCCCCTGGCTATTTGCTTGTGTGCATTTATTTTCTCTGCGGGGTAAAATGTATTTTGCATGGGAGTCAATGGTCTTCATCCTTGGTCTCCAAAAGTTGTTCATACTGCACAATAGTTCCCAGTAAGTAGGTGCTTTGCAAATATTTGAATAGCAGATCAGCAAAGGAATGATAAATGAAATCCTCCAGGCCTCTACAGTAGCAGATGTCTAGAGCTGAACTTGTCACCCTCGACTCCACTGGGAATTAAAGCACCTCTTTCTCTGCACTAAGGTCATATCTTATTTCCTGTTTTAAATACTTGACTATGGCAAGATCATTTTGGACCCAGTTTGTTATTGACTAGGTTGCTATCTTGATGAGTTGGTAAGTTGGCAGCTGGGCCTTGTGCTTCATCTCTTGTTATTTCCATTGTCAGTTGAATTCTGCTTAATTAATAGTTGCAGAATTAATTACTTATAACTTAAATGAGTGCATTGAATCTTCAAGCAGCCTATAGTTAAATCCTTCAATCAATGTAATTTCTGTCTGGGGAAGACCAAAGTTTGTTGAAGGAAGGTAGAGGAAGGAAAGTGAAGCAAGTGAGAAATGATGTAGGTGTTTGCTGTATTTCCTGTACATCAGGGGTTGTTAAAAGATTATTTTGGTTGGATGGGATAAAGAAGAGGGGCGGTTAAGAGACTGTTAACAACTTGTTATGAACACTTGAGGTGCTCTTGGTCACTGTATAGCTGTGAGCTGGTAACAGGCTCTGGCAGGCTGGATCTTGGATTTGATTTACACTCGTGAACGGGAATTGTGTCACAGCAACCAATCTGACAGGTAAGTAGATGCTAGTGAAGTGTCTTGGGGGTTGTTTCCGGAGCAAGATGTTTGTTTGGTTTTTTTTTCTAGTAAAAGCACACAGATAAGCTGCTTTGGAAGTGCCTGCACCTCAGCTAGTGAAGGGCAGATTTGGTTTTGGCTTTACTGCTTGCCTGAAGGCATTAATGTAAGCAGAGCACTTAAGCATACTGTTAAAAAGCACTTTGTGGCCAAATTCAGCCTGTTATTCAAATACATTAGTAGCACAAGGAAAGAAGGCAATCCGTAATTCTTATTCAGGTAAAAAGCAAGTTGTATAAATTTTTGTTGAAACCATTTATTTAATGTTTTGAATATTATGTTCCTCTTTATTGCACCAAATGCTTTCCATATACTTTTAAAGTGTTAACAATGGAGTGGATGTTTTAAGGATGAATTATACTTGTATTTTCCCCTACGTTCTATAAAACAACAAATTCGCAGTCATTTGTGGCCTCAGGAACATCTTTCCTTTAAACACCCTCTTCTCAAAGAATCTCCTATAAAAAATATTAAAATGACTAATTGTATAAAGATGGGATACATGCTATTAAAGAGCCACATAAGCATTTCAGTAATTTTACTGCAAATGCATTTCTTATCTCTGAGTGGAGCCTTAAGTCCTCTGGATGTTTTGCTTCCTCCAGAGCACTCATTAAAATAGAGCTGAAATGTCTGGTGTGTGAGATGGTGTCAGGAGCTGAAAGAGAGGTTATTGCAGTGGTACTGTTTTAAAAATTGTTCCTGTTTCTTCAGAAACAAAGAAAATGTATAGCTGGTGACAGTTTGTGAGTAAGCACTTCTGAAAGGGAAATAAGACAATAGTTGTTTTCATATCACACTCTCCAGCATTTGCTTTATCAGGAGATTCTTTAAATAGCAAAATTCATACTTTGTGAAATTAAAGTTGTTCGTGTTTTATGTCACTGACCTTTTATTACTTTTAGGCTGTAAGAGCTGCGTATTTTACAGAAAGTGTGGCTTGTACAGTACCAATAGCCAGTAGTAAACTCATCATTTAATGCTAACTTATGTCCATATTGGATTTTTATTCTGACTGTAATTTAGAGACATTTCAACAACAATTAATGCTACCTTAGTTTGAAAGCTGTGACTTAAACCTTGTTTGCAGAGATTGATTTTTTTTTTTTTTTTTCATGTTCAAATCTCAATAAGAAAAATTGTCAAGCTAATTCTTGGAAGCACACACTTCACAAAATTGAACGTGAGTCAGTGGGAGCTGTTTCTGTTGTGGTCTCCTGAAAACCAAGTGAGAAGTACTCTAAAGTGGGCACCCAAAAATCTGTAAGGTTGGGTGCAAAAGACATAGGTGCACCAACTATCCTTTCAATGGGAATTGGTTTCTGACAAGCATAGTTGATAGACAAGAGCTGGTTTGTGTTTTTGATTTGTTTGTGAAACTGCACTCCTTCCAAATCAGCTTGTACCGATGTCTCCAGCTCACGTGAGATGAAGTAAGCTGTGCTGGCAGAGGTGCAATTTTTTGCTGGCACAAATTAGGCCTACTTTGTGGTTTACTAGTGACACTGTCAAGTGCAGAGTGCATTACAGCCTGCATAAAACTAATTTCCAGATGGTAAACCAAAATGAAATATGGGAGTACAGTATTCTGTATATATGTTTCATGTGTACTAATGCTTCAGAAGAAGCAACTCAAATGCCTTCCTGGTTGGTACTAGTCCTTAATTCCACCTTACTGTTAAGGAAATTGGGCTGCTCTCCTTGTGGGATTCATCTGAGCTAGTTATATTCTCTTTGACATGTTTTATTTCATTAAGAAGACATGAGAAACAAAACCTCTGCCTCTTCAGAGAGAGATGAATTACCTTGATTGTTTGTGTATAACTGTGCAGTGGTTCCTGTAGAGCCCATTTGCACAGCAGGGGATTCTCAGGAACTCTTGTGTTGGAGGAAATGGAGGACCTTTTCTCTTAGGCAGTGGGCAGACATGCACAAAATATTTGTGCTTGCTTTTAGATTTTTCAGTCCTGGGTCTGGTAAACACAATCACTGCTGTGGTTAGAGAGATCACAGTACAACAGCATCTGTTTATCCATCATTCAGTATTTTAAAAGATTAGTACAAGGCTATTCTTAGCACTGGCAGATAGATGGTATGTTATTTTAGAATGTGTATTTATTTAGTGTTTTCTTTAATGGTATCTGTGTTAGTATTTGAGGTCACTTGAACTAGCCAGGGCTGTATGAGTCATTTTTATCCCATTGAATTTACATGTTGTGGTACATCCAAAACATTTTTTTACCTCTATTTTTTTTTTCTCGTTTCTTTCTTTCTGGTGTGGTTTTTTTCCCCTGGATTATGACCCTATAAAAACAACATATTCCTCATGTTGTGCCAAGTTGCAGCTCTGAAAATTGACTTTACTTGATCTGTCTTGCCTTCTGGGCTTACCTACTGCTAGACAGTAGAGGAGGGAGGGAGACAATACAGGGAGCCTGAAGACAGGAAGATGTGCTTACAGTGCTGGCAGCCTTCCTGTGTTTGAAGCCTGCAAAGATGTCTTCAGTCTAAGGGAAACAGAGATGAGAATTGGAAAGATAATCTTCCTAGCCTGAAGTTCAGCAGAGCTTTTGGCTTTGCTGCTGTTTGAATTCAAGTTTTAGAGTTTGTGATATAAACTTTGTTGGCTGATAAAGATTATATTGACATAACTGCTTCTGTAAGCCTAGGCAGAGATAGTATGTCACTATTTGTTGCTTCAAACTTTGAAAAGTTTAACACTAAGTTTGTAGAACTTCAGAATCATTAGAGTGAATGGGTTTTTTGCTAATACCTGGCTGTCTAAGAAAGGATAGGTTTGTCCTGTGTTTGACAAATATGGAAAGTTTTTTACAAGTCTTTTATATTGAGACAGTAAATTTACCTGGGAAAGATGTGTAAATATTGACAACTTGTGATACAGGCTTGAATTAAATAAGAACAGTATTGTAAGAAAAAGAAACCTAATGTTTTTCTTTTAAATGATGTATACTTTTTCAGACTTGTTGATGCTTAGGCATGGTGGTTCTTAGCCAAGAATTGAGGATTATTCTGTTTTCTTGATGACTGCTTAGCAACTGTACATTTTCTTGCTGTGAGTAGATGAAATTCTGTTCACTTGGGTATTAGAGAAATCTCATCCATTCAGGTTCCCTAAGGTAGCATGAGACAAAAAACACATCAAACAAGGCTCTGCTTAAGTGACTCTGAGGCAGCAGACTGTAGTGTATTCTAAAGCAGGAGTTTGAATGAAGCTTAAATTGATAAGCAGCTGATTGGTATTGATATGTAACTGATTTTAATTCTGTTTTGTATTTGTATTTAATGAAGTCAGTACTGTCCAAGTAGGAAGGTCCACTGCATGCCAGTCTCCTCTGAAGAATCTTGACAGTGGGCTGGCAGGCAAGAGTTTGTTTTTTTAAGAGAGATCCTTTTTTAAATCCCCTTTGTCAAACTCCATCTGATAAATTGCAAAGCACTAAACCAGCATTCTTTTTCCTAAGTTAAATAAAGCAGCCTTAAATATCCTGGATACACAAACTGGAAAATAACTTAATCAAGTTTTATACTTGACATCATAATTTTTTTTTTAAACAAAGGAAGTATTATATGAAGACTATAATCAGTTCAACTCACAAACATGCTTTAAGATTTCAAAACTAGATCTCATCTTCCATAACATTTTTTAATTAGGGGACCAGAAAAGAAGTAGTATTTTTTTTGCTTTTTTGAGTCCCAGTTGGTTTCTCAACTCTGAATGATCTATCTGTTCAATTTTGTTAGCAGAAATGAAGAAAATATTCTGTCTGCACCTGAAAAACAAGTTTGTTACCCAAAGCTAGTTTTGCAGTTCAGCAAACTCAGGTTTTCTAAAGTACTTAAATGTTGGCAGCAAAATCAAATGTCAAAAGAGGTTCATGTGCGGGAGGTTCAGTCGTTAGTTCTGGTTACTGTTATTTTTCATTTTGTTATATATTGTACAAGGTATTGAAGTGAAAAATTCATTTAAATTTTAAAGTACATTTTTGGGATTAATTTTTCTTCACTTTGTAATCACATCTCAGACTGCAAGCAGTGCTCCCAGCTTGAGGGGCTTGAGCTCATAGTCCAAACACTTTAAGCTAAGGAATTGCAGAAGGAAACATTTCTCTGCTGCCTCTACTTCCCTGCAACTGTGCAGTGAGCAGGTTTAGCAAGTCATCCAAATGAACAAATATCCTTTTTTGGCAGGCTTGGTTTGGGTTCTAGCTCTGGTTTGACACACAACTGACCACACACTCAGATATGTCAGAAGGTGAAAAATTTTGGCGCAAAAGCAGAAGAAAATGGGGCAGATCTGAAGTGTTACTTCCGTGGTGATGGTGACAACACTGACTTGTTTGAAGCATAGGCCTTTGTATGTTTTTCTGAGAACACCCGTGGCTTGCTGAGCCTGTTTTCTTGTCAAAAGCTTTCTTGTAACTAGACAGAGGTATTTCTTCTAGATTTCCTGTAAAGTGCCCAAGTATTAACTGCGAATATTCAGTCAAATTTGTGCAAAATCATAAAGGCTGTCATAAATAATGGTGGGGCATCAAACACCAGAAATAAAAGCCTGAAGTAGATACATTTAATCCATCCTGGCTTTTGTTTGTTACCTGATGAATTAAAAGTGACAAGCAGGCTCCTTAACTTGCTGCATGTGAACTTCCCTCTGATTCCCTATGGCTTGGAGGGCCAACACATCACACCTGACCCTGCAGCCCCTTCACTTTGCTGCTGCTGTAGAAATCAGTGTCCATGTTGCCATTAGTGCAGATTGCCGTTAGTTCTCATTTTACGATGTATTTTACGAAGTATGGCAGCTTGTGGTCTCAGTCTTCTTGAGAAAAATGGCAGTGGCTTTTACTGTGAATTTCTCTTTCAAAAAAAAAATCAAGTATGTTTTTCAGATCTTTATGCTTAAATAAAAACTAAGGGCAGTATTTCCTTTTTAACAGTGTTTTTAGGAAAATATTTCTTAGGCTGAAAATGGGAAAATGAGTATGTGTGCACAGAGGAACGTGGAGGGCATGAGAGTGCACATTCCAGATCGCCTGTGCTGGTGTGGTGATGCAAAGCAGCTGGGAGTCGAGTTAACCAGCCCTTGTGCTGCACAGGCAGCCTGCTCCTGCCTCTGCTCCCAAATACATTGCTTGGTGTGATACCATGTGACTGCAGCTCTTCAAAAATGCAGTGTTGTGCTCACTGTGGGTGCATTAATCAGAACTCTTAATCTTGTTTTTTTGGTTTTGTTGTTTTTGTTTGGTTGGTTTTTTTGGGTTTTGTTTTGAGTTTTTTTGTTTTTTAATTTGCATTGGAGAATTTGCTGTGTTCAGATTAGCATTAACGGTTGAAAATGCGTGTTGGTAGCTCAGGGCTTTTTTTATTAAGTTGTGTGCCTATGTAAAATATATATGTACATGAGATTCATGCTTAAGGGATAAATTAAATCATTAAATGTTTTCGATTTGGATTTTCACATATGGAAATAATCAAAAAGCTAGATTTTCTTTCTCATACTGTTTATTAGCAATATATAACCTGAGTCAAATGTCAGTGCTGAGAGAGTTTCTGTGGGGTGGTTCTGCTCTCTGAGTGGTGGAAATGTGATTCCTGAGCTCAGGAGAGGAAATGAGTGGCAGCTGATCAAATACTGTCACCAACTACCTCATCATGGGAAATGCTTTTTGACTGGATTTGGAGCAGTGTTACCATGGCTAGCATGATAGAAACTGCTGCAGAAAACTTTGTGTCATTACAGTTTGGTTTTGTCTTTACAGTTGAAGCGATATTTTGTTGTTGTGCTTACTGAATGACAAAGTTTGGTAATTTCTGTTTGATCTCCTTTCAGAGGCACTGTGGCACTGGTGCATGTTTAGATTAACAGTACTAAAACCACTGGGGTCGCTTTTTATTTATGGGCTATAAAAAGTATAAATAGAAAGCGGATTTGTATCATCTTTGCCTATTGAACATGTCCTATTGTCCCCCTAAGCTTATGAAATCCTCTGATAGCAAAATTTTGACCTGTAAACAGAGGAAAAAGGTTGTGCAATTATATTATGTTGCTTTTAACAAATTATATTTTATTTCATATCAAGGGATAAAGAAGATGTTTACCTTGTTGTATAATTATCTCCCAGTTTTTTTGGACTAGGAGGGTGACAGGACTTTGGGAGACAATGAGCCCCTGGTGGCTCTGCACACCCTCCCCTTATACCCCTCTTTTTCTGCAGGGCTGGGAAGGCTTTCTGGGGTTTTGAAATAATGTGCAGTAATTTAAATACTTGGTCTTCAGCAAAATGAACATTACGTTTACAGTTGTTATATCTGGGCAGTTAATATCTCATAAGTAATGATAACGAATTAATGAAATTTTGTATGTAGTATTACTGCCAAAATAAATTGAGATTCTGTGAGGAAGAAGGATATCCCGAGCAGTAACAAAACCCAGCTCATTGTAACCATACCTAGATACTGGTCTTTCCCAAACCCCAAAAGAGCAGCATGTAAACTCATTGCTTCAGTAGCCAGAAGCTGCAGAGTATGTATATCCAAACAAATGTGTATTTTAGTATCTGTGAGAAGGGGAGATTAATGCATATTTAGAAACTGTATGTAGGAGAAGTCAGTGACCACAAGGTGGACAGGAAAGTGCTAAAACAACCTTTAAACAATTCCCGATGTCTGTTCCAAGCTTGCTGCTTAGCTTGGGCTCTCTTTGGGTTTCTTTGGGGCTTAAGGCCTTTCATGTCTCCTTCCAGATGTCATGGTGTCTTGACCAGCAAGAGTTTCTGCTTTTGCTCTGAGAGCATTTTCATTAATGAAGCCCATACAGTGGCTTCATGCAGCAAAAACTGTCTGGGTGGTATCCTGTTATGAAGGAGTGCTTGAGATCAATTAAAAAATCATTGGCAAGGGTATCAGCAAAAGCCAGATTTAATATTAAGCAACAGCATGGCAAAGTTCATTGGCAAGATTCACTCTACTACTTACGGGATAGTTAAGGGACAGCAAGGGGAAAACAACAACAAAACCAAACAAAATCCGGGCAATCAAAACAGAAATGAGCTGTGCACTGTCTAGGGATGTGTGTTTTAAGGGCAATGAGGGTGAGATAAAAAGGATCATGGCCTAAAACAGCATTTAACAGCACTCAACAATACTTAACTTACACCTTTTAGCTTAAACCAAATAATTTAGGCAAAGTTCATTGCTTAATTTATACCTAACTTAATTTACACCTTGAACTTAATTTATGCCTTAACCATGACAATTTAATAGAGGAATAACACTTAGTAGCATTTAACCTAACTTTAACTTTTAAGATCTACCTAGCAACTCAGCAAAAGAACAACACTTAGCAGTACTTAAGTAAGGTTAAGTAATATGTTCCAAGCTTACTTACAGGCCTATCTCACTTCAATATCCAAGGTATTCAAACATCTAAGAAAGCAGCATTCATCTCAGATTTGCTGTAGCATATGCACACATGCATGCACACAGACATAGAATCAGTGCAGGCAAGGCACCTGTGAAAAATTCCCCTTGGAGGTCAATCAAAGACTCTTTGAATGCCCTGCATCTCCTGATGGGTGAAGGGCTGAGCCTCGAGGAATGGAGGTATAAGTCCAGGACTTGTTGTTCAGCAATCCTCCAAGTTTGGCAAACATGAGGGCTCTCTGGCTCTGAGAGGCCCCAGCCAGAGGGAGGTCACTGGTTGCAGCCCAGAAGAGCTCAAAGGACTCATTTTGGACCACTGTTTATAGAGTTGCAAGAGAGTGGGCTTTAGTCATAACAGTGTTTCATCCTGGCCCAAGTTTGGGTCAGCACTTTCCTTGAAAGTGTAAGAACAGGAACCTCATGCCATTCAGGCAAGAAGAATTTTCCCAGGCTGTTCATAAGGAAAACAGGAACTTGTTAGCCATTGCTGGGAGCAGACAGGCTTTCTGATAAGCTTGAGAGGAGCTGAGCCCAGGTGCTGTTTTCAAGGCTGTGGCCTAATGAGCATTTCTCAGATCACAGTGCAGCCTGGAAAGGATATGGAGGGGAATGCACCACCACCACAAATCCTGATAAAACCTGGAAAGCTCATAACTTTCACAGGTGACTACAGACCTGTTAGCCCAACCTCAGGCATTACACTACTTTGAAGTAAAAGACTGTATGGTAAATGCAAGAGGAATACAGTGCAACAACCAAGATGCATCAGAGAGGTGAATGGAGGGATTTCACTAAACCAAGGAAATGCCCATTTGGACCTCTAGGACAATATTTTGTATGGTGCTTAGATGTAAAATTATTACTTCTGCTGAAGGATAGGAGATTTAGGTTGAGGCTAAAAAAGCTTCATTTAGCTGCAGGCGAAGACATGCTGGCAGAGCAAGTTCTGTCCCTTGTGCTCTCCAATTACTCTGCCGGTCCATGTTACCGAGAGCAACTGCTGCACCACTTTACAGAGCACGGAAATGCGGGTAGAGTGACCTTCATGTACTTCCAGTGTCACTCTTGGTCAGTTAATTAACTTTTAAAATTAGATTTATATCATGCAAATAGCATTGCTGCCATTTGCAGAAAATTTGCCTCACAGCTCCAGCCTTCACCTAACGCATAGTCAGAAATGGCCAGAAGGAATCGTGCTTTAATGTCATCTTTTCACAAGTCAACAGTTTTCTAAATAATAACATATTTGTGAGGTTGGAATATATGACAGCACATTAAACCCCCTTCCCAACTGGTCTTCTTTAATACTGTTGCTACTACTGGTAATAATGTGAAATGCATTACTTTCATTATGCCGGTGTAAAAATAGGCAAAAAATTGGCTTTTGTACATTTGTTATAACTTGTGAAAAATAACGAGCTCATCTGATGCCTTAAATTGTTGCTTCATGACATTTGTTCTGCATATTTCCCAGGTCGTTTTCTTAGGCAGGGTGCTCTTAAAGCCTTTCTCTTCATTAAGCAGCCGAGTGTTATAGGCAAAATGGTTCCTTAGGTTTCTTTTCCCATGATACTTTGCCTTTGTGTGCTGAAAAGAAATTTTTTCCATTTATTTTCATTTTTCAGTTCTAGCATTCAGATAAGGCTACAGCATCTCCTTGTTTGTTCAACTGCATACTGGAATTTTATGTTTAATTTCATGAGCTCGTTTTTCCTATTCAGAAATATTATACTTGAAAAATATAGTCTTAAAAGCTGTTATGAGATGAGCATTATTTAATAGACTCCTTTATGATTGTTTTCTGGTTGGTTTGCAAGTTCAGTTTTTCTCCAAATCTGAGTAACACGAATCACGGAATATAAGTGTAATTTTATTTCATTTTGTTCTTCCTTGTTGAATTCTTCTTCTAGAATCCACAATAAATAGATAATTTAGAAACTTAGCAGAACATCTGTCTTTGAGTTGTATATTTTACTTTGTTTATAGAATTGAACTTACCTTCTGCAAACCTTTCCCTATGTCATAATAAATACCTGGTGCCTCCTACCATCTTCCTCTTTTTAGTCATTCTTTTGTGAAGCTTTTAGGACAAAGCCAAGTGAGCTAAAAGTTTCTCTGTTGCCAGATAAGCATTTTGGTTTTTAATTAGAAAAATACAGAACAGATGGCTATCAGACCTTGTGACAAGTGTGTGTATTTTAAATCAGTATTCCAAACAGTAATTGAGGATGCCCATTATTACGAAAAATTGTCAAAGTGCATCAACCTCCCAGCACAAATGTAAGTTTCAAGAGGATGACTTGAAAAAATAAAATGTTCTTTTATCAGATTTGTGGCAAGCTAATAGCTTGCAAATTGTTGTCTGTGTTCCTTGTCTTGCTGTCGTCTTTACAATTGCATTTTCAAACAAGGATGAGCTCATGTGCAAAGTGTACCTCACAACTCATCCAAATACAAAGAGCTTACAGTCCTTTACAGTTTTCTTTTGGACTGAGATAAGGCTTTATTTTTGTGTGCCATTTACTACTAAAGTGTTTAGCTTGTCAAAAATCTCCACTACAAAGAAGTCATATTTCTATTATTCTGTTTCCTATTTCATTAATGGGCATTAACGTATTTGTACATATTATGGCATTTGACCTAGCTTTTAGGAGAATGAGGGATTATCATGGCAGACACTAGATCTGAGCTGCTTAATTTATTTTTGGTCTTTGATTATTTGGCACATTTGGTGTTGATTTTTGCACTCATGGAAATGTGTAAGGAGATTCATGGGAACTTTAACCAAACCTGTAGAAATGTGATTTAATGCTTATCTGACAGTATACAGCAGCTGTTCTGGATATTCTGGACTGTGCAAACATCCAAGAGACTTGGAAGACTTAAAAGTTTTCATCAAAATAGTTGGGAAGGAAATACAATTTAAGTGCTTTTGTCATAGGTTCTTAAAACCCTGTCATTCCCAACTCTCTGGACAGGAGTGATAACCAAGCTGTAAAACCCTCTGTCTAGATTTTTGGACCCTGATACTCCAAATTTAAAAATGAACATGAATGCTCTTTGCAAACCATTTCTTTGCTCTGTTTTAGGACTGTGTTTGGACGATATCCTGTCCAGAGCTTTCTTGAGTATGTCACAATATCCTGTTTTCCACATGGATGCGTGTACTACAGACCTTCCCTGCCCAAAGAGATCCTTTTCCTGTGGAAAACAGCAGCCAAGAAGTCTCCTGAAAATATTTGGGGTCTGCTGTGAAATTTTTTATTTTGGTTCGGTTTTTGTAATTCAAAGGCAGACCAGAGGACTTCAGAAAGGTCTTGCTACTCTTTTTGATAAAATGCAATAGCTGTTATTGAGGTGTTCATTTCTCAGTATTGCCAAATATGATATATATTTAATACTTTAGTGGAGTAGTTCAGGTATTCTGTGGTTAGTGTTTTATGAAAAGTATATGTTGAGGCAGTTTGGGATACTTTTGGTTCAGTTTGGCCTACTTTTCCAGTATTAAATTACTGCATTTTATTGAAAGCCAGAAATCTAATGACAGGCATCACCTGAACTGTAAAAACACAAAGCTGCTCTGGTAATTGCTGGTAGATGTTTTGAGACATGTAAAATTTAGTTTCTTTTATGTAGCTGTCTACTAACTGACTGGCAGCAAGATGGTTTAAGTTTGTTTGGTTTGGAGGTTCTTTATGTGTTGGGGTTTTTGGTTGTTTTGAGTGCTTTTTTGTTGTTTGTTGGTTTGTTGGTTTTGGTTTTTTTTTTTTAGGGTTTTTTTTTTTCTGTTCATATACCTTAAATTGCCATGGTTCTAAAGACTCAGAAAAAGTTAAATGCTTTACCCTCTGTTTTTCTTAGTCATATAATTGCATTAATTTTGGGACTTGATTCTGAATAAGTAACTGGAAATTCCTTATATAGAAGTCTTCTATGCCCTTTAAAGTCTAACACAATGCAAAATTTAAAAAAAAAAAAACAACAAACCAGCCTGGATAGTTTTTACCTTGCAGGATAGTGGGGGATAGGGGAAAGAGATGAATTTTTTGCATGATTGAAATGATCAAAACCTCATTTAAAACATATTAAGAAGTATTTTGCTGAACTGATTTATTTCTCTACAGCAGAACTTAACCTTTTATTTCTCTTGCAAGAATGGGTTTGAGTGTAATTTAAACTGTCAAATGACATTTATCAAATGATGGTTTTGCCCTGTAACAGGCAAATGTCTTCCACAAAATTGATTAGCTGCTGACCTCATCCACCCTTTTCAGACCCTTCAAGGTAGATTTCAAAGAGTTGTAAAATAATCACTTCACTTTCTGTTTATACTTCAGCACAAGGCGTTTACTGTCCTGGTAGCAATACCACAGCGCGTTCCACATCTGGGAAGGAGAGGATGTAAATGCTTGCCCATAGCTCTGCCTGTCACCACTCGACCTGTTGTGCTTTAACCTAAACCTCTACTCTTTACAAAATAGGAACAGCTTTGAAAGGGCTTTTTACAGGACAATAGAATTAATAAATTGAAGAAACTTCTATCTTGTAGGTGACTGCTCTAGGGATCAGGAAAATGCTGTTCGGTAAGATCTGCACAGTGTTCAGTATCAAGAAGGTGCTGAAAGAATGAGAAATAATAGTCCCCTAAAAGTGAAATTTTATACTCCAAAGAGTTTCCTCTGTTGTGTTCTGGTTCTGCAGCCCTGTTTTGCAAGACTAATCCATTAGAAGCTCATAGGCTTGCTTTCATAAGCATTAACCTACCAGTAAATGAATTCATTTACTGTGCCATTGAGGAAGTCTGTGGCCTGTTCAAAATGGTGACCTTGTGTCTGAACCAAAAATATGGTTTGATATTTTTTCTTTTCAAATTTCTGCGCAAGTTTCTTTGCCAAAGTAGAAGCTGTGATGCAGAAAGTAAAACCCTGAACATAAAAATCTCAGAACTGCTGGTGGTGTTAAAAGTTCAGTTCTCTTTTTATATCCCAATAATTTCTTTCTTCTGAAGTTTCTACCACTCCCACTTCTTCCAAAATCAGTGCTTAAAAATACACAAATTTGTGGAAAATGCACTTGACTTTCTCCTAGAGTAACAAACCAGTTTAGCTTGTTTGTTTCAACAGATCCGAATGCTGTGAATTAGCTTTCAGTACAGAAAGAGAGCTGGGAGATAAACAGCTGAAAAGAAGTAGCACTTCCACAACTTCTGCCACATCCAGCATCAGGAGCAGCAGGGATTTTCCTGTGTGTGAAACTGCCAAGAGCTGTAACTGCAGTTGAGATGTTTTATCAGGCTGTTCTGTGTGAAAACACCTTGTCTCTCCATAGTTTCAGCGAGTCTGGCAGGCTGATATGTTAAAATAAAGGAAACAGTATCTTTGCTGTATGCTAAAGCTGCAACATTAAATGCAAAAAAAACCCCATAGAGTATGAAGGCTTTAAATAGGAAGACAGTTTCAAAAGAAACCAGGCATTGCTAAGTAGTCTGAGTGTGATGTCTTCTTGGGATTAAATTTTGGACATTGTGCATGGCATTATTGGATTTTTATGGGGTTTTTTTGGTTGGTTGGTCGACTGCTTGATTTGGGTTTTTAAATGAGTAACACCAGCTGTAATGTTACACGGGTTTCTTGCTGGAGCATTGTAGCAATAGGTATCAGCTTGTATCTGTTGGAAAACAAGATTGTTCTGCCTCTTCTAGCTAAACATGCAATATATGCTGTAAATTGCCTTTATTATATGCAGTTTAGATATCTCATTGTCTGCTTTGCATACAAGCAATTTATTGCTGCTTATGGTCTGACAGAATGAAAACTAATGCTTAATTATGCATTGCCCTAGTAATGTGGTGTTTAGGGTGAATGTATCTGAATTAAATAAGGGCCATTAATAATGCCTAACAATTTATGATATAGTCATTGCTTGATTTCAAATCATATAAATTAGAGAAGCTTATTTGAAATGTCACCAATAGAAGATAGCTTTGTGGGAACACCTCTCTGTGTGCTAATTTCAAAATCATTACCAGCTGGGTCTTACTATTTATCCAATGTCCAGTATGCTTTTATTATTCCCTTATTTGCAGTTTAATTACAACCTCTGTTTTCCTGACAGTGTGAATTCAAAGCTAAACCTGCAGGAGCAAAATGAGTTGCAATCAGTCGTTTTTTGCCTGAGAACTTCATTTTGCTTTCATCCTCTCCCACCTCCCATGGCCAAGCCACCACTCTGAGCCATGATTTTTTCTATGCATGTTTAGAGGGGCAGTGCCAGTCCAAGGCTTTTAACATTCTTTGGTCCTAAAGCTTGTAAGTTGTCAGGAGATGTTTCCAAGTGGCATAACCACCTATGTTTATACTTACATCACAGAAGACACTGAATTAATCACCTAAAGGGAGGTTTCTGGGTCACTTGTTAATATCATGTGTGCATGAATTTACAGATGTTATTAATACATATGAGGTACTTAAACATAATATATATGGTTACTGTGCAACTAAAATTTTAGTCATTCATGTTTAAAGCAATAAATTCTCTAAGGCTATTTTATGGGATTTGAATTCCTCAGAGATACAGCAAGCATTGTCCATTACAAGAAAGATAAACTGCAGCAAAATTTTGCATTGGCAACAGTAATTCAAGGTGATTAAAGGATGTAAGGTTGCAGGACTAAGAATTTTCCTTTTCAATATAATGCACATGTGGATTTTCAGAAGTAATTGCAGTTAAATGAATGTTTGATCCTGAACTCTCAGTCCTCTGTCCAGTGAGCTCTTTTTGTTTCATTTATGCCTTGCAATTATCTCTTGTTTATCTCAATTTCTTGGGAAATTGTTTCTTGCTTATGATTTTATTACATTCAGAAGCACTCCTTAGAGGAAAATGGGTATTTCTTATGTAATTATTACAGCTATTGTAACACAGTTTCTATTGTAATTTGGAATACTGAACTTTCATCCTCACACCCACATCTCATTTGCTATTGTAAGGGAGCTAACTGTATTTAATGGGTAACATGAGGAGATGGACATAATACTTGTCAAAGGTATCGCATGCATCTTAACACATTTTCTGTTCTTAACTTTCAAACACAGAAAAAGAAGCAAAATACCCATTTGAGATAAGTTGGAAGACTCAAAATGTTTTCTTTGCATTTCATATTTAGTGTCTTTCAGATGTGACTGTTTCTTCACACAGTGATGGCAAAGGGGAGAATTGATCCCTCTGACCTTTCCCTTTTCTTTTTGCTTTTCAAGAGCTGTTTGGGGGGGGGGGGGGGTGTTGGGTATTGTTTCTTCTCCATTCCCCCCACAATGTTGTTCCAGTTTCCACCCAGATCTAATGACATGGGTGTTCCATTCTGCCTTGTGAGCATTTTCCAGTCTAGCCTCATCAAATCTATCCAAAAATGTGCTATTGCAGAGAGAACCAGACCTTAGACACTTGAAAGGTTTAAATTAATTAATGGTCTGTGCTGCTGGGATATGCCATTACTCAGCTGGTGTGCTATACCAAAGGTCATTTCTCTGCTGTGTGTTCATCACCTGCTTTTTTATTTTCCTACTCTGCTAGAGAGGAATTCCCAAAAAATATTAGAGAAATTGCTTTTACTTATCTCAGATTTGGACAAATTTTTAAAAAAAGGCAACCAACCAAAAAAAACCAAAACAAAAAGCAACCCGAAAAATTCATCCCTCCTGAAAAAAACAAAACCATCAAACCTTCTGTTAATGACATTTTTCTGCTTGATTGGGGAATGGGGAGAGTACATTCACATCTTGTTGAGAACTTTTTAGGAGAAGTATTTTGGAATTTTTTTCTTAAAGAATCCCCAAAGTATGCACATACAAAGGCTTTTTCATTCCATTGTGTAGGTGATGCTTGTAAGGCCTACAGACACAAGTAAAACTGTGCCATTATATAGCACAAATTTAAATATCCACAGGATGAAAGCTAATCTATAGATGTATGCAGAGAAACTTTATATCAGCAAATTAAGAAAGCAAATACACATAAAAATTTGATTAATGCAGTTTTGATAATCTAAAATGCAATTTTACAAGCAAGCTTTGTTGTTGTAGATAGTTGAAGATGTTTGAGTGCAGCATTTTTTTACAGTATTCAGCAGAAGGCGTTCTTGGGGTCATTTTTGTTTGTAATGTATATGCATGTACATTTCTGCTACTCTTTGTTCAAGTGTGAAATTTGTTGTGTGATCTGGCAATCTGAAATAGATGGTAATCCTGTAAAACAAATTCAGAACTTCATATCTCTGTGTAATATATCTGCATGTCCCTAGTTTTATTTGTACAGTAGCTAGACTGGTTCTGCAGACTCATGAACTGCCTTGTGGCTTCAGGGTGAGATTGATGTACAGTGGTATCAACTTCAGTAAAGAGCATGTATGTTGGATGTAGTGATTTTTCAGTCAGCATTTTGTTATTTTATGTTTTATTTAATGAGGTGTCATCATGATTTATTGGGCTTGTAGAGCTGTGTTTTCAAAAATTTATTGGAGTTTCTTCTTTCTCTCCCTTTGGAGTGGGAAAAGAACATTCTCCCTACAACTCCAAGGAGTGGAGCACTTTGAGCTTATCCCAGACATCTTTCTCTTTCCTTTCTCTGCTCTGCTTAAAGCTGCCATTCTTCTATCAAGAACTTTTCAGGTCTTTCCGAAGAAGCAGTCTGTAAAATTCAACAGATCTTAGCACTTTTCATGTGGGCTGCAAGATCTGAATGATAAAAATAAGACATAGCAGGGAACATTACTGGGGCTTTAAAGTATTGAAAGGTAAGGAGACTGCCTGACCCTCCTGCCAGAAGGAAGGTTTCTTTCTTCTGCTGAGGAGCTAGAAGACTCATCAGTCTTCTCCTATTTTGTTTAACTTCAGTTCTTCTAAAGGTCATGCTTGCAGGGAGTGCATTTTTTTCCTCCTGTATTTATATATATATATTTTATATCTATAGCTGCTTCAGCGACAGTTTCTCCAAAAGCTTCTCTTAAGCAGGGTAGCATTTACAGGCAATTAACATCTTCCTAGCTGGAAAACACTGGTGAATAAGCAGTGCTAGGGAACAGAGGAGCACAGCTGTGTTGCTACCTCCAGCCCCAGTGTATATTTCCATTCTTACAGAGTGGGACTTCCCTCTAAACCCTGTAGAAAACTGCTGAGAAAAAATGTGCTCTGTATGGGCAAAAAGATTTGACTGGGTAAACTGAGATGCGTGACCAGAGTGTAGAGTGCCATAGAAACATAGACAAAACATATGTCATGGATATTTGGTGACTGTTGTTGTAATGGGTAGCTCATTTCTGGTTTGGAATGACCATTGCAAGCTTAACAATTCTTTCTTGTATTTATCATGTTCTAATTAAACTTAAGTAAGGGTAGATTAATACATGCAGTACTAAAAACATGCCTACAAACTAGATCATGGTAAAGTTGTCCATGTTTTATAATAAACATGTGGTCAGAAGTAAATTACAGATATCAGTGGAAAAATCCTAATCTGGAGAATACTGACAATGTTAATTTCAAAGCTAGAAAGAGTAGGTGGTCCACATAAATGTAAAAAAATAAGGAAAACCTTAGTACTTACGTGCACCTCTATTTCTAAGTAAAAATTTAGGTATTTAAATGGTTTGTCCAATGTGAACAATCAAAGAAATGCCTGAACACTGACTTACAAAAACTCATCTGAGTTTTGCACTACTGTAAGAAGCAAACTTCTGCTTATTGAACTGAAAGTATGTACCTTCACATGCATGCAAAGTTTCATTTTGTTTTCTATAAACAGTTCAGGAAACAGGCATGTAAAATTTCTTCATAAGCTGCAGAAATAGTCTTTGGAAAGCATGGCTTGACTGACAAAACAAGAACAATGTGTTGGTGTAGGGAGAGCATTTTGCTGGCATTGTCATTGACCTTCCATAAAAAGTACACTCCAGGTGTGTTTTAAAGCACTTTTTTTATTTCTGAAACAAGTCTAAATATGGAATGCTGTTTCTTCTCTTCCAAAGTGTCACTCTTGAGATTGCATTTGATCTGGAAAGAATAACACTGCTTTTACATTCTTCTGTTACCTGCATTCACTCCTGGGATATATACACAGGAAATAGTAGACTTTCAGAATTAAGACATATATGTGGCATCTTTGCAAAGACAGCAGCAACTAAATATATTCTCTTTTCTCTAGATCAACGAACTGAGCCATGTTCAAATCCCTGTTATGTTGATGCCAGATGATTTCAAAGCATACTCAAAGATAAAGGTGGACAATCACCTTTTCAACAAGTAAGTACAGGTAACAGTTGTGTAGAAGTGGATAATGGTAGTGATATTTTTATGAATTACTATGACCTCTGTTATATTTCAGTGCATGGGACTGACGTTTTGATGATTAAGTTAATCCTGAGATAAACATAACCGTCTGTGCTGTTCTAAAAATCAACAGCAAAGGCTACTGGGTAGAATTTTTTCCTCCATATGGTTTATTATTGCCTTATGAGTATATTAGATACTGAAGGTGATCCTTTCTTGGGATTATTTATGGCTGATATAAGCATTTATTTATGTATTTCTAAAAACATAGCTTCATGTGCTCTTATTAAGTGTAGTATTTGATAAGAATGAGAATCTAAAGCCTATATCAAATGTGAATAATGTTCTGCTTTTTATTTTCATAATACAAAATCATACCTGTCATATAGAAGCTTCAAAAGCATTACAGTAATTTCATGTAATATCTGTTGTCTCTTAAAAATAAAATGCCTCATGAGTGGTATGTACAGACATAGCAAATTATTAATATTGGTTTGTGTATAACCTGAATTTTATTCAAGAATATATGCAGAAAAGAAAAATTCTGCTACTTTGGGCTTATGCTGTGTGACAAAGGTGAAAATAACTTCTCTTTTGTATAAGACTGAAATGAACACTAGGATATTAAAACTAGTTCTGTATTGAATTAGTAAAATTTTCTTGAAGTTTTGGCACTATTAGTACTTTTTGATGTCACAGATGGTATAGTAATTCTTGTATAATTCAATCTAAGATTTTACCTTTGAAGTAAGTTCAGGGCAGTGGGAAAGCGTTCTTTTCTTCTTTGGAGTCCATGTTTCAGAATTGTCAAAATACAGTTTGTGCTTATTTCATCATTGTTGTAGTTCCTTAGCTATGACATAATGATGTTATAGCAAGCTAATAAACATTCATTAAACATTGTGAAGAAAAACAGGATAACCCTATCTCAGTGAAAAAAAAAAGGCATTAGAAGAGAATTTGTAAGAGGATTGTTACCCTGAGCTTTCTATGAACAGGTCTGAGACAAAATTCTCAAGTTGCTTATTATATATGCACAGTAATGAAGTTGAATTGGTTTTATCTTCTTTCAGAGAAAACATGCCAAGTCATTTCAAATTTAAAGAATATTGTCCAATGGTTTTCCGCAATCTGAGAGAGAGATTTGGAATTGATGATCAAGACTTTCAGGTAAGTTCACTTTGGAAAAGCCTGGACTGGCAAAATGCACGTTTGTTTTACCTTTTGGCCTGCCCCAGCTTTCTTCTGGTTCCTGCCCTTCTGCCATCTTTAGTCCTCTGTGTTTCTCATTAGAGTGCCTCTATATAATCCACATTTATGGAAGCTGCAGGGTAATACCTCTTGCAATAAGGAAGAAAAATCATGTCTGGACACTTCTGGCAAGAGAGTCTATATTTGGCTGAGTTGCTTAGATAACAATTGCTTCAGTGCTCTCTCTAAGATGTAGTTTCTGGGGTTTTTTTCCCCTCATGCTTTTTTTGGTTAGAAGAGTGACCTGTGGCCTGCCAGCTTCATCCTGCTTCATCATGTCTCGTTTTCCTGTTGTTAAGAGGATCTGGAAACAAATTGCTTGTGTAAAGTAGATACAGCAAACCAAGAAATTGCTCTAGATTTGACTGGGTTGTTCCATGCAGTCAGAGTTTTCTGCCTTTGCAAAAGGGAGTCCCTGAACTCTGCTTCAGCCTGATTTGCCAGTTCTTACTGACAGTTCCCTTTTCCATTAACAGTTCCTAATGCACAGCGTTTCAGGCACAGGGATCATTCCTTCTGCAGTCACACTGCAAGATGTCCTGTCCTAAAGAATGCTTGCTGTGTAACCCAGTTCTGCTTCCGCTCATACTTTTTTGCCTTT
>VWZV01001760.1:179753-254382 GCA_013397155.1 Irena cyanogastra | reverse complement strand
CAGGGATCATTCCTTCTGCAGTCACACTGCGAGATGTCCTGTCCTAAAGAATGCTTGCTGTGTAACCCAGTTCTGCTTCCGCTCATACTTTTTTGCCTTTTTAAACTACTTTGGTGTGAGCTGCAGTTATATTTATAATGTAGCTAAGATACATTAAGAGAATTTTTAAGAAATTATTTCAGGAAGCTAAACAAATGGTGCAAAATGCATTTGTACAATAGCACTCCCATTCTTGCCAATGGAGCAAACTGGATGTTGCAGNTATCCTGTTTATGAAGAACTGCTTAAAAGAAAATGCACCGAGACTGAGGCCAGCAGTTTAAAGAGATACATCAAAATGCATTCCTGGTTCAGTTCTGCTGATGGACCAAGGAGGATCCTATTGCTTGAGAAGTTACTTGATCCCTTTATATGAAGATTTCAGTTTTCTTGACAAAAAAGGAAGACACATGATTGCTCTTAAAATTGTGATGTCAATTCATGCTTGCTGTCTTTAGAACATGGGCTTTTGACATTACTGAACAGAGTTCAGTAAATGTTAGAAGACTTAAGATACTACAGTGAACTAAGACTGGCAAACTTGGCATAATGAAAAATGCTGCATTCCACAGCACTGTAAAATGTTTCTATCTGCACTGCTGTTCTGCAACAGAAATTCCTGTTGTAACTGTTACACTACTGTTTGGATTTATTAATGGTAACAGTGGTAAAACAGCATTAAGGAACTCTTACTGGATAAACTGTCCATATTTTCAGGTTAAAACCAAAAGTACTTCTTTGTAGCTATGTGTTTTGGTAATGTAACCAATCAGCAATCCAAAATAAGAACATGTAACTACTTCCTGGTTTTTGATACAACAAAATTGTTTTACAAAAAGAACTTCATGTTTTTTATTATTTAAGGCATATAGTGAAAAGAGAAGACAGTTAATATTAATTTTAACCTAAGGGAAGACAATACCTACCTTCACTGCTGCTTTTTTCCTCAGCCCAAGCAATTTATCACTCTGAATTGTTTTTCTACTGGACTAATCTGATTAAAAAGAAAATAAATTAAATGCTCAAAGTATTAATGTATTTTGAACTCACTTTCAAAATTAAATTATTTTTTACTGAACTAAACATAAGGAAATTTGTCTCCCCACATGTAAAATACAGATTATCCCTATAAAAGTAGAAGTTGCTTTTATTTTAATGTTACAGTCTCTGTGACTTAAAAAGGGAATCTAATAGATATACTTTTTTCAGAAAATCTTTATCTTCAAGGAAGTTATTCCAGTTATTATTGGTTAAAATTATTGTCTTATAATCAGAATCAAACCTGAAATCAAAAAGTTACTTGCAGTGTAGAAGTAAGGGAAAGCTTATGGAAGAAATATAAAGTTACTGTCTCTGATAGTTTTTCTTATAGAGTGATTTTCAGAAAGGGAGTCCTAGTCAACTGTGAACAATGTCATTCCCATTATTGAGCCAGAAAGGATTGGTTTAGATAAATAAACCCAATTACCTTGTTCATTAGTCAGACACATCAGTCACAGTCTCAAAGAACATTCATTTTAAATGCCTTTGTTTTCAGAATGTTCTGCTGATATCCTTGATGAGTTGTTCCAGAGGGCAAATAGTCTTTCCTTATGAGTAAGCACTAAAAAACCAAAACCTACCTCATGAAAAAAAATTGGTAGTGTATGCTCTGAGTAGTGGCCTATACTAATTTTAATTCTTTACATTGTGTTTCTCATTTTGTAGTAATTTTGTGGACTGCTTAATACATAGACTTAGTTCACATGTGGAATAATTAATATATGGAACTTGTCTTACAAAGATCTTCTTATGTCTCTGAAGAGAGATTTAAATCTCACAGAGTACATGGTTTTTTCCTACAAGTAGTCTTGACTTAGGAGTCAGAATTCCTTAAATTGTATATGGTTCATGCCTTACTGAAAGCCATTTCTAGTAATGGCAATTACAGTTCCTGGAATGAACTCCCTTCCTTCACATGACACAAACCAGCTCCCTCTTCTGAGATGTTTTTGGTAATCTGTCCTGCATCTTTCTGTGTTTCATAGCTGCTAGTTGGGCATCTCCAAGAGACATTTAGTACTGAACTGGGGTTGAAGTTTTGTGGAGATGCATGTACAGTTGCTAATACTGAGTGTGGACTTTTTGTGATTCATGCTTTATAATGGACAGCAGTGTAGAAAATACAGTATGAAGTTAGTGAAACCTTGAGTTTCATTCAAAGATTGCCTATTCAAACTTGTTATGATAAATGAAATCCTTAATCTAGGGGTAGAAACTTTGTTCTTATATTAAAAAATTCTAAAACAGTTACTGCATTAAATTAAAAACTGGCCTGGCTGGTTTTTCTTAAAAGGGGGAACACAAGTGATGATCAGTCTGTATGAATCAAAATTGCACTTGAATGATGGAAAAACTTTAAGACTGTTTTTGCTGCTTACAAAGACTATAAATTATCAAAGGCAAAGAGACTATTGTTTTACTTAGTACTGTTGGATATTACAAGTACATATGGATCTCTGATTGAAGATTACTTTTTAAAGTGTCAAAATAATTCCAAAAGCCAGAACATTAAGTAATGACAGATTTTGCCTTGATAGGGTAAATAGGGTAAATGTATTTTTGTTTTCTTTTTTAATTGAAAAAGAGCCCTAATATTCATGGGAGAATACTTGAGAGCATTAACTGTTTCTAGTAGAAAAGAAAAAAATTTATTAGAAAACAGATATTGTAAAGTCCCTCACTAAGCACTAAATTAATTTTAATTTCTGCATTCCTCCTCAGCTTTAGACACTGTAAAGGTTGTACAGAAAGATTTCTACCCCCTTTAAGAATTCCCCCGTCCCCATCACTCAATTAATTGGATAGCTGTTTTTATTTAGGATTGTTTCTCAAGTCAGTTGACATACTTTGTTATCGTAGAAAATCCAAGAGTAGAGTTCTGTTAGAAGAATTACAGGATTAGCTTCTATAAACTGCAAAATTATGAGAGATTATCAAGGAGGCAGCTCACCTAACAACCCCCAACAATCTGTAGAAAAATAGGACCTACTACTGTTACAAATGCTTCTGCTGCTATTGCTCCGGGAAGGGAAACTTTTTTTACTATGCTCCAACACATCTGTTCTTGCTTAAAGTTATTGCTGAATCCTGCATCTGGATTCTGCTAGGCAAAAGAGGAAGACTGGGTTCTTGCCCAATAAAGTACAATTGCTCATACCAGAGGGCACCAATGTCCCAGTGTACCTAATGAGCCTTCTACTGGGAATGAGGGAAAGCACAACTGACTTCCCTTGAAGTTCTGGTACTCGGTGTAGTAGGAGACAGGCTCAGATCTGACTTTCCCGGTCTGCAGGAGCAGTTTGTAGAGCTTTTCTCTACAGGACAAAGAATTCATAAAGAACTTAGAGCAGATGGTTTTGTAAGTTCTTAATTTACCTATGCTTGATAGTTTTCTAAGCACTTTTCCATTTAAAAGCTTGAAGTCTAAAATAATTAGTGAGAATTCCTGCTTTCAAGCAATTTCCCTAATAACAAACCATATGAACTTGTATCTTAAAGTTATTCTGATAATGCTGTTAAGGAGACTTTTCAATATTTCCTAGAGCTTTCTGTGCAGAAGGATTTGTAGTCTAGACTCATAACAAGGCATCAGGAAAACAATACCAATTCTAGGCTTGTTTTTTAGATGTCAGCGTTCAATATAATTTTCTTTTGAGGCATCTGAACTTCAGATCATCAAAATTCTTATCAATCTCTAAATATTTTCGTTCCTTTTACATGACTTACCCAGTCCTAAGATGTAATCTTAAGAACTTAAAAAGTACTTTGCAATCCAAGAGGATATGTTTCTTCAGACAAGCAAATACTAATCAGTGCTCTCAGCTGATGCTTCTACACTAAAATTCATGCTTTTATTTCTTGGCCCTTGGTTTGGGAAAGAACAAGCCACCTCCAGCATCAAACTACAGACAGCAAGGTCAGTAACAACTGTGTTAGGAGTTGGAGCTTACTTCTAAGGCAATCTCTTCAATTAATTCTGTAAAGTGCATTAAAAATCATCAAAGCAAGAACTATCTTGCAAAGAAAATACTAGTGCTTTTTTTTTTAGCATGGTACATCTGTCAGTGCATGAAAAGTTCCTGGGCTCACCTGTCAGATGAGATTCCTATAGCAGTGTATACAGTTTGTGGATCTCAAATAGACATTGACACCAAGACATACAGAACTGCTGACATCTTGTTTGATGTGAGTATAGGCAGTGGTGGTAGTAAAGTGCTGAACCAGCTGTAGTAACAAAACCTGTGCTGTTTGTAGTCTTTACAGCACGTAAAAAATGAAGTTTGAAATCTAATGTTCTAAGATTTAGTGCCTTAAGTGTCAGCCCAAATAATAATTTAGTGATGGTGGGAGTTAACCTTTAGTACGTATGGCAACAGAAATTCTGACTTGGGGTTTCTCTCAGTTTTCCCTAGAAAACATTTAATTTGCCTTGCTTTCAGCTGTTCCCGGCCTAAACTGAGTATCATTCATGACCAGGCATTCAAACTGGAAAATAGTAATTTAGCATGTGCTGGCAACATCAAAAGAACAAACTGATAGGTACTCCTGAGTTCTAACAGATATTGAAAGGAAGGCATTAAGCCAAACTTTGCAGGGCTAAAGGGAAAAGGCTTCCAGAAAAAGAACCCTAACTCTTTCCAAAGCAAGTGCATGCCTTAAGCTGACAGGTCCAAATCCAGATCTATGGTCTCAATAGGATAACTAGGTTTAGGAAAGACCCTCATGTTTTATTCATTAACTCTTATTCAACTAAGTCAAGGAACCCATAACCTTTCTCCTGGAAGGATAGCTCAGTGCAAAAAAGAAATAGATTATGTTTCTCTGTCAAAGTTTTTCACGTCTTTCACATAATAATCACTCCCTGAATACAATTTTTTAATAAATATTCATAGATGTTTGGAGTGTGTACATGCACATCTTAACATAGAATATTAACATAGAAGCCCATAGAAGGAGCTCCATATTTCTGATGGGTGCAGCACAGGACCAGTGGTGTCCTGTTTGTTTTCATCTTTTGGGGGTCCCATGACATTAACCGTGGGCCTTTGGAGAGCCATGCTTATGAGCTGACAAGAAATCATCATGCAAAATTATCCATATATCTGGCCAAGGCAGAGGAGGTTACACCCCTGAATGTGCTTGTAGTATGTGTTGCTGGTAGGCCAGGTGTGCTTTTCTCCATGCCAGACTCCTTATGGACCTTCCAGTGTCAGAGATCAGTGTTGCCTGGTCATGCTTCCACAACAGGGTTTCCAGATAAGCACCTGCTTAATGGCAAGAACAGTGTCACCATACAAAATAGACCCAAAAGTTCATCCCTACCTGTCCTTGTATGACAACCCAGATATCTCTGGGTTTGGTGCTTCTGTTTTTAAAAAAACACCAATGCTTTTGCTTTTGTTCCCTCTACAAGTCACTGATAAAACATTGTCCTGAAAGTCATCTCAGAAGGGTCTACTTGTTTCAAATTACAGCAGATAACCTTGGAGCATCTATGTCGGTTGTATGGCAGTCTCTCTGTCCTTCTTAAGCAGTAATCCTGGTCTAATTTCCATATCCATGATTCCTGAAGTCTTGTAAAAAAAGGAAAAAAAGGTTGGGGGAGCTCCAGGTTTGTCTTGTTGGGAAGCTATGCCTGGGCTGGAGAGCAACACTGACTTCTGCTGCAGAACAGCCAGACTGTGTGTACATCATCCTCCAACAGCCATGAGCCACTGTCAGGCTTCTCCACTGACCTGTGATTTCAGTCATCACAGAGCATTGTCTGTGCACTTGTTTTGCCTATGTGTTCATGCAAAGCTTGCCCAGAGGCACTCTTAAACAGTCTGGGATGTGATCTGATTTGTCTTTAGGGTACGTTGAGCTTGTGAAGCTCATTTTAGTTTTCCACAGCTTTTGGATGAGGTCACAGCACCAGAAACCATTGTTTGCCTTTGTCCAGATGTCATGAAATGAGGAAGATTTAAATCAATGAGAAGCTGTTAAGCCAGTCAGTTTGAAAGATTACTGTTCTTCTAAAGCTCTCTATGCTTTACCACCAGAATTTTCCTTTTGCCCTTTTTCTCTTTCTTAGCAAAAGGTCTGACTCAATGGCAATTTTTATTAGGATCCCTTTTTAAATTAGTTACACAGAGTATTTGTATTACATCCAACACATAGTTCATGTGTTCAAAGTTTCTAAAATACGATCTTGTCTGCTAAAGTAGCAGTTAAAAAACAATGACATTTACATTAGGCGTGCGAGAGATTAGAATGAGCTAATTAAATTGACCTTTAAATCTCTCCACCCTCTTGAAGACTGGGGCTAATCCTTGGACTCCCACTGTGGAGATAAAAATTCATGCTGTGAACATTTTAAGCAAAGTGGGTAGAGAAGAAGAGCCTCACCAACAGTTTGTCTCTGAAGAGGGGAGCAATACTTTGTTGGTTATAAATATAGCTTGCAGTTATGCTGTGAGATGAGGGACAAGTTCTTCCTGTACTTCAGTGGCTTTGCTCCATGTGTTTTCTTCACAAAAATAGTTTCAATTAGATACAATAGCTGCAAACAAGCTTAACTTGTTACTCTTAGAAATAATCAAAGCCTCTCTGGAAATCAGCTTTTTTTTAATATCTGCTATTGGTATAACTAACGTTATGAGTAATATCATTACTGTTATTTAAATGCAATCGGTTGCTGTTTTTACTGACCAATATATAAGGTAGACTAAAAATAGGCTTCCAAAGGATAAAGCATTGGTGCTTTAGATGGCTTCTAAGGGTTCTTGAGGATACTTCCTACAAACTATTTGCCATGATATTTTGTGTCTTGGATTTCCAAAATGCTAATTATGGCGGAGCTTTATAATAAAAAAACCCCAAAATTATATAAATAATGCACAATTAAATAACAGTCAAAATTTAATTGTCGACAAGCAATTGACATTTCAGGTAGTGAAATCCTGCAGAGGAACCAAAATCATTCAAATGTTGAAGCAGAATAAAGTCAAAGATTTTGTACAAAACCCACTTTGCATTCTGAGCCTGTCCAAATGAGATCCTTTTGATATGGTGACATGAATACTTACATGATTAAAAAAGAAGTGCAGAACTACAGAGATGAAGGCTTTGTTCAGGGAGGTGGTAGCTCTGAGAAGGAACAAGAGGTCAAAGAGGACAAGAATTTAGCACTAGGGGGACCTTCAGACTAGGAGGAGTTAACTGCACCCTAGGGTGGATAAATTAGAAGGCGTAAAAATAAGATCGGGAAGAGTTCTAACTTCTTTTTGACATCTGTTTGTTTTGTACCTGAAGGTAGTACTATATATAGTTTTGATGATATATAGTCTTTAAAAAAGGAAGTTGAAATTAGGATGTAGAAAAAAATACCAGAAAAGTGTCAAAGGATTTTAAGGACTTAGAGGGTGCCATTTGGTTGGGAGTGACAGAGTCTGACCTGCTGCACTTGCAAAAATTAGAGTTGAGAAGTAAATAGTATGTGAGTACCTTTGCAGAATAAGAACACTAGGTACTTCAGGAGTAAAATAAATATGAATGACCAGAGAAGGAAATAAATTCAAGACTAAACTCACCTTTCCAGCAAAACAAATGGCTAAATACTAGAAAAACTGTTGGTCTTTTGAAGGTGGGCAGTCCTGATTTTTTCTATCTGGAGCTTACCTAATCCAAAAGTAAAGACTGGAGTTCAATTTAGCAAGTGCTGGGTGAAATCAAATAGCTTCTGATGGAAGCAGTTCTGTTGGATTCTAGTTTATTAAATTTTGTTGATATCTCCAGAAGCAGCTCCTGTGAATGTCAAAGAATTGTGGATCAGGTCCTAAAAGCACCTATGGAAAAAACCATTTTCCTTACCTGATAGATATTTGTTGTAGGAAATAAAACTCTGTGTGGGTTGCTGAGAGTTTGGGAAAGAGGAGAGAGAGTGGGTTTATAGTGAAATTAAACAACCTTTCAGGTAATTTGCTAAAGGATATGCTGTTCTTGCGTGAAATGATGACATGGAATTTAGGTGTGCTGATTAACTTTTTTTTTCTCAAGAACTCTCTAGGAAGCTAAGTACTAGTAAATGGTGTAGTTTTCAGTAATTTATATTTAACGCGCTTTTTTTATTATTTATTTTATCAGAAATTAATTTTGTGTATGGGACAAATTCTTTGTGATTTGTAGCTTCTCAGCACTGAAGATGAAATTAATATTCCTAGTTGCCTGCTAGTCACTTCAGTATGAGTGATTTTTCTTTTTATATTCATTTATGTTAGGGCACTTAAGATTTCCAGACAGTGACTTGTTGGAGGGAAACTATTTGGGAAAGAGAGGAATGTATGGAGAAATTTATCTAGTAGAGGTATCTGTGAGCTTGGCGTGTTAAATATGTCTTCAGTTGTATAAGTAATTACACAAGTAATTTAGTGCAGTCTTTAAGTGACCTCATGAAAGTATTCACACTTTAAAAGTACAAAACCTTTTCTTTCTCCTGAGACCAAAAAACCAGCAGGCACAAGATTAAAACCTCACAAATGAGAGGTGATTGGGGAATTGGCAGAACACGCACACTCGGAGCAGGAGACTTGCAGTGAGTTGCTAAGTGAAGCTGTTAAGTGGAGCAGGGTATGCGTGGCTGACAGATGTTTTAATTGTGCCAGAGATCCAAGGCATACTGTAGAAGAGTTGGAGAAGGCTGGGAAAATATGAAGAGGACAGGGCAGTCTGACCCTTCTTTGAATTTTGAGCTCACTAATGCTATTGTAGAAGCAGCTGATTTTTATTAACTTAATGGGGCTAATACCTCCAAAGTTGTACAGCTAGAGACATGCTCTGCTGGCTCCTGGCACAGTAGGGAAGAGCTGTGTCATGGCAGTAAGTGATGGTACAAGGGTTGTTAGAGCATCAAACCTGTCTCTCTTGGAGGGTGAGAGCTGGGCATTTTTTGTCTCCATCTGAAGGATACTCTCCCTGTTCTGGCTTTGCAGCTCATAGATCTGTCTGTGCTAAGTGAGGAGTGGCTCATTTCCCATCTGTTCATATTCCACTTAGTCTTCCTCTAATTAAGAAGCAAAGCCAGAGGGAATTCAATCTGGTATTTGCCATGATCTCCCTCTCTGTGTCTCTCCTTTCCCCCTCCCTCAACCCCATTTATATTTTCCTTTTGGAAAACGGAGATGCTTATGTTTCATTATTTATTTCCTCCCTAGTCCACTAGAGATGCCTCACTTGAGATAACTGCTGCTGGGGATATGCCAATGGGTCTCTCTTAACTGAGTTTACTGCAGGATTCAAGCAGAGGAAAAGGCCTACAACTGCTCTATTTAGACAGATTCAATCAGCCTGCTTCCAAGGAATTTGTGCACAGATGTCTACAGTGCAACTTATCTTTCTTTCTTTTCATACAAGTCATCACTGAAATTTATCTGTGTGTTCTGGAAAAAGTTGTCTGGATCCCAGAAGCTACCATTTATATCTCAAAACTGCATTCAACAGTAAGGGCAAAGTCTATACAGTATGACCAATAGCTGTCTGAACAGCAGGGCACTACAATTCAAATAAATGTATATTTTTAGTCTGTCTAATGAGCATGACTGCATAACTTTCTTATTATTGTCTGCCTTAAGATAAAGTTCATTGACTTAAAAACTTGCACAAGATAGCCCCAGAGTAAGTTAAACTTATTAACTTATCTAGATATATCTAAAGTCTAACTTAAAAGTGAAATTTGATACCACAAATGCTGTTTCTGATATTTCTTACTAGTTACAGGTTTTCTAATGTCTGTGCTTCAAAGTGGCTTAACTGCAGGACCTTCTTGGCCATTTAGTGTCTTAACTTACAAAATAAACATTTTCTAATGAAGAATGTCTTCAGTGATTCCTTTTTATCATCACCAGGCAACAGTAGATGTGTTTTACTGAAGACTGATTTCTATCTATCAACAAGTATAACTAGTATAGTTGAAAAGGTATTTTGCAAGGTACCTGGAAGGTTTGCTTTGGAAGGAATTTGAACTTTTCTGCTCACAGAATTGAGAATTAGCCATTGCAAATAAAATCATCTACTTACAAAATTCAACCATGTATTTATCAACACACAGTGGCAATTACTAGAAATCTGCACAATATGATATAATTAGATTTATTTTTTCTGCTTTTTAAGCCACACTTAACAAACTTGGGCAAGTATCAAAAGAAAACACAGAAAATAGTAATACTAAATGTCTTCCATGTTCCACATGCTTTTAAAGTTCAAAGTAGCTACATTCTGTATCTGAAAAATGCACTGTACTGAGAGAGCTATCACAAGAATGGGGAATTAGTAACAATAAAGTCTCAAAGACTTTAATTAAATTAAAGGTTTAAGTAGAGGTTGTTTTTTATTTAAACATCTTTAATGTTTAAACATTTGCTCTTAATTTATTAGTAGAGTCAAAGTATTGTAGAGAGGGCACGTGGGTTATCTGTGCATGTATGGAAAGATGCTGCTTAGCATAAAGTTGGTTGGTTTATTCTGACAAATTAATAGGCATGTGGTAAAATGATAGGTGTGTGCATTCTTAATTAATCTTGATATGTATAACTACTAATAAAATAACCATCTACTAAAAAATAAATGCATCACTATTTGTAACCCATTAAAACATAAAGAAAAAGTAAAGTGCAGCTAAATAATTATCCAGAGATACATTTTCTTGTTAGCAACATTTTTGGTGTGATAGCTGTATTTGCAAATTGATTTTCATTATAGTTAGCAATCAGGCAGAATAAATTTTCATTAGGAAAAGAAAAACCTACTGCTGGAAAAACAGGCATCTGTTTGGATGAAGGCAACTTGAGGCCATTTCCTCTTGTCCTTTTGCTTATTACCTGGGAGAAGAGACTGACTCCTACCTGGCTGCAACCTTCTTTCAGGCAGCCGTAGAGAGCAATAAGGTCACCCCTGAGCCTCCTCTTCTCCAGGCTAAACATCCCCACCTCCCTCAGCTTCTTATCAGACTTGTTCTCCAGCCCCCTCCCCAGCTCCATTGCCCTTCTCTGGACTCTGTCCCTCAATGTCCTTTTGGGATTGAGGGGCCCAGAACTGAACCCGGGATTCAAGGCGTGGCCTCACCAGTGCTGAGTACAGGGTTATGGTCACTGCCCTGGTCCTGCTGGCCACTCTGTTGCTGATCCAGGCCAGGATGCCATTGGCCTCTTGGCCACCTGGGCACTCTGGCTCATGTTGAGCTGCTGTTGACCAGCATCCCCAGGACCTTTTCCTCCAGGCATCTTTGCAGGCACTCTGCCCCAGGGGTTGTTGTGGCCCAAGGGCAGGACCAGGCCCAGGCACTTGGCCCTGTTGAACCTCAGACCTCTGGCCTCTCCCCATGAATGCAGCGTGTCCAGATCCCCCTGCAGAGCCTCGCTGCCCTCCAGCAGCTCAGCACTGCCACCCAACTGGGTGTGTCTGCAAACTGACTGAGGGGGCCCTGGATCCGCTCATGTGGATCGTTGATAAAGATATTAAACAGAGCTGGTGCCAGCACTGAGCCCTGGGGAACACCACTGGATGTAATTCCATTCACCAGCACCCTCTGGGCCCGGCCATCCCAGCGGTTTCCTACCCATCTGACAGAGCAGCTGGCCAAGCCGTGAGCAGCCAGTTCCTGCAGGAGATGCTGTGGGAAATGGTGGCAAAGGCTTTCCTGAAGGCTAAGTAGGCACATCCACAGCCTTTCACTCATTCACTAAGTGGGTCATCTTATCATAGGAAAGGAGATCAGGCCAGTCAGGCAGGACCTGCCTCTCACAAACCTGTGCTGGCTGGGCCTGATCCCTTGGTTGTCCTGCACATGCCGTGTGATGGCACTCAAGAGTGACCTTCCCTTGCACAGAGGTCAGACTGACAGATCTGTAGTTCCCTGGATGTTGTAGATGTCCGTCACATTTTCTAATGTCCAGTCAGCTAGCATCTCTTTTATATAAGTACAACCTAGGTGGTTGTAAGAGGACTTGAAACTTTGAGTTCATGTTCTTCACATTTTCCTTCTTCTCCTCCTTCAGATCTTCAGTGGCCAGCTAGTCAGTGCCCTCTTTTGCAGCTTTTTATAGCTAAACATCTTAAGTCTCCTGCCAGGTTAATTGCTTTTAAAGTATAAATTATACGGATTACAGTCTGAAGACTAGAGTTTTGTGGGAAAAATGCATTCAGAATACTGTGGTTACTGCTTTATTGCAATAGTTAATCTCAGAGTAATGTACCCTTTTCTGCTGGGAACAATAACAAGTAATTACTCAGTAGCCTTTATTATTACTAACTGAATTATAGCCGAATAACTTAGCAGTATTTTAATTCATTACATACACTAATGGTTACCCATGCGTTCACTTTTCTTTAAATTAAAAGTAATTATTACATTACATCATATTTTCAATTTGTGATGAAGGCAACTGAATTTGTACATATTTTTTTTTTATTTTAACTTCTATTATCAACTGTTCATCTTGAACTATTAAATATAGGCCTGGAAACAAAACCAAGTTCTGACAGTAGAGCACAAAGGGTTTCTACCATTACTTTCATAATTCAATTTGGAAATTAATGACTGGGATCAAGTGTAGCATTAAGAAAACTTAATCAGTTTGTAATACTTGTTTCCTTGAATAGACTTCAGTACATTAACATTTTTCAGTGATGGAGTGGTGGGAAATTAATTTCAACAGAAAAAAAACTGAAAACAGGCAAAGAAAACTGCTCTAATACTTGAATTCTCTACTATCTTCAATACCATGTGAGGTCATGGTGTACCAGGACTTACATTTGTTAAAATTGACTGTCCAAAAGCCAGTGCAGGGAAGGAGCTGCAATGTTTGCAGTGGTATCCTTACAGCTCTCTTCTGATTAGTCTAGAAAAATTGTTGATTTATAAACCTTAGAGAAGCACCTACATCCTTTCTTTCATTATTGAGTAGAGAGTATAATTGACAAAGATGTCACTTTTTATCATAGACATCAGTAATTATTCTGGTTCATTGTACAAGCCTAGAAATATATAGAAAGAGATGCAAAAGATTTATTTCTCCTACATGTCATAATTAAGGTTTTCATTCTAATAAGCCCTTGTAGAGCTGTGTGCTTTTAGGTGATTTACTGTTATTCCTGCTACTCCTGAGTATTTCTGTTGAACTAAGTAACCTTGTGGGAAAATGGTTTTATTTCATGTTAAATTGATTTCTGAAAGCACCCCACAGTTGGGATAAATTAAACAATGCTTGAAGGCCTATTGAAATCAATGGGTCTCCAAAATACAGAGACATAATTGTATGTGTTCGAGTGTCTTCTTAAATTGGGGGCTATAGTTACCCTAATTTCTTGGTTGAGGTTGTTACTTCATAATAATTACTGACCTTCTGTCACAGGGGTTGAATCTGCATGTCCAGCTCCTGCTGAAGTCCATAGAGCATGTAAACAGATTTAGTAATGGTTAAAACCTCTAAATAAAACGTAGGTCCTACAAAAATAAAATTGTGAGGGTTTGGTAGCTAAATGTGGTAGATGAAGTGTATTTTGGTTATTACTCTCTCAGAGCATCATCATTCTTCTAGTGCAAATCTGTTTTGTGACTTAGTTCATGGTGCTTTGCCACACCACACAAACATTCATTCTGTAACTGTTGGAGCTGAACTACTGCTGTTTAGGAATCTGCAACGTTTGCATTTATATATAAAATTTTATTAAAGTTATCTTTGAAAGCAAAATGGCTTTTCACCTAGCAGGGAGAACATTATGCTATGCGAATGTGGAAAGAAGGGAGGTGTATTTCAATTTAACAGGAGCTATTTGTGCAGCATGGTACAATGAGGAAGGATAGCAGGAGCTGGGGTTTTCTGCCACGGGTAGGGATATACCAGATGGTTACTGCAAGTTTGTTTCATAAACATAGAAATGTTCCAGTAGTCTGTCATTAACTTGTTTAACCTTTTCAGAGTACATCCGTATTTATGGAAATACGCAAGCGGTCCAAAACATGGTTGTTTCATCATGGCTGTGTGCTGCTGTTACTGCTTTTTTTTTTTTTTGTGCAATTCAAGTATATAACAATTGGCATAAGCTCTTATTGGTAAAGAAAGATGCTTCCAGAAGTTGTTATATTTAGTCTAATTTTGGGGTTTTTTTGCTTTTATAGGTATAAAGAAATCTAACCTAAATACTACTTATCCCCTGAAAAAAGCAGAGGACTTCTCTTGCTTCTGTTGAAGCACCAGTAATTTTAAACTTCACTCTAAAAATAGTCCTTAATCTCTCTTCTAAATACTATACAGTCATTAACTAATTTTCTCCTCTTGAGACAGTATGGAGGTAGGCTTATTCTACGAAAGGAAATATTGTACCATATTATTTGCTTAACTCTAGATATGAAATCATTGGAATAGCTCTGTACTAGAACTCAGAAATATAGCTGTGATCTTGGTTATGTACCAGATCACACTGTCCCAAGAGCAAATCCTGCTAGTGTTAAAGTGAAACTATAACTATGGATGAATCATCTGTTTATAATTATTGTGGTGTAATGTACTTTTCCTTCTGGATTTTTAATCATTGTGTGTTTTCTTCCCCAAAGCTGATAATATATATGTATCAATGTCCAGTAAATTCTCATTAAATGTTGAGGGTGAGTTTTGAACCACCGATGAGCGATACCTTCCTCCTCAAACACGCTTTTCTTCTCAGAATATTTCTGAAGTGTTTTCTCTAGATAATGTAGTTTGTGAATATGTGCTTTTTAGAATTCAGCTTGGTGCAGATATATTGAAAAATACTTCAAAATAAATGTAAATTGTTTATATGTGCTCTAAATAAAAGTTACATGCTTTTGTCTGACTTGATGCTTTTTTTGTTTTAAATCAATTGACAGAATTCATTGACAAGAAGTGCACCCCTTGCCAATGATTCCCAAGCACGCAGTGGTGCCCGCTTTCATACATCTTACGACAAAAGATATATCATCAAAACTATAACAAGTGAAGATGTAGCAGAAATGCACAACATACTGAAGAAGTACCATCAGGTAATAAATGAACTCTACCGAGGTGTGGGATGTCTTCTTAAATATTAGAATACCAGTCTTTTTTAAAGAATCTTAAAAGTTTTAAATTAATAATTATGGAAAAAGAATCACTTCAGACTTTTTCCCCTTTGCCTCAGCAATTTACTGTATGCCTGAAATTCACAAGGACAGACTTTTCTAAATATCTGCACTAGCGTTTCATAAAAAAGAAGTGTCTACATGATAGAGGTAACTTGGAAGCTATAAGATCCTTTGCCTTACTAAAAAGGTGGTCTTTCTTTTGGCTAGTGGACTCCCAAGCTTGAAGATATTTTGTTCTGGGCTTGCTTGAAGATGTCTGTGTACACGTGTATGAATGCTGCAGGTGACCTTTTCTTTCTGATCTGCTTAGTGAATATTCTGTGTTTCACAACAGATTTCAAAGATTTAAAGTTGTATTATATAAGAAATTAAAAATTCGATATGATTAATGTAAAAATCCTACTATTAAAAAAATTGGTTTTGATAATGTGAATTTTCATACACAACAGTAAAGTGAAAAGTGAACAGCAGAGATCCCTCAAATCAGCCTTGATAGCTGCCATACTGTGCAGGTGCATAGTTTGTGTGTCTGGCACAGAGGGGAGCAGAACCTGGGAATTACAAAAAGCTTTAATAAAATCAGTGCTAGTTTTCTTAGCCCTACATCTGTTTGAATAAGTTCTAAAGCTACAGATGTCAGAAAAGCCTCAAAAATCGCCTAAAATATGCTACGTATAGGAAGGTGGTTTTGTCCCTCTTTCCGTCTTCCTTTTCCTTTCTGTGGGTTGGAATTCCAGGTAAAGATTTAAGGACATTTGGGGTTGGGCTTCTTTATTGTTGTGTAGGTGGTTTATTTTTTGTTGTGCAGTGTTCTTGTTTGCAGTAGGGTTTTTTTTTTAATGCATTTTTTTGTAAAACCAGTTTTAACGTCTAAGGTGGGAGGCCAGAGCATTCTTTCAGGACACTTGGAGCTGAAGGTATTGCCAGATATCTTTGTAAATCTTGAAGTGAGATCTCTGAAGGCCTTCCAAGTCCAGAGTAACTTGGGAAGCCTTCAGAATGTTAGATGTGAACTCTTTTCTCTCTTCCTGTGGTGTTCCTCTGTTTAAATAACACATAGGACCGTTGTGTGTTTGTTTTAAGGTGAATAAATATTACTATCAGAAATATTCTTAAGACATCTCCTAATGACAGTTTTACCAAAGAAAATTTTAAACCTAATTTAAATCTAATTGTATTTTGGGGTTATTTTTATGTGAGTTTTCAAACTTACCATTTTAGTTTTGGTCTGAAAGGGTTTGATCTGTGAAGCTGTACAGCAGAATTAAAGTTTTAGTCTGTTTCATATTTGGCATTAGAAGCTAGTATTAATGATACAGATTTTGAGACTTATTCCAGCTGAAAAGTAATTTTGCTTTTCAAAACAGTAATCTTTCAAGAGTATCAATGAAGACAGTGTTAATGTTAATGAATTTAATAATTTGGAATCTTTTTCATTAAGGCTTTCCAACATTGGGGTTCATATTAGGCTAGGTTACAAGGAATAATGATCTGAAAATTTATCTCTACCAGGCACCTAATTTCACTTTATACTGGAAAATCTTTCATATAAAATAGCTCTCACTGATGCCTCCAATAGATTCATAAAGAGACAACTTGCATTTCTTTTTGTCTCAGAACTTGAAAGCACTGTACAAAACTAAATACAGAAGCATTCAAGTACAAAGACAATTTAATAATTGGATTTTTTAATTTCAATAAATTCATTTCAGTATCTTCAGCAATGTACTGAACAAGATCAAAATTAAATCCACTAGCTCTAATGACAGCTGACACAGTGTCCTCTGTGCTGCTGCTGGAAATTGAATGCTTGGGAGGTACAGCAGCTTGTCCTCCCATTTCTCTAGGTGTTTTTCAGGCATGCAAAGCTTATCTTCACTTGATTTTCAAAGTCTAGCAAACCCTTTGTCCTGGTGGAAAGGTATTAATGATTCCCTTTACCAAGTTGTCCCACACAGATTGGCCTTCTAGCCAACAGTGCAATGCCAGATGCCATCCACTGGCACTTGAGCTCATTAATGGTCCCCACTGTGGTTTTGATTTGAGCCAGCTTATTGTCTCTGAGATAATTTTGGGCAAGAATAAAGGTGTTAATTAAGATGAGTTAATATTCCTACTTAGAAGTTTGAATGTAAGCTTCCTTTTTTTCAGAGGGGAGCTTAATAACTTAGATGTGAGTTATTCCATTCCAGCTGGAGCTGATGCCTGAGGACAGACCAAGACCTGTCTGTTTCACTGGTGTAGATGTAACTTCATGGTTCTGTAGGATGGCACAGTTGTAGTAGCACAAGACTTTTCAGATGCTGCCCTGGTACTCCTGTAGAAATCTTTGTCAATGAAACAAGTCCTCATGAGTTCAGTTTTATTTTGGTGTACTCTTTTCTGCTAATAGAGAAATTGCCAAGTTCCCTCTATTGATTTTCATACCTTACTGTCCAGTATCTTTCTTGATTGTTGATAATTGTACACTAGAGTATCAAATATGGGATTTTTAGGCAGAAGTCTGCTTGTTAGCTTTTCTCCAGTTTCAGTTCTCTGATTGTCAGCAGCACTCGCTATATACGTCTAAATTTCTGGCTGAGCTGTGTTTCACAGCCTGAGTGTGATTGAGAATGGTTTGGAACTTCTAGTGGCATGCCCCTGCAGCATGCCCTGTGCCAGTCTGCCCTGAGAGCAGACCTGTATTTGAAAGGTTCAGCCTTCCAAGAAAGGGAGCTAATTGGGACACTACCGATTAGCTAGTACAGGGATCATCCTGGAAAGGACAGCCTTTTTCAGGTGCCTGAAGTCTAGGGAGGTGGTTTGTGTGAATTTTAGGCTTTTCTCCCTTGTTCCCCCAAAGGAGCTGAAGTTAGAACATCAGTTGATTAAGAACTTGTAAACCACTGAGAACTTGTAAACCATTCTGTCTCATAAACCGTTATCTTGCACCTTCTTTCAAGTGCCCAGGAAGGCAGTAATTATCTTCTATTACTGCTGACGTAAATATGAGTGAAATTCATGCCATTTATGACAGATGATCTCATTCAGGTTTTGTTTTTTCCCCTCTGCAAATTCATTCCAGGTTCCTTTCAGCTTGAAACTCTGAATGAGTTTCATTTAAACCATATTTACTCACCTGTTTCCTTATTAAGGCTAATAGCACAGGGCTCATAGAATCATTGAAAGCACCTCTGTCCTTGCTTGGGGACCAAAGAAGCCTTATCAAATATTTTCCAAGACTGCTTGAACTGCTTAACAATAAATACCAGAGGAGACATTTATCTTGAAACAAAGAATGCTGGAGAGGGAACTATCACAAGGCAGAAGTGAGACTCAATGTGTCCTTCATTCACTAAAACAGTTTTGATCTTGGCATTTTTAAAAAAGCTGTTGTTTTCCTTGCACCTTTTTGAGCTATAGAGCTACCAATGAGGCATCTGGGAGTTTGTGTGGTTGGCAGAAGAATGTAGCACTGCAGCATTTCCCATAAAACTCCAAAATCAAATAGCAAGTATTAGTTATTTTTTTGGGAAGTCAACAAAGAGTTAGATACAGACATGTATCTAACATGTCTCTCGCCATTGGCAAGTAGAAATGAAAGTTATTTTATCAGTAACTGGGCATCATGGAGATGTATAGTTCAAAAGCCCATGCAGTTCTGTTAGTCCTTCCTTTCTCCATCTGTCTGAGGCTGTAATAATCTGTCTGTTCTTTGGAGCTCAGAGGAACTCGGGTTGTAATTAATTACACAGTCTGTATATGTAGAAGTTTACAAAAGAATAGTTCATAGCCTATAGACACTTGTAAATTTAAAAATCCCAAATCTAGCTTGGTGCTTTTGAATCATCAAAGATGATCTGATCAAATTCCAAGCCCAGGGCTACATGCTAGAAATGTGTAAATAACTGAAAGTGAACTGGGCTTGAAGGAGTGTCAGGAGAAGTTATAGAAGCAACATACATGTGTGTATATATAGTGATTCTAACTTAAAGTTGTTGAATTGTAAATAATAATCTTGACAATTGTAAATTACACTTGCTATCCAAAATCATGAGTTTTCAAAAATTGTGAGTTTCCAAAATCATTTACCCTATGATGTCTTTTTTTAAGTGGCAGTCAGGCCCACAACCTCAGACAGATGGTGAACACTTCAGTCTAAACAATGACACTTTCTGTCAACTCATCAGATGAGTCTGACACTTTTAGTATTGAGCAGAAACACTAGAGATAATTATTTTCTTTTCCAAAGTTAAAAGAAAAAAAAAAAACCAAAACACTGAACAAAACAAACCATGAAGCAAGCAGGAGGAATTATACTTTTCACCATGTTTAAAGCAGCAAAGCATCCTGTGTTTTATGACTAGACTATTAAAGACCATCGTGCGTGGATGAGCCTCTATCTATATTTGAAAGATAAAATGGCCTAGAGCTAGGTTTTGAAGTGTTAGGGTAAATACAAATACATGTGTGACATGCTAGGTTCTTAAGCTGTGATTAGGCATTCTAGCCAGTTTCTAACTACAGTAATAGTTTTTGGTACATAATTTGAAGTACTTCTTTTAGTCAGATTTATTGATAATTTGAAATCAGCTTATATTATTGGTATGTTGTCAGTTATGACTAGAACTCTTCTCACCACTCTTCAGTGTTACTCAGCTGAATGTCATTTACTTGTCAAGAGCAGTAGAATCATTGATATGCTCAAATGGGTCAAATACTTTCAAGTATTAGGAAAGCTACTGCTATATGGGCTCATAGATGTAGTTGGACCATTTTAAATTGTGCAGGTTAATTAAGTATGTTCATGTTAAATAGTATTTGAGAGCCAAATCAAATATTCATTGGAAATACCTCCAAATCTAGTGTAATCATGTTTTAAACCTAGGCTCCTGACCCCAAGAACATGAACCAGAAAAATGGAGTTGAAACCTACTGCTGCATTTGGCATTGCTAAGGGAGAGTTCAGCATAGTCATCTATGATAAGTGTGTTGTCAGAATTTCACTCTGTGTTTAAGGAATGGATAATACCCTGCTTCTTCCTAAAGAAAAACTTTCTATTTCATCATATGTTCAAGTTATGTTTGTATATTTCTCTTGGATATATTGTCCTGTGCAAAAAAATTATTGATTTATATAAAATATGTATTATAGATGTTACTATATTTGTAGATATTCTCTAAAGTACAAATGTTATTTTCAAGGGCAGAAATCAGTAACAGTTGAGTGAAATTCTGAAGGCAGATTTTACAGTATCTGAAATGTCACAGTCCTGCCCTTTCCAGTGACATTGCTTTAAGTCTTAAATTGGTGTAAAAGAGGAGTCCTTTGCTCTTTGAGAACAGATGATGAGCAGGATAGATATTTTTAGAAATAAAATAAAGCAATTTTAGTGTCTCAGATAAACCAACACCTTTTAAACACTTTCTTTTTCATTAAAATGACTTCAGGAGGGATGACTTATTCCTCATTGCTGACACCCAAGTAACTTCAGTGAAGAAAAGAGAAGCCATCTCAAAGCAGGTGAACAGGAGAGAATTGTTAGCGTACAAACCTTCCAGCATAAAGCTCCTCGTGAGTGCAGGTCCCCTTCAGTTTTCTGGAGGCAGCTGTTCCTGTTGAAGGCGCAGTTCTCCTCCCTGCACAGGTAATTGTATGCAGAACTGACACCTATTGCACTGCCTGTTTGTCTCCCTGGCAACCAGCAGAAATAGTGAATAGTGGTAAAGGAGAAAGACTGCCCATTTACCAGACACAGCAACAGTGGAGTGATGGGGAAGTGAATGGGAAGAAAGGGGAGATAAGAGACATAAACAGACAGAGATAAAAGACAAAAGAAAAGCAGAAAAATACTACCTTAGCTGGTGGAGGGGAAAAAAATGTGAAGGAAACAGGAAAGCAAATTAAAGGGAGGAAAATGTAGGCAATAAGGTAAAAATGGGAGAATTTGCACCAGCAGCAGAGTTCAGGGCTACACAGGAATCAGTTTTGTCAAGGAATTGATGACAACATAGACTGGAGAATATCCCAGAAAAGAAAGTGGGGACTAGATGCCTAGGAATTTGCACTGGCATGGATGAGCTTGTCAAGTTGGCAGGTTGCTGAAGCTGAGCTACATTAAAGTTGTATCATCCTCCTCCGCATCAGTACTTGCACAGGTTATCAGTGGCTTCCTCCCAACCTCCATCTCTGCTTTTGCTGTGTAAGTTTCATTCATATGTATTACAAAAAAGGAAAAAGGTAAAAAGGCAAAGCAAGGCAGTATGATGTAGTGTTATTTAAACACAAATGTGAATGAAGGAGGACGTAATGATGGCCCTGACTCTCTGTGTCCTCAGATAGTAAGAGGTGAAGATTTCTGGGAGGTTTGCAAAGAAATGTAGTTTTAAAAAGCCTTTCAGCAGTTCTGTGTGAGAATCCAGAGGCAGCCCAGAACACAGCTTCTGCCCTTTGCTAAGATAACTGACTCATAAAGCAGCTTTGATCTGAAAAAACAGGAGAGGCAGAAAAAGAAGACATGAGACTGTACATGTTCTCATCCAGTCTTCACCTGCATCCAGCAGGCCCACTCTTCCTGTAGAAGAGGTGACTCTAAAAATGGGAAACTCATTAGTGTGGTTGTCAGATGGAATTGCAGAGGGCTGGTATGCAAAGGGATCACACAGACTGGCCTTTTAACTAAGGAAAAACACATCGAAAGTCTTCCCTGAAAGACATTTCATAGGTAAATAACTACACAAAATGGCAGAATGGCCTTGGCTGCACTGCTCTCTTGGGGCCTGGATTTCACCAGGCAGGTGTTTTCTATTGTTTTTTCTATATATGTTATTGATGTTATGCACAGCACTTTTCAGAAGAGATCAATCCACACTGTGAGTCAATTGTAGCAATACGAAGTATGATGTTCCTGGTAACAGATCTGCAGCCTAGATAATCACTTGTGGTGGTAACATTGAGATTACATTGCACTTAGAAGTAAAAATAACTCACCATGTCTGAAACAATTTGAAGTGTAAGGCTGTGAATCTCAAGGCTTGTGTATAAAAACCTGTATATTTATTGATTACTTCTTTTAAAGACAGTTTTATATGCCTTGAAAATCTGTACCTTTCTGGTGTGTGCTGTAGTTTGGCTAATTAGTCCTTGCAATGTATCACATAAGCACTCAATGCATAATATTCTGTGAAATTATTAGGGTACAGGAAAACAGCAATAAGTGGAAAATTCATAACTCTGAGCAAGTTCTCAGTCTTTTTTGGGAGAAGTGATTCCACATGGCAATGCTTGTGCACAAAATACACTGGTGAAGGATATTTCTGGCTGCAGACAAGAGGATATAAAAGAAAAAGTTGAGCACAAAAATGGCTATCAATGTCTAGTCCTGCACAATGTCCAAAATGTTTTTAAATAATTATGAAAGTTGATATTCAGTTTCTTTAGTGGAAGCATCCTGATGAATTTATAAACTTGTCACACAATTCTGCTTGAATTGTCAAATGCTTGCCTTAGTCATGATACCAAAATTTGTGAAAATAATATATAAAGGAGTAACTGAGAATGAGCATGTTGCATATTCTGAATTAATGTTTGCAAAATAGGGCTGTGAGAAATAGGACTGCTGACTCTTCACATAGAACAAAGATAGATATAATTCAGGATTTAATCTGCACTGATATCTAATCATTCCACAGATGATCTCCAAGGGGAGGAGGAGAAATTATAGAAATAGAAATTTTACTCTTGTGTTTTTTCCAAAAAGAGCCAAAAGTAGTATAACTTCTTTTGCAATAAGTGGTATGCATTATGTTATCTTTTTATGTATCTGATACCTTACTAGCATTGCTATAGGGAAGCAAGAAGCCAATTAGTTAAAGTTTTATTCTTACTAAGGAATCTTGAAGCTGTATTTATACAAAAATTGAAGAGAAAAAAGGATTGTAAAGAATTTCTTACTAATTTTCAACTTGAAGCATGGAGTTCAAGAGAGTGCAGAAATTTCCTTATTTGAAATGTGCTGCACAGCTGATAAAATGTGTCAATATGCTGATATTACTTTACTGTGTTAATAATAATATTGTCCTTGTGCTGTGCACAAACATGAAAATTGTCTGAATTAACAAAAAAATGATGGGGTGTTGATTACAACACTCATTTTTAAAAAATTTATTTTATTGCTGCATATAAAGACTTGTAAATGTATTAGCTGAGTATTACAGTTTTATTTAGCAAGTCTGCTTAGTTGAATTGTTTTAATGTTCTTTTTAGAAAAAAGTAAAGGAGTGAAGGTCTTTTTCTTTCACTGAAATTTAGCAGTCCTGTTAAGCATGTGCTGGCTTATTTTCTAGGCTCACTTTTTTTCCAGCTGTGAGTGGGAAACTTCAGGAAATCATTCCTAAAAAGCACCTTGAGGTGACTAAATTGCTACTTCCTTTATATCAAGATGGACAAATTGAAAATCTGCCAACCACAGTCACCAGTGCAAGTCCTGCTGGACTCCCACCCAAACAGATGACACGTTTTGCCTCCTCTGAGATGCAGATATGGGGGATTGATAGTTTCAAAGGTAGGAAGTTCTAGACAACCTTGTGGATGCTGAAAGCAAGTGGCATTCCTCCCTCTTTCCTCTGTCTCCCCATCAGGATAAGCAATATTGTCATAGGAAACACTGAGATAATTTTAGAGGCTTTTCTTTCAGTTGCAGTGGCATGAGTGTCCACAGTCAGCAGCAAATAGGAAACAACTGTGCAGTACCTGGCCTGCTTTGAGAGGGTCTCTTAGGAGTCTGGGAGAGCACAGCCATGTCCCTTTTTATCAAGAGGAGCAATACTAGCAGAGCTTCTCATGTCTTGTGTTGCATGCTGGTAACACTGCCCTTTCAGAAGTCTGTTTGCACACTAAGATGAAACAGCAGTGCTAGCAAATGGCAAACCCTAACTTACAAACAGGACTGAAGCAGCTCTCACTAGTGGCCTTTTTGTCCTTCTTACATAGTACATAACAGTTTGGGACGGGGTTGTATACTGCTAACCAAATAATTTATTTTACGATGTTACAGTGGGTATGGTGCTCATGCTCTTGTAATGGCATTGCCATTTTACAGATGGGTACACATGGAACCAGAAGGGTTAAAATCTGAGTGCTAGCAGTAGCTAGGGTTGAAGAGATAGTTTAAGTGTCAGTACTGTGGCAGTCACAGCTGAGAGGAAGGGCAGGGGTTACTAGTCTTGGTACTCAAGATGCCTAGCTGGCATTCCTGTGTCATTTCGGATAGAGGTTCTGCATCTCAGATGCCCATATGGAAAATTGGATCAACAGTGTTTATTTTAATTCAAATTCTGTAGTTAAAAGCCTTAAGATTAGGAATGGCTAGGTCCATTAAAGAGTTGAGTAGCTAGAAATTCTGAGATACTAAACTCTTGCTGGAAGCTAGATTGATTTTCATCTTGTAGAACGTAATCATCTTAAAGTAGAAGTCAGTAAATGTTTTTACAGGAACAACCCTTCTTACTTTTTACAAAGCTTTTAAAAAGTATTTACCTTTAAGATATAGTCCAAGTACTTGATGTTTATAAAAAAAATCAGTGTATTTTTGCTAGTATGGGTCAGTACTTTTATCTTTAAGAGAAACAATGGTCAAAATAGATTGTGTATCCTGTAGTGTGTTATAACTGCTTTGTGATGTTAACAGCCCTAAGACTGAAAATCCTCCAGATTGAGAACTTCGACTTAAAACTTCTGTATTTTTTAAATACAGACATCCTCTCAGGTGCAAACTGATTGATCTTTGTGCACTGCTCATGACTGACCTTGCTTTTGTGGCCTTTTACTCCCAAACTTCTGTTTCCGTTTTGGGGCATACAGTCGTACTCCTTTCCTAAGATTCTCATTTGTATTCACTGAATCTCTGCAGCACCTTAAGATGTTTTGCCTATTCATAGGCAGTTGGGGCTTAAAAGGGCTTTGCTGTGAAGTGGCACAACTACGTTGTGACTTTGTTCCGTGCTTCAGGGCTTGAACCTCCAGTACAGCTCCAGGGCAGGCAGAAAGCAGAGTTACAGCCCAAAATGTGCCAGCAAGATGTAACAGGGCTCATGAGTCCATCAAAATTGGGTTCAATTGACAGCTAACAATTTCTGTATTTGTTGTTCATTTCCTTTCTTTCTTGGTGGACAGGATTGTTTTCAGGAGTCTTAAGTCAGATTTTTATTTTGCCATTTAAAAGGTCTGTCTGTGATTTGTGCAGATTCCAGTATAAACTTAGTGAGAAGAATTCCTTAAAATTAGCAGAAGAGTCCAAAATTGCAAAATCTCCAGGGTTTCAAGAGCTTTGTTACAGTATATGTTACTAAATACTACCTGCCTTTGTTAAACAATTGAAATGGCTTGTTCAGTTAACTTGTTTTAAATTCTTCTAAAATGTGTGTTTCTAATAACTGGGTCACTTAGGCACAAAGGAACCGCAGCTTCAGTATGCAATTAATGTTTAAAAGCTGACTGTTGGTTAGATTTCATGTTTCCTATTTGGGCCTTGAGTTTTTACATTTTCTCCAAGTTCCTGTTTGAGACTTGATACTGACAGAAAGAGGAAGGCTGGCAAGTCCTTTCTGGTTTGCATCATTGCGTCTTAACTTTTCCTTGATTCCACAAAATATATAAGTGAATGTTTTTGAGTAGTATTAATATAGTATGGGCGTTTTTATTCTAGGAATAAAAATTCATCCTTCAATAGTTCTCATCATCAATGTGTGTCTGCTTTTTCTGCTGCCTCCAGTGGTCTTTTTAATAGAACAATTACTTGTAAGGCAAGCAATTAGAAAAAAAAAGACAGGTTGCAGGTGGCAAATTTTTTCAAGGTTAATAGCCCATTTGTAATGGAATATAGTGACCTTAAGGAAATATAAGGATTCGTAAATAAAAAAATGCAGGGAATTTGCACTTCATTGCTCAGCTCTGTTGACCCCGAAATGCAACCACCACATAGGAACTAACAGAAAGTTGGTGATAATAAATAATACCCCTTGCTGGTGGCAACACCATAAATGTTCATCATTATAAACAAATACTGAGAGTGGAGAAACATATAATTTAAATATGGTCTGGGACAACACAGTACAGATTACAGCAGTGTGATGTTCAAAAAAATACTTGCGTTTTGACATAAATATATGTGATCTACTTAGGTTTGCTTTTTGTGTTAACATAAAAGGTCTGTCCAATGGAGTCTCTTCTTTCTATCAGATTGTCTGTGTAAGTCGAGAGTTCTAAGTTAAGCAGTTCAAGATTTTAATTTTTAAACACTGGCCTAAAAGCAGAGTAACTTCCTCATGAGGGAGTTTGGGTTTTTTGAAGGTTTGTCACCACACAAATATTCAGAAAAAAATTTGTTTCTTTGTATTTTATATCTAAAATCTAAATATATATTCCTGTAATATATGTCAATCCTAATTTGTGTTTTTTCTTTTCATTCTGCAGTTTATTGTGGAGTGTCATGGGAATACACTTCTTCCCCAGTTTTTGGGCATGTACCGGCTTACTGTTGATGGAGTTGAAGTATATATGGTTGTTACAAGAAATGTGTTCAGCCATCGTTTATCTGTTTATAGAAAATATGATTTAAAGGTGAGAAAGGACTGCTGATTAAATAACGGACAAAGTAGCTGAAAATCTTTGCTATAAATGTTAGATTATGCTTATGTTTGAATATTGCTCAGAATTTTAATTAATTTAAAATTGTGTTATGCAAGAGCCTGCATAACTGATTTCATTCTACACCAGTGCTTAGCAAAACTAAAGGATGGTTTTATAGACATTACAGAAATTCATCTGTTTTGTACATTTTTAAGTGCAGCAATTTAGCCAGGTATGTTTTCTAAATTTTGCTAGTGGTTAAAGGTAAAACCCTTCACACTAGTACAATAATAATTCTGCTTCTTATGGAAGGCCACAGTTGATTCTGCAGAGGGCATTTATAAAACAACCAAATAGTGTCATTTAAACCAATAAATGCTGCTAACAAAGTACATCACTATGGCAAAAGCTTAATAATTTATCTGATATTTTAAAAATAATTCAAATGAAAAGGAGAAGAGTCTTTGAAAAACCAAAACATCTGCTTTTATCATAAGATCTGTTTTAGTTTGTATTAGGAGATTTGTAATGCTATGTAGTGCACCATTCTTTCCTACGTCAAGTCTCCTTAGCAATTGCTTAGCTGGTTGACTGAACTTGATTTATAAGAACTGATTTCCAGATTGTCAACAATTTACTTTCTGATATTCAGTATTATTGCCGGAAGTTGTTACCAGAGAAAGTTTTTTTTTTTAAATTTGAGAGAACTGTGATTTAGAGTATCATAATGTACAGATGCATAAAAAAGGGCATGAAAGCACAACAGAAAGAGACAGTAATTATAGTCACTACGTTCTTAACGTTAGTGTCAACAGCTCTGTTTTTTACCTCTGTGAATGCTTCTGTAGTCTATTCAGTTCATCCAGCATTAACTTCTCATGCAATTCAAATTTAACATCAATATAATATTCCTCAAAACAAACTCCTTCACTGAACAGATTTATAGTGACACTGCATTTATTATAAATTACTTTTTCTTTATATTCTTTGCTATGGCATCTGCAGTTGTAGATTCAGAGTCCTTTTTTGTATGTGAATATTTTTGACACCAGCTTTGCCACTTTGTAGCACAAGTCTCTACCTTTGTAGATACAAAAAAAAAAAATTAGCATAGGATTTCAAGGGTATTTTTATGGCCATGGATGCATTTTGTTAAAATTATTTCAGTGTCATTTTTTTGCCAATTGTCAAACTTGACATCCTCACTAATTTTTACTATTGTGAATCTTTTTTTCTTTTCCTTCAGTTTGGTTTTCAATTGATCTTTTTTCTGGCCTGATAGTCTGTTGGAGCACGGAACACAATATAAAAGGTGCTCCTGAGTAAACTAAAATGTTAGGCTTTTACCGGGCTTTATTGTCAGTTAAGAACAATTCAGTGAAATTCCTGGTTTCTGGGCCATACATAATAACTAGGAGATACTGTCCCACGTATCTTTGCTCCCCATCACTTCTGAGTTTTCCAGGTTTATTTCCATAAACAGAAGAAAACATGCTATAAAAAGATGTGGTTGAGGATCTTCACATTCTTTAAACAAGTAGGACTCCACTGCAGCACTTCTTTACACTATGCACACCCTTTAACAACCAGCATAGCTAATTTATCCATCTTTCAATGTCCAGTTACAATATTTGTAGTTACTATTTATTGCAGTGCTGTTACATGATAAACACATGCTGGGTATTTAAAGGTGTGGTCCTGCTCCAAGAAATTTTTAAGGAAATCTATACAGTCTTTTTTTTTTTTTTTTGTCAGCTCCAGGTTATTCAGAAAGCATCATATTGTCCACTAGTTTTAATCTAAAACATAAATTTAAAAAGAAAATCCAAAATATCTTTGGCAAGCACTCTAATTCTTGTGAATCCACAGTTGGTCTCTTCTCTTCTTTTTACTCTGTGTCGCTGTGAGATGCATTGTTCTTGTTTGTACTTTATGATCTTTTAAATACTTTTTGTGTTTATATTGTGTGACATCCTTTTCAAATGTCTATTACAAATGTCCAAACTGTTATACAGAATAGGCTATTCCATATCCATACAGCTGAATTGGCACAAAAAGATGAGAAGTCTGCCAAGCAAACTGAACTTCCAGCATGATACACTCAGAACGAGGATTAGAAATGAGGAAAAGCTACAGGAATTAGGGGGACAACAGAAGTAGAGCATTTGAGGATTTAATTCATCTTTCTTTTCTCATGATACATCTTCTTCACATGATTGCAGCAGTTCAGCAGTCCTGGACATTCTATATCACCTTTCTTTAAAACATACCTCAAATTCAAAAGGATACAGTTCATCCACTTTGTGACCTGTTATCATAACATTTTCAAATTAGTTTCTGACATATGCACATTTTTAGATCCATTTTTTCTGTTTCAGGGCTCTACTGTGGCTCGAGAAGCCAGTGACAAAGAAAAGGTATGGTGCATTTCTGTTTATTTTTCAAGTAATTAACCTTCTAGCTAGACTCAGAACAAACATAACCAGTGCTGTTCTGACCCTTTTCTTTTTTTTTTTCTGCCATATTCTTCCCTCTTGAGTTCTACCTTATCCCTCCTTTACCTGTCCTCTATTTCCTGCAGACCCTTGAATATTGGTTTGCAAAGGTGTTGTAATTTCAGAGGTAAGTGAGCCAATCCTCTACCTCCTCCTTTTCCTTTTCTCTTCTCTTAGTTTCTTCAGGGCCTGCCCTGTGCTAGAAAAACATCAAAACTTTGTTCCCTTCTCTCCTGCTTCATCTTCTTTCTCTTCCTCTCTTAATATTGAGATTTATGAATATTCCGTGTCAGTAACCTAATTATGTGATGGGACACCACTTCTAAACTGACTGCAAGGATGAACTAAACCTTGAATTATGAGAACCCTTGGGTATGTAAAGCTCATACAAATGAGCAAATGACTGACAGACTTAGATAGACATGTAGCTGTAATGAGAGACAGTCTCCCTCAAATTCTGGGCTGAAACTTTGCTCTAAACAGAAATAGATTGCTTTGTTTTTCTTCACCTCCAAATTCAGTTATTTTGGAAAATTTAATGTTCTTAGTTTCTCTTTGTGGTTTTAACCAGATGGCATTTTGGAGAGGTTTCTCTGGAGATTCTACAGATAATTGGTAGTGTAACGTCTTCTCCATCATCTAAGACTTCTTAGATCTCAAATTTGGGCAAGGTCTAACAACCCATGGCCCTTGTTTTCTTAATTTGTCGAAGCACATTCTTCCTGAATTAGCATGAGATCATTCAACAGTTCACTTAAGAGACTTCATTTTATGTTGTCTCCAAATTCCATTCAGATCATTTGTTTTTCTCCTAAGCAGTAGTTGTACCACACCTGCCTCTCTGAGTCTTCCATAAGTCACACAACTGCACTGAAGGAGTAAGGGATATGCAGTAGCTGTGAGTTCTCACTGCATGAAAAACTCAGTGCCAGGTTTTTTCCTTTCCCTAAGGCATGATGGAGCACTTAAAATTCTTCTTCCAGCATTAGGCAGTACCACAGCCCCACATATAAGCTGCAGTTATGATAGCTGGCAGTAGCTCTCTTTTACTGTACCAGGCCCTCAAGATCATGTCTTGAATGGTCTCCATTCTTTCCTTTGTCATCTGATTTTGTTCTTGTTTAGTGGCAACTGTAGTGTTTTTAAAGTGCAGGGAGTAACCCTTCAGTGTCTTACAAACAATACCTAATGTCATTGAAAACCTCTGCCATACTATTAAAATAATCTGATAGAAAGCATGAGCACAAATTATTTGGATGGGACTTCTTCAGGTTGCAACATTAGTGCTTGGACTAGTAACATAAAATTTAAAAATGTTATGTATAGTCAGCTATACAGGAGCTGATACTATACAGATGTTTAGCAAAGTAGTTTTGAGCAATTTTAGGAATATGCCTCATAATAATAAATAGATTAATAATAGTACATTTATATTGTAGTTATTGAGGTTCTCTTTGAGTGAGAACCTCAAAGAAACAGTGCCATAATTTTGCTCCTGTGTAAGTTTATGGCAGAATTACCATTGAACTTGCTTATAGATAGATTGAAACAAATTTGTGTAGTTTTATATAACTCTGTAAAACTATTATTCTATGAATTTAATGTGAAATCATAACTTCCATAAGGCAGATAACAAAAATTGTAATCAGCTTCACATCTAGAACCTTCCCTTTGATTTTGAGTACTTCTCTGAAAAAAAGTGTAAAAGCCTCACCCCCCCGATTCTTATTCTGCTATTTTAATAGTTTGATTTCTTGGGGATAGAACTGCACAAAGCTTATTGATGTTGGAAGCAGACAGTCTGAGGCTTTTGAAAGAGCTTTCTGTCATTCGTCATTCCCCTCAAACCCCAGTGCAATGCAGCAGGGAAGTGACAAGCTCGCATTCAGAAAAAATATTTCTAAGAAAGGAAATTATTGAGTAGGCTTCTACATTCGTAGAGGGAGCAACATTTTACACTTTGAGACTCTCAGGGATTCAAACAAGGGAAAATTAGTATTTTGTGTATTATATGGGTTTTGTTTAAGTTTTGGAGTCAGTTTGAAAGGGCCAGAATACATTTTGCTTGTGGATTGCAGATGTTCAGAAGATTTGTCATCACTATCATCTGACTCTCCTGCAGTAGGCATGACAACAGATTTACTCACTTAAACTACTCATATATTTCTAACACACAGCTTTTCGATTTAGATAGAAAGGGTGTTGTATATTTATATGAATACACAAGGAAAGTTTGGTTCTGAAACTCTGAGTGCTAAAGAGCTGCTTCATGAGAGGTATCTCTGCACATGTGCCACTGATTTCAGGGCCTGAGGACTCTCTTGACCTGAATACATAAATGGTCCATTATTCTTGAGCAGCAAGTGGAGTGCTGTAGCATGGTTTTTTACTTCCATTTTCTTTTAAGTAGATGTCTCTTAAGTAGTATTTCAAACTTTTTGTTGTCATCTGTGAGAATCTCAAATCACTCTTAAGATTTGAAAACAACTGGAAAGATTTGACTTGAAGCAGGAGGGGAGGCATTCCTATCATAGAAGAAATTGCCCTGAGGGATTAAACAAAACCAGACAATCTGAAAACCTGAGCTGGTGTACTAAATTGCTAGCTAATTTTTAGCAGATGCAAGCTAAATCATCAATTTATTAATATTATCTTGAAATGACGTTAATATTAATAAATTTCAATTAATGGCTGTATGATTACTTATTGTAACTGTATGGCTATTCACTTGTGAGAGTAATAAAGGACGCTTTTGCCACTAAAATGTATGGCTAAATTGTCTGGCAATGGCTCGTTTTTAAATGGGCTTTTAAGTCATTCATATTGAGTTTCAAATTACAACATTCAAGTAATCAAATGGTTTTCAGAATATCAAGCATAATATGTTTAGTTCTCTTAAAACTGCAGAAGTCAGAAAACAGAAGAGGAAGTCTTTCAGTCACATTCTAATACCAAATGTAAATTTTAGATAAATTACTTTGGAAAGGCAAATTTGGTGAAATTTGTGTTCTTGAATCTTCCTCCTATCGAACTAAAAGTTATTTACTCAGTTAATAAAGAAGAGACAAATATGCAAAAAGATTTAATGGATAAGAAATTGGAGAAAATTGTATAATTCTACTTTAGTTTGGTAGTGCAAAATAGGTATTAGTATTCAAACATTTTTTTTAATCGGTTTTTAGGATGAAAAGTTGCCTGATTGAGAATGGTACTTTTCCATCCTGTTTGCAGTTTACCTCCTGTTTGACTGTCTTCAGCTGTTTAATGTCCTAACATATGGATGAGCAGTTCCAAAACTGTCATTTCAATATTTTTTTATAATCAGTGCAGAAACAAGCACCAATCCCTTAAATTTTACCTTAACACACAATGCCTTTCATTTATGCTACAAATGATGCTTTTAGTAATAAAGACATCACTTCCTTGGCAACATGTATCATAACATACACTTACAGATGCCTTGGATTTTAAAAGAATAGTATGTTTCAACAGTTGTAAAATTCTGACAGCTGCTCCTTTTTATTTTTGAGGCTGTACTACTCTTTTAAAATTTTTTATTGTTTTAATAGTGGGCATTTTCTATTCATTCTTTGGAAATTTTTGCCCTCTCAAGTGAAATGAGGATAATGCAGAACTCCCCTGGTGGTCTAGCTGCTCACAATTATGCCATACTTGCAGTACAGCATCAAATTAGCAGTAACAGCTGAGTCTACTTGTACTGATAAAAGAATCTAAGCTGTTGCTTCTGAGTGATCTGTTCAGAAAGAAATTTGAAGAAGAAGAAGAAGAATGATAAATCCTAACTGAACTGGTGTCCACCACATTTCATCTTTCTCAAGCAATTTCAGAGATTATCATATGTTTTTAAATCAATCTAAAACTGGTTACATTGCCACCTCTGTAGTGTGTGTTGTTTCATGAACCACCATTCATAACTGCAAAAAAATGATACTAAATACAACTGAATAAAGGATTTTCAAGTTTATTTTGGGAAAAAGATTGCCATAGTTGACAGCTATGTTACATCTTAATTAAATTGTATGCAAAATGCATAGCTGTGATAATTAGATTGGAAGTTGTCACTAGATGTTAGCTTTGTGTTTTACTTTGTATATTACAACATATAGTAATTAACTGATTTCTGAGAGGAAAGTATAACCTAAGGGAGAAAGGCTTTGGTAGAGGAGCATAGCAACAAGATCACTCAGTCTCGACTCAGGTTTTTTTTCCTTTTGGTGTCACAATGTAAAACTTTATTCAAGGTAGATAATTCTAAAGTCTGAGGTGTTTTTTCCTGCTGTTTTAGATTTGCTAGTTTCAGAACATTTTTATGCTTATCTCTTATTAGTGATTTCAGTCCACTTCGTATGCTGATCTCGCAGAAGAGGCTTGTGAAGTGTCTGAGATTTATCTGTGAAGTAAATCTAGATGTTGCAATGTACAGAGATTATAGCTTTCAAAACATCACACTCCAAAGGTAGGGAGAGACAGTCAGGGTTTTGATTTCAGCATTTAGCCTTCTCATGACACCAACCCCATTACAGTTTTTTGAAACAAATTACTAGTTTGCCTTTGTTTGGTTTTTAGGGGTGGGGATGTTTTGTTTCATTTGTGTTTAGAAGTCTGCTTTCCATATGTTATAAGAATTTTTAAAATAACAGAGGAATTTTGTGTTGCATTTTATATGTTGCATGTTCATTTTGCAGCAGGAAGACATTAATGCTAGGGATAATTCTGGATGCATTTCCTTCAGCATTGAAAAGACAGTTTCTATTTTGGTGCATGCTTGTGTACTTAACCCTTCTACAGCATCCTGCACAATTATTTTTCCCCTCAGAAAATGCTTCTTGTACTGGCTAAAGTCTTTCCAATGTTTCCCCTCAAACCCTGTTTTGGGGTTACAGCTCTCTTTCCACTGCCTTTTACAGACCCATGGTATCCAGCTGAGCTGCAGACCCTTTGTATAGAAACCCCTGTCTAGGGCAAGGCAATTTGTACAACAAAAGTTTGGACCCAGCTTACAGAACTGTTGGAGGCAAGAAACTGCGTAATTCTAAAGTTATTCTTCCATCTTGTAGTTCTAGTGACTCTGGAGTTTTGATTCAATTCAAAATCACCTGTTCCAAATTATTGCAAACTATATTTAGTATTATAGCCTCTTTTTTTCCAAACACTGCCTTCCATATATGCTGATGACCCCAGCGTATTTTTTTTTTAATTAAGGTGTATGTGGACCATTTGCTGTTAAAAAAGTTCAGGGTGTGGACCTCCACTCTTGGCAGATGTTTTACATAATTTTCAAAAGTTACAAGTTGTAAGCCAAATTTTTCCATGATCAGCTGCATGAATAATGTGGCTTGTGGGTAGTTCCAGAGAAAAAAAATAAGGCTGCTGTGCAACATTTCTCCTAAAACGTAAACCTTGTCTTTGTTAGATGAGAAATTGCTGCCAGGTCATGAGAACAATTAGTCTTTTTTCCTTTTTCAGTCACTTGCTTGGAAACTTACCTGACCTACAGCTATTTTACCAAGCTGCTTCCAAAATGCCAGCCTTAATGTTAGCTATGACCATTATTTTTGATGTCATGATGCATACAAAATCCCATTGGGGGAAACAAAATTGCTAATACTCATTTCAACTTATTAGGATAGGATGCTGAATTCAGATGTCCTAAGAAATATTAAAAACTGTTTCTGTGTTCATCTAGAAATAAAACTTCACCTGGTTCTTACATTCCAAGTCTTTTTTTCAACTCAAAACAGTATCAACTCTTACACTATACTTTTATTTTGAGTGAGGCTTTACACATTCTGTCATCTTAGTTATTAAGAAATCTTTATTGATTTTTCAGCCTTTCAAAGGCAGTGAAATCTTCCTGCCATTAAAATTCTCTGTGACCATGGCAAACTTTGGAATGCAAACCTGAAGTGTGCTGATAATATGCTTTTTTAGTAAATAGGTATTTTATATTTGTAAAATCTGTTGTGCCTTTCTTGTATCTTTAAGTAGGAGATTAAAAACTGTGGAGGTGGTTCAGAAAGAAAATCTATTATTAATTTAGTGGAAGTAGTTAGATGCTCATCTCCTGTGCAGCTCTTAAAATATTTAGTTCTTTAATGACAGTAATATGTTCATTATAATGAATTACATTCTAGGAGAATCATTTTCCAACACGGATTTTGCTTCATTGGAAATATTTGAGACATCATAAAAAATTAACTGTATCAATTATTTCATTAAAGCAGAGTCTCAATTTTTTTCATTCAGATAATGCTCTAAACTGCCACAATATGATTCTGTTTGTGTTTATTTCAGCATATAACAAATGAACATAGTGGGATTTTTCAACGTGAATGAATGTGTTATTAATTCAACATAACTACAAGAGCCCCTCCTAGTCGAATATTTCGTAGGTTTTGATTCTTAAATTCACAAATCAATTTTAAGACAAATTTCAGTTAAAGTACTACTAGAATCACTTCTACCAGTGACTGTCATTAGTAATGTGTGAGACTGCAACAGTATCATAGGACTATTCAGCTTTAAATAAATAGGGAGAATAGTATTGCCTAGTACACAAAAAAAAAAAAAGCTTTGTCTAGTAACAGCTAGAAAGAGGGAAGAAAATAGGCTGGGAGGCATCATGCAAATAATGTGGTGAGGGCAACCTCTGGCACAGAGCTTTTTAGCTTCAGTTGCTTAGATGGGACCCACTGCTTTTATTTTTTCCTTTTTCTTCACTTGCTTCAGAACTGACTTTTACCTGGTTCTACACTTGCCAAGTCTTTACAATTATGGGTATTTGGGTGAATAAAAATTACCTCAGATAAATATTGGATGATTATGGACTGGGGAATCTGCATACAAGGCAGTGAAGAGTCTGGCTTTTTGGGAGTGCTGACTCACTGCCCAGAACATCCTTGGGAGTACCCCTTGGGTCTTGTGATGACAGGCAAGAGCTGCAGCCGTGATAGCTTTGCTAGCTCACTTTTATTAAAAATAAGTTAGAGACAAGGTTAAAGTGAAGTATGGCACCTGCACAACTGGCTTACCAGCTCTAGCATCTTCCAGAAAAGACACTGCTTGTAGTGAGTTTATTTTTACTACCGTAGGACTGTCCTCAGTGGCGAGGCAGCTTCCCCTGCCAGCCCTGCCGGTGTCACTGGGGCTGCGCTCTGCGGGAAGCCTGCGGCAGAGCCTGGAGGCAAACAAGCATCTCACAGTCTTAACCACAAGCACATCTCCCCTCTGTCCTCACCCTCCAGCTTTAAACAGCACTAGTAGGGGGATTTTTCTGTGTTAATGTGTTTGTTTCACTTTAACCTCTGCCTAATTTAATCAATAACTTGGATATACTAGGTGGAAAAATAATATGGGGAATTTTTTTTAAGTTATTTTGGCCTAAAAATAAAGGAACCTTGGTTTCCTGCATTCTTTTCATTATTGCTTCATCTTAAATCATTTCATCCAAATCTCCTCTCCATTCTTAAGCATCCCACGCACTGGATTCCATCCTCCAGTGTTGGCAACATCCCTGGATCCACAGTCCCGCCTCTGCAGAATTAGCCCTGTCCGTGGGACACTATGCTCAATTGAGTATGGTAATCTCTACAGCTGTTAGCCTGGAAAGGTTATCTGATGTTACCCCTGTCGTTTTTGTCCTAAACCTCTTTTTCAGTTGGCCAGAAAGAAAATCAATGCATACTGCGCAGTCATATTGTGGTAAACAATTCATTGTGAGCTTCAAAAATTGTTCAGCATTGTTTTTGAGTAAAGCAGGAGAGCACTGCTGAATGATTCCTCCTTGGAAGTGGAGTCTGGGACAGATGGATGGTTATAGCTCCATCTCAGTTGCTTGGGTGTTTGTTTTCCTTTGTTTTTGTTTTTTTTTTTAATATAAATAGAGGATTACTATTCGAGGGTATTTTAATGTATCAGAATGTTCTAAACACAAGACAATAATAGAACAGCCAGACTAGGACTTTATGGTTTTTTTGCAACTTCATAGCTATCAGGATGCCATGGATTTAATAATGGATTTGTAGCTATTACAATGTTACTAATTTCTCAAGTGGTTTTTAGCAGTTGTTGGAAGAAAAGTATGACTTTTCTAAACAAAAGTAGCATTAATGATCTCAAGCAATTCACAAATTCCAGGTCCAAAAAATGAATTTGGACAGTTGAGGAACTGAGTATTTTGGCCACCTCTGCACACACCCCAACAGCAAAAAGAGCTTTTGGCCATTTTGAAGATCTATAAGGGCCTTATGGCCTTAGGGAGTCTGCTGTGGTGGTCACATTTTAATGCTGTGCTTTCCTATATATATATATATATATCTGTATAGGAGCAGAGGAAAGAAGCTCTCAGGTTCCTTTCCTTGCTGTGTCATAGGAAGAAAATAAACTTTATGAAAAATGCCATTTCCAGTAAGATTATAAGCAGTGTCTGACTAGTTAAACTTATGGAAGACATTCCTCTAGGCTGATGTTAGCTGCCTTTTATTCCTAGCAGAAGGACTTTCAGATTAAGGGGAAATTATTTTATTCAGGGTACTCACTAGTTCTTGGCCATTGACAGTTCATAGGAATTGCAGCACTGGTTTCTGTAACGTTTTCTTTGTAAAGGAAACCTGTTCTTCCATACTATTGATTAAAGGTGGGGCAGGGAAGAAAGGCTGTTCATTGCTCTTAATGGGCAGGAGTTACTATTACTTCTAGCTTGCTTGACCAAATGTCCTGAAGGAGCTGCTCTTTCGTTTGTCCATTTGCTGGGGCTTTTTGAGTAAGCTTGCAGTCACTGCCCTTTGAAAACAGAGCCCATTTGAGGTGTTACAAGTCACTTCATGGGGGAGTTGAAGATTAAGGTAATCAAGTTGCTCCAAGATCAAGAATGTTTAATTATATATTGAAGAGGCAGTGGTCTTCTCTGATATTTGCTACTTCTAAGCAGTATTTCATAGTTCAATATTCATTTGATGCTTTCTAATAATTATTTGGTATTAGGTACTTGTAAACATTCACAGTAGTTATGCAAAATGCGATCCTGTCTGACTTCCTCTGTAAGATCTGTGAGACCATGCCCTTTGTTATGAGTTGTAGATTGTTTTAAGTTCACTTACTGCCAGTTGTTTTGACAAAAGACATCTTGGAAGAAGCTCAATGCAAATCTGGTATTGAGTAGAGATTTTGTCCTAGCTGCATTTGCTGCCCTGTTAACACCTTCTAGGCCGTTTCCAGGAGGGATAAGATGAGGAAAGACCTCTATGGGTGCAGTTAATGGAGAGCTGTGTGCCGTGGAGGAGAGGCAGGTTGAGGGTGCCTTCTCAGGCACAGGGGCTGCACCAGGCCAGCAGCTTCACCACACTCCTCTTTACAATCCTACTCTTACGGGAATTTTGGTTTGTTTTAGGCCAAGGAGCTGCCGACGTTCAAAGACAATGATTTTATTAATGATGGCCAAAAGATTCATATTGATGAGAATAACAAAAAGATGTTCCTTGAGAAACTCAAAAAAGATGTTGAGGTAAGAATGTGCCTGTTCAGTTACATGTGATTAAAATGTGTGGCAAATTATGGATATCCCAGGAAATCATGCTGTAATCCATTAATAAAAGCTCTTGTTCATAGAACTGTGAACACTGACTGTTTTAAATGAAACACAATTTAAACTTTCAGGAGTTGATCACTGCTTTGCTGATGTGATAAATGGCTTGCTGCCATAGCTGGTTGCCATACATTGTTCCAGCCTTGATGATGTGATGTTAAAATGATGGTTCTGCTTAATACTTAAATGCTTTACAAGCCTAGTACTTCCAAATGCCCCCAAGAGAGAGGTAAGTATTGTTAGTTGTATTTTACAGGTGGAGGTCCACCAGAGCTGAGGTCAAATATGGACTGTAGTCCATAACAGAGGAGGGACATCTCCCCTGCTCACAGCTGTGCATGCCCTTTTTGTTTTGTATTAGTTTTAAATCATTCTTAGTATCACAACAGTACAGTGCTTCAGTAATCTAAATACAGCAATTGGATTCTTATTATCTTAATGTAGTCTTTCATATAAATTTGTAATTTACTTGGCTGAATATAGTAAATACTTGAAAGAAAAGTGTTAATGTATGAATTTAATGAAATATTTTTACTGATTTTGTTCCGCTAATAAATATCAGACTAATTTGTTCAGACAACTTGCCTTTAGTTTGCATAATTTAAAATATTTTTCCTAAACACAGTATTTTGCAGCTTTATACTCAAAGACTAAAATCTGTTTTCAAGTAAAAAGGCAGATTTGGAAGAGACTTGGTAGCAAAATGTGTCTGTGACTTAATAAGACTTTCAGCTATTTATGTCAAAAGAGCTCTGTGAATTGACTTTCCAAATTCTTCAGATTTTATCTCATTAGTTGTAGAAAACAAAATGCTGTTACTTTAGAATTTACCTAATAATTTGCTTCTGAGGAAATCTAATTTCTCATCATAATAACAATGACAAATTCATGGTGGTGAGGACGATGAAAACATAAATACCTCGTGAAATATCAGTGTGTGTTTATTTTATATTTAAAATATTGTGCTCTGCTGATGTCACAGTTCTAGAGATAAGTTTATTTGGGTTAAAATTTTGTGCTCTTTTAACATGTACTGCTGTTGCTGACTATTGCTTTTACAGCAGATAGGCTGTAGATAATATCTTAAGTGTGTGGAAGGATGGAAGATGTGTGGAAGATACTTTCTTACCCCGAAAAGTAGACTGTGTATGATCTATATAATTTACCAGACTGGGAATATAATGGCAGATTCCAGATTATGACTTGAGAGGCTGGTTTTATGGGTTTGAAGTTTATGCAGAGAAATATTTAATATGCATGTAAACCACTAGCATGAAGTGATCTGGCTCCTGATTTTGACAATGGCAAGCTATTCTTTAACCTTGTTTTTCTTTTTGCCCTTATTAAATAACTGATAGACACACCTTGTAACCAGTGTGTAAGAGTTCACATTTCACTACAAGGAAAGGAAATGCACAACACTTAGTACATGTTTATCTTATCAGACAGTATTTATAGTTGAACGTATCATGGAGTACTATTCTGAGCTATATTGCTTTATATCTGTTCTTGTTTTTTGTTAAGCTTTGTTCCTATATTTCTCTCCTAATCAAATCCTATGTCCCCTTCCTGTGTTCAAACACAAATTATTACTGCTGTTTTGATGTCTCCTTGTCTATTTTCCCATCTCCTTATTCCATTGTAGGTGTCCTGAGAAAAACTACATATTTTTTCCATTTTAAATCAGATTTTTTTTCCTTGTGCTGATCTCCCTAAGTCTTTTTGTTGTTAGCAGCAGTACACTTTTTTCCAAGACCCATTTTCTTCTAATTTGTAGCTCACTGTTTTTTCCCCAAGAATCCATTCTCTTTCATGATATTCCGTATTATTACTGGTAGATTTTTTTTCCCTGTATTCAGCAAGTAGTGAATAATATGCCTGGAGTTTTTCCACCCCGTCACCTTTGGCCAGTCTCATTTGTTTGTCTTGTATGTTGTTGTGCATTGTCTCTTCAAACTTAGATCCCTTCCAGTCTTGTGAGAACCTATTGTTTTATTATATTGAAATAAATGATACTGAAATCATTTTTTCTTCTTAAAATCTCTTCCCAGTCTCACAGTATTTTTTCTAGCACTTGAATTTACGTTTATCTCCAGCTCATCTCTTGTCTTCAGGATCAGATTTTGACAAACTGGAGTTGCTCATTTCCTAGTATTTTATCTTTTTCATCAGCATCACTATCTCTGTGCCCAAGTCTAGCTCAAATGCCTTCTTCCCTGGTCTGCTCTAACTTCCTTTCTATAAACACTTAAAGTTTATAAAAACGGAAGCAGTTTTTATTTTCAGTCACTTTTTCTGCATACCACAAGCATGGGCTTCACAAGTTTGAAATCACAGTACTGCTTTTAAGCTGCAGCACAGCTTTGTCCTGCCTATCCTTCCCCCCTTGAGCTGTTTATCCGATTTTCCTGCTTTTATGCATTCCTTATTTCCATACTCCTCTTTCTGCCTTGTCTTGTTCTCCTCGACTAAAATAACTCTTTGTTTGTACATACAGTGTATTCATCTTTCAGCTTCCTAAAATCTCCCATCCTTATTCTTTATTCAAAACCACCCTTTCATTCACACACGTTTTGCTTTCATGATGTAAATCGTGAGCCTGTCACTGTGAAGAGAATACAACATCATTTCATGTCTTCAGGGTGTAAAACTTCACAGCTTTCCACTGCAAGTATATGTGAATAATTTTTCATTATCCTTTAATAAGGGATTGAGAGGGTGGATTCAGCACCACATCATAGCCTGCTCTACACCTGGTAGTACACAGGCTGCTCTGGACATTGAGCAGTGACAGAGCAGTCCCCACCTCAAGTACTGTGTGTGGTCTTGGGCACCACAGCATAAGGAAGCTGTAAAGCTCTCCAAAGGAGGGCTGAGAGGATGATGCCACAGCACCAAGCCTGACAGAGTTCATGAAGCATTTGGTCGATATTCTCAGGCATGTGGTGTCACTCCTGGGGATGTTTCTGTACAGCAGGGCCAACACTTGCACTTAATGATCCTTGGGGGTCACTTCCAACCCAGGCTATTCTATGAATTTAATTTAACTGAAGCACCAGTCAGGAGTAACAGCTGTCAGCTTGCAAGCACACTGGTCTTCACTACTCACAGATTTTTTTTCCCTGAGGCTTTTGGAAACAGTGGGCTACAGAATAAGTTTGAAGTAATTTGTGTGCTGCTAATACATTTTAGTAAAATCAGGTATCTCTTTGCCAGCTTTATCACTTAATCTTCTCTTTTACTTTCTCTCAGAAGTGCCTTAGAAGTTTTTCTCAACTGGTGACACCTTTTTGTAAGTGGAGCTTATGTTTTTCAGCAATATTGATAGACTGCTTATTATCACTTTCTAGTTCCTTGCTCAGTTAAAACTCATGGACTACAGCTTGCTGGTTGGAATTCATGATGTTGAAAGAGCTGAACAGGAAGAAATAGAGTGTGAAGAGAATGATGGAGAAGAGGAAGGTGAAAGTGATGGGACCCACCCAATTGGAACCCCTCCAGACAGTCCAGGAAATACACTGAACAGCTCACTGCCTTTGGCTCCAGGGGAATTTGATCCAGCTATTGATGTTTATGGAATAAAATCCCATGAAAGTAAGCAGTAAGAAATATTTTTATGTTAAGGTAGTTTGATTCTTGCATCAGAATTCTAAAGTCCTCACAACCATGTAAAGGAAAACAGAAGGTCACTCTGTGGAAAAGGAAATTTGCGCTTTGGTGGCAGCAGAAAGAAGATTTCTGTAATGTTTAGCTATTCCAGTTCACCAGTTCTTCAGCAGTTAATTCGTGGGGTTTTCATCCCTTTCAGGAAGTCTAGTATCTATAATTGGTCTTTTCTGGCAGATAACACTGTTAAACACAGCCTAAAAAGAATGAGAAAAGCAGCATTCCAAGTTATATCTCATTTTCTTGGTTACTTTCTGAAAATTTGGGCAGTCATACCCAGTTTCTGTGTTGCAGCTAAGAAAGTCATCGTAAGGAGTGTGTAAGAAGTCTGAAACTTAGTTTTATGTTAGTGTTTAAAATTAAGTATAACCAGGTACCTGTGGCTGTTCAATATAGGAAAGTTACTTTTCTTTTTGTTTTTAAGTATTGACATGGATAAATACATGGTTTTATTCATAGAGAAAATATGATCTTAAGCAGCACCAGGGGAAGTTTAGGTTAAATGTCAGTAAAAAATTGTTCACTCTGAGTGATTGGGCACTGGAATCGTCTGCCCAGGGACATGGTGGAGTCTCCATCCCGGGACATGTTTAAAAAAAGACTGGATGTGGCACTCAGTGCCCTGTTTTAGTTGATGAGGAGGTGTTAGGTCATAGGTTGGACTTGATGATCTCAAAGGTCTTTCCCAGCCTAGTTCATTCTGTAATTCTGTTTGTTGACACAGAAACATTAACTTTCATCTAAAACTTCATAGTTTTTCCACAATGATGAGATCCACATTACCATAACTGAGCAATTATTCCTATTTCTGTGTGCTGGTTTTTCATTTTACGCTCGTTTAGGGGATTTTGCATTATATATGAGTGCAGTTAAACTCTCAGTTGAGGACAGCTTGAGCTTGTGGTTTTTACACATCTTGATTATGGCTGACATTGACCTGTCTTTCCTGATTGAGTCGTACCAAGTCTCCTTTGTTAGAAGGAGGACTCGTTGTGAAGATGTTTCACAAGTCCTCCTTACTGCCCTGTGCTTGCTGTTGGCAGGTGCGCCCAGGAAGGAGGTGTACTTCATGGCCATTATTGACATTCTTACGCATTATGATGCAAAAAAGAAAGCTGCCCATGCTGCGAAAACGGTAAAGCATGGGGTAAGTATCTGGGTTGGTTTCTTCTTACTCCATTTATATTCATGCATTTTTGTTTAGTGCCCTGATACCAGACAGCTCAGTAAATCTAGGGAAGGGGAAACAGATCGGAATTTTTTCAATTTTTTTCGAGTTTAATGTGCAATAAAAATGTATGGAGTAACTGGTGCACATTACATACTGAGAGTGGAACTCCTTTTTCAGCTGTTTGCACAGCTTTCTAACCCACAAAGAGCTCTAGTGAGATGCTTTTTAAGACTTTGTCCTAAATTTGTGAGATGCACTTTATTCTCACAAACAAAGCTGTTCACCACTCTGTGAAAGCTGTCATGAATCTAATTTCAGATGCAGGGCCCTAATGATGGTTTCATTGTTTGGTACACCTTACTGAAAGTTAGTTCTTCAGCATATAATGTGGCTCACTCTAAAAGACTTCTTCAGAAAAAGAAGTATGTTTTACAGAATCAGGCATAAAAATATTATTTACATATTAAATGTTCAGAGACTGTTCAGTGAAGGCTTCTGTTTAACTGCCATTATTTAATTTTGACTGAAATTGCTGCTAAGCAGCAGACACCCAAGAACTGTGGTGAAACAGCCCAGTCTTCCAGATTTATGATCTATATCTACCGTTATCATTCCTGTGGTGATTTAACGTTCAAATTTCATAAACTTCTTAAAAAGAGCATATTCATTCATGAGGCTAAAATCTCTCCTGTGTCTAAGTATATAAAGGGTCAGTGCAAAGTGAGAAATTTTAGCCAAAGGGCTCTGGGCTTTTTAGTTATAATAGAGAATGATGTGACCTGCAAAGGCCTGTACGAGGTATTTTTTTGTCTCTCTAAAGCAGTGCTCACGTTCTGCTTTCTGGGCAGCTGAAGGTTGATGCAGACCATATGCAGCCATTATCTGGCAATTATTACTGAACTTTGAAAGTAGCAGACTTTAAAAACTCACACTTCTGGCTTAAGTATCAGATAGAAATATGTTGTAGTAACAGCTGTGATTATTGAAGCTGATTGTGATTCGACCTTATTACAGAACATTGCATTCATACATCCATATTGTTTATTTCTCTGTCTCCATACTGAGCCACATGACACTGAAGTTCATTCATTAATTGCATGCATGCAACTTCCCTCTTTTGTAAAACAGGAAAAATGTAAATAAAAATGTGGATAAGGCTCTGAAAAACTCAAGTAAAAATATGAATGAAATCATGGCTTAATTGAAATAACAATCGTATGGCTTATTCAGTGAGTCCAGATTTAAATGCATAAATGTTGAAAAAGTGTTACTCTTTACCATGTATTTCAAACCAGGCTATTTAGCATTCAGATAACAATACATATTACACAAGTCTTGACATGCCAGGTGTAAGTGTGGCAGTTCAGTCTTCTCTATATGAAAGCACTGCTTTTCTAGAGACCAGAATCTGCTGGTGAATCAGTGGGTACCATGGCTAATGTGCTGTAAAAAATTTGTATAGAAGACTGAAGTACAATGAAAGTAAAGAGAAGCATGGAAAGTAAAAAGAAAATTTTTCAGAAATTAAAGATAGCTGTTACAGCAGTGAGGACTGATTATCAATATCCTCCTGTGAAACCTAAAAAGGCACCAGTAAAATTGTGCTTGAGGGCCACGATTTACAATTTGTGTTTCTAGTCTCTGTTTCTGAAAACTGCACATGAAATTTATTAACATCCTCGATGACAAAAGCATCAAATAAAACACTGGTTCTTTCTTCTTTCTCCTCTTGTCCCAACTCTCTGTATAGGCTGGTGCAGAAATTTCAACTGTTAATCCAGAACAGTATTCAAAGCGCTTCTTGGACTTTATTGCCAACATCTTGACGTAACCTATCATGTTACATAGGACAGACACAAGACCTGGGGACAGCAGCAGTGGCTACAAGTGTAGGGAAAAAAAGGAACTCAGAGAAGCACTCGTCTTACAGAAAGCAACCCCTTTGTTTACATCTGCTGGCAAAGATGACTGAAGTGGGGTGAAGTACTCGCTTTAACAGCTGCCTGATATTCCCAGCATAGTTCTAGCTATTTCTGACTCTTTTGTGTGTGCAAAAAAAAATTAAAATAATTTAAATAAATAGAACAGCTTACTCAGAGTGCACTGTGACAGTAATACTCTGATGCTACCAGCTGAAATGGAATAAATGAGCAAAGAAGTGTAGGGTGGGGGTGGGGAAGAGTAAATGCATGTTAAATCTACAATATTGATATCAAATTGTAAACTGTGGATCAGTTTATATTTTGAAAAAAGATACATGACAGTATTCTTCATGATGATGATGATGGTGATAATAATGAAGACCTTACTGCGAATGTTACACTTACACCCTGCACACTGGCACTCCTTAAAAACACAGCTGCAACAGCCCTTGGTGCCGGAGGCTTTTCCCATTTGGTTCCTAGCTGTTGGGTGTTTTCCTTTTCTTTCCTCCCTCTCCTGTTTTTTGTCTTCTTTTTCAGCACATTGCATCAGGAAGTTCAGCCTCTCAGACATCTGAGAGCTGGCATCTCTTACCTTACAAAGAGCTAACATAATTCATGCTATGTGTACATTTTTGCTATAGAAAATTTACATTAAGGGAAAACTTTGCTTATTTCTCTTTGTTACCTGAAGTTTTCATTTGTTTTATATTCTTGCAATATAGGAACTAATAATGTTACAAGTGTAAAAATAGCTTATCTGAAGAAGCGCATAGTTTTGGGCAATAGTAGCTCCATCTTCTAGCCATCCTGAAAGATGTGCACACTGATAGAAATTATGTTCCCTTGTAATTTACTGGGAATTTGAAGTTTAAATGCTTATGTTGTACTGTTGAAATAGCAGTATTTTATTATAGATTATCCCTTGAAAAATGAACCCTGAATTTTACTGTTTACATTATTAGGAAAGCAGGGATATTTCTGAATTTCAGAGCCGTGTACAATATAAGACTTTTGAGTTTACATGTAAAGTTATTTTGCAGTACAAATGAAGTAATGTTTGTCATCTTCCAAGAGGAAATATGCAGTAGTGTACTATAGTGAATGTCTCGCTCACCTCCATGATAGACTCTTTTACAATAAAATGCGAAAGGATGTTTTGGAGGGATTTTTCCTAAGGTTGTCTTTCAGCATCAAAATGACCTGTCCTACCATTTAGTCAATTTTGATTGTATAGTACATTGCCTGAAACTGTGCTGATCATGTTTAACTTGTTTAAAAATTTTAAACAACATTGTATTCCTTCTCCTCTTGTATTTTTCCATGGAAGACTCCATGCTTGAAAGAGACAAATTTGCATATGCTTAAAAGTTTATCTACTTATACACTGTGCTAAAGCTGTGCCTTTAAAATTTCTTTATTGAAATTGTTAGATTTTGTAGGCAACTTAAGAGAAGTCAAACCTCCCTCTCATCATTTCTAACTGGGATCAGGAGTGCCAGCATGCCTTCTCCATAACCAGTGTCAGTGCTGCTCAGCCTGCAACTGTGCATAACCTGTGTTGTGGTTCACTTCAGAGGAGCCCCTACAGCAGCAACCCCTTAATTACACTTTCAGCGGCCAAAGGCAATACTATCCCTGTTGCTGTGTACTAATTTTTCTTCCTTTCCCCAACCTTTCCCACGGGGTTTTTTGTTACGTTTGACTTAGTGATGTCTGCAGCACTGTAATGTATGTGTATACTTTTGTATTGTATTTAAATAAGTTGGTACTGTGGCTTGATTTTTTTTTTTTTTTGGTCCTCTCCCTAAACACCCTGGTTGTCTACGTTCTCACCCAAGTTTCGTTTTCTGAAGCTTCTGAAGGTATGAGGCCACAGGGAGACCCTGGAGTAAAAATAAGGTACTCAGAGTACATATTTAATTGCGGCCAACAAGTGTACGTTTTTAGACCATTTTAGACATTTACAGCAAAGCATTCTTTTTGTCTGTGTAGCATTTTTGTCACTCACTCTTGTTGATAAACTGTTTATTTGGACAGGGCAAGGAAGACTCATTATTGTGTATGTTAGTGCTTAGATTACACTCCAAACATGAGCAAGGCTTTATAAAATAAAGCACTTTGATGACTCACTAGGTAAATCCTTTGTTCTTGTCTTTCACCTGTGGTTTTGATTACTTACAGATGAATTTTGGATGTTAAATGCCTGTATCACAAAGGAAAAAAAGTAAGACAAAATTTAAACTTGAGGTTTTTCACTAGATTTTAACATATTTCTTCCATGATTACTTTAAGGGGCTTGAAACATTTAGTCTCTGCGGTTTTGGGCTGAGACTGGCTCTGAGAGTGAATACTGAGGTTTGTAATTGGCAAATTTGTGGACTAAATCTTAGTATTAATAATAGAACAGGAAGATCATCCACAATAGTTAATTGATAGAAGGATTGGCAGAACTTTGCTAGCTGTGATCTTATGCTAAACCAATTATTTTAAAAGTGTTTGGGAATAAGTCCAAACTTTTATGGGAAGGAGGGATTTCTGTTATAGCCTATAAAGACTTTGATTGTTGGGGCTTTTCAGTGCATGATGCAGCCTGTGCTACACATTGTGGGCAAATGACAGAAAAGTGTCTTTTTGTGCTGACTTAACTTTTAAATCTTTTAATACCTTTGTCACTTTCTGGTTTTTTCAGTTTATTGCACAGATGTAGCAAAACTGTATTTTTAGCAGTATTACCTGTAAAATACATGACTGAATTAATGATAAAGTAGATACACCCCAAAGACAAGGTGGCTGAGGAGCTATTCTATTAAAAGTAGGTGATATTACAGAGACTGTAGAGATTCAGCTTCTTAATTACTCACTTAATGATGTCTCTAGTAATCTAAGGTTGCGCTTCACACAGCTGCTTCAGCTGCTCAGAGTTTAGTTGAACATGGTGTTCAAGGAATGCTGCTCAAATTACGAGGACCATTAGCCACGGTGGGCAGCAAGCAGCTGCAGGACCCTGTCTTCAACAGAAGTGTGTACATGGCAATGTGTAAGAAAAGGTTATCTTTCCTGAAGGCAGTGATGGTGTTCTAGGTAGGAGATCCAGCTGGCTTGTTAATGCAAGGACTGCAACAAAAGAAATAATTAAATTAAAAATTCTTGGTAACAATAATTTTCTATATCAACTATATGACCTAAGAGTATAATCTGAATTTCCAGCTCCCTGTCTTGTGCACACTTCTTTTCCAAAGTAATACTAGTTAGCAAGTCCCTGCATCAAGTGGGACCATTGCATTCTGGTAGCCTCAAAGCCTGCCTTTATCCGGTGTCTGCTCTCTATATGTGCTGTCCGTTTGGTTTCTCTCAAACTCATATTTAATGGAGGAAAAAATACAAAAATAGAGAGCAGTTAACTTAAAGGAGAAATCTGTTTCATCTCTATCTGTTCTGATTTCTCTATGCAGGAATTGTTTCTGGCAATCAGCATATCCTTTACAATGCCGAGTGACAAAGGCCTTGTGTGTGAGATGAAATCTTTAACAGTTGCTTTATTAAAACTTAAAAACAGGTCTGCAGTGGACCTGAAGAGGTAGTTATAGTCTGTCCTAGAGCAGTTCAGCTGTACATAAACATTGGTGAAAATAGGGTTAATCTTTTCCAGGGAGGGTAGTTCCATGACTTCCCTGTGCTATCTCTTCCCATGCTTCCCTAGCTCTATCATTACAAAGGTTTTTTTTTTTCTAAAAATCTTACCTGACTACATTACTATGCTTTAAGCTCATTAATATTTGTTCTATCTACAGTGGACTCTAAGAACAGTTTATTCTCTTCCTCTTCCAGTTTCTCTTAATGTGATCCTGCCTCTATATACTGAACAATGTAAATATTAGCTTTTGCGCATGTTAAATTGAATATTCCCTCTCTTATTTAATAAAATTATCAGAATGGTTTGAGTAAGGCAGAATGGCCTATTCCATTTTATGTAATGTGTAATTTAAAAAAAAAAAAGTTAAAATGGTGCTTCTTGAATTTCTGTTTTGAGAATTTTGTAGCCATTCATTTACCATCTACTAAAAAAAATTGTCACAATTGCTGTTTGCACAAAGTGCCGTTTCAAAATGAGCACAGCTAATCCTTGGCTGTAGTTTTTGCTATAACTGCAATAAAATACTGCTTTTTCTCTTTTCCCAAACTAAACAATATCACAATCTTAGCTTTTCTCATCATATTCCCTTTTCACAGCTTCCTGTCTCATCTCCATTAGTGATAATCAAATAAAATAATTATTTGGCCATAAGTATTAAGATACAAAAAACTACTTCTTGCAAGGTGGCATAAATTCATTCTTACCCAGTACTCTGAATATTTTTAGGCATTTTAGTTATTGCCCAATATGCTTTGAGCTCATAAAAAGCTTCTACTTTGTTCCAACTCAGTCTGATTCATTCATAGTGACTCATTTTATTTAGCAATGTGTATCCTATTGGAATAAATGGGTTTTGTATAAGAATCTTTTTTTTTTTAAGAGGTTTAGCACTTCCACACAAGCCTGGAAGGTAATTTAACTCATTACATTTCTGGTATTTCACCTTGCCCAAGGCCAAAGCACTCTACTTTCTTTTCCGTTTTATGTATTTTTAAGTGGATGCATAAAGCTGTTTTGTTACAATAATATCTCAGTCACTCTAATGTCTAGAGTGCATATGTTGTACCGAGTCAGAGAGAAGGGCTAGCTCCAGTGACTGGGCTGACAACAATTCTGGTTTGTCTTCCATCACCTGAGGATAACAGGGTCATGTTTGATTCTGTTTAAGAGACAGTCCTGTGTTCCCGAGATGTGCCTGTTGGTCCCAGCACCTTGGATTTGAGTGATGCAAAAGAATCCTTTCTGCCAAATAGGTCTGATTAATTAGTGCCTACTTTAACCAGGCTTGTAATGCTAAATTGAACTTTATGCTCTGGGTGAGGTCCCTATCTTCTTTCACACTGTGGAATTGCATAACAAAACCAAGTAAATCTTAGATAGAAATTTATTTGTACATCAACTGCACCGAAGACTTTGTATTTAAGATGTTAAAATATCAAATTGTACTGTGCAATGATGATCATCTCTTCATAGGGTAGAATGGAAAGAATCTGCTTTTAGTTAAGCAGTGATGTGCATCCTCGCCTGCTTAGTACTGCTCTGCTGCTTCAATCAGCTAAGGTCTGTGTGGAAGGAATTACAGTGTTTGATCTGATTACACAGTGAAGTGCTCTGGAGCAGAAGTTTGCAAGTCGTGTTTCACATACCCAGGCTGCAGCGTCTCTCTGCTGGGCTGCTCTTTCACCCCAGGATGCAGGAGAGTGGGGTGGCACTGAGTCAGTTGAAAGAGAGAAAGCTGAGTGTGTTTGTGGCCTTGAAACTGGACCCAGCAATACAATGGTGCTTTTGGAGGTGTTGGCCTCGAGGGAGAAAAACGTGCTTTCTGCATAATGCAGTGACTGGTCACAGCCAGCACAGCTTCATGAGAGGAAAGTTCTGCTCATCACCTGATTTCCTTTTGTGATAAGGTAACCCTGGCTGATCAAGGGGAGCCAGCTAATAGAATGAGATTTTTGGATTTCAGTAAAGCTTTCAATGCTGTCTCTCACAGTGTCCTTCTGCACAAGATGTGCAGCTCACACCTGGATAAACACACCATGTGATGGGTGAGCACTGGCTCGTGGGTCGGGCACAAAGGGTTACAGTGAATGGGGTGACCTCAGACTGGTGACCTGTCTCTAGTGGGGTTCCACAGATTGCAGTAAGTAGGGTTTAGGGTAAGAGGAGAGCACAAACCAAAAAAGCCTTTTCTGAAGTGGCAAGGAAGAGACAGTACTGAGGCCAGTAAAGAAATAAATAATGAGAATAAGAAACAAAATACAAAGAAGCAGCACAGAACATACCCCCTGGGTTTGGCATTATCTGCATCTGCTCTGAGGTCAGGGAGGACAGTCCCACATGGGAGCAGGGAAAAATCTCAGATCATAAAGATTATGATACAAAAGGAAAGGCATAAATTACTATGTTGACAACGCCATAAAAGCATTTTACAATAATTACCTTCTCACCCAAAATAATGCGAACAGTGCTATGGTGTAAGATGGGAAGTAGAGCAGTAGAGCGAATCAGAGAGAACTGGTCAGCCTAGAAAGCAGATGATAGCAGCTCTAGGAAAAAAAAAAAAAAACAGCATATTTAAAAGCAGTGCAGTAAAAGGTTCAAGGAGATACCCCTGTAAAACATAATTAAACTGCTGGACTTGGGTCATATGATAGTATTCTGATAAAGAAAAGACTGAGCAGGAAGATGACTACATGGAACATTCCCATCATCAAAATAAACTCTTTCTGTGACCCAAAGCAGTCTGTGGAAATGCTTTGTTTGGATGGGATATTTTTCAGACTGAAACATTTCCTCGTGCTCTGTGTAGCCTGTATCTCCCACCATTTTAACTCAGCCTCTTCATCAGACACAATCTCCACAAACTCTTTGTGGCTTCATTCAAAGTACCGAGTTGTCTGACCTAACACAATTGTTTTCATGGGCATGTTTGGGCAAGGAAGAGCTGATAGAGGAACAGTGTCTTCAGATGAGAAGATGGGTTTGAAGACTCTCATTCTCTTAAGGTCCTCTGGGAAGCAGCTCTTCCTTTTCAAGCACTGGGAGTTAGCTTTGAACCCTCAGTTCAGCCTTTAAGGCAGCAAACAGGGCTCTAACTTGCCGGCTTGGGAAAGGTGGATCATGTGTCTCATCAATTCATTGGATGGTGCTGCAGTGGAAGAGCAGATCACAGCTCAAACCCTAGAAGTCACTTAGTCTAATATATACATAGCAGTTGAAGGCTCATGCTTTAACTATATGGTTATTCTGAAGAATTAGAATTCGAATATTTTAAATAAAAAATGCTCTCCCAAAATGGGGTTCTGTACTTAAAAACATTCAGGGAAGAGCTGCTGTCATATATTTTTTGTGCTGATGAACAGGGCTCATTATGCAGACCCTGTCCAAAGGCACAGTGCCCTACATGACCACTGAGCATCTGTATGTTTACTACCAAGATTATTACTGAAACAGCATTTGTTGGATTCTTGACAAACGTGGCTTCACAGAAGAGAAAGAATTTACAGAGCTGTTGTTACTAGTCAAATTCCATTACATGCTAAAACTAAAAAAGTAAGCTCTTTCAAACAGGCAAGAAACAAAGCAGGTTGCAGCCTAGTAAGGACAAGTGTACATCTGTAATTTAGAGCGAGAAAGTGGGAAACATTACACAGTGAACCGTGGCTGACCCCAGATACCCAGAAGGTGAAGGCTGAAGATGATCTTCAAACAGCCAAGCTTTATGCTGTTAAATGCTTTATAGATCAAAATTATCAGCTTGAATTAATCCATGCTTTATAGGCAGACAGTGTGAAAAATGCAGCTGGGACATAATAGGATCAGAGTAACTGAAGTCAGGGAGTAAATGAGTTGCACAAGCTGTGAGTTGAACAGAAACCCTGCTGCGACCCTGCTCAGAGAGAATTGTGCTTGCTGGACCTCATAGGCACCAGGGCAGGTGTAGCTTTTGCAAGGCAGCCACAGCCCACATAAATGCAGAGGCTGTGTCTGGGAGAAAGGAGTGGTTGGAAAGAAAGTCTGTGTACTCAAACTTGTGATGCTTCCAAGCATATGTTTTGTCATTACACAGGGCAACTAAAGAAGAGAGATTGCATAAGAGAGTTAAGGGACTTCCCAGCTCCTAGAAACAACTTCATGCCCAAGCATAACCAGAGGGCTACATTTCACGGTTTCTCCTGAAGATAAAAGGTGGAAAAGTTCGGATAGTTCGAAGAAACCAGGCAAGGATCACATACTAACGCATTTCCGGACCTTTTCAGGATTTTTTGACCTATGTTTGGGATTAGGTCTTTTGTATAATGCAGCTATTGCCGTGAAGTCTCAGCTAGGAAATTAGTTTTAGATGTTAACAGCCAAACTGTTTCTAATTCTAATTGTTGCTTTTTGCTAAACAAAGTAATTTTAAACAGACCTCCTATGTAGCTTAATGTGTTTTTTAAGCAAGCTGCTCACAAAAACTTCTTTAACCCCTTCTTGTTAATTCCGCAAATCAAAATGTTTACCTTCCAGAGTAATTCACAGCCCAGAATGCACTGTTCTGGTTTTTAATCAGAATAATAGAAAATGGTCTCATCAACTTCCTTTGCACTGCCCCCTGTGCAGTTACAATCACGTCTGGCTTTAGCTGTGAGTTTCCTATAGCAAAGATTTACCATGGTAAGAAGCAAGTTGTACTATTTGTGAAGTTCGCTCTGTCAAGCACATGTTATTCCTTCAAACCATTATTCACTTTTGAACATGTTCAACACATCAAAAGAAATCCAGAGGCATTTGAAATATTTTCTAACTTACAAATAACTTGACTTGGAAATTATAACTTGATCCAAAGCCCAGGAAAGTCTCCTTCTAAATTCAATAGTTATTGAACCAGGTTCTTCAAGCATAACCTTTTCATCATCCATGACTCACACAAATTAGTCCCTGTGAAACTAAAAGGTGTTGCTGTTTTAACTGTGCCAGCATAAACTTGTATTTCCAGTCTTTCTTACCTTGGATCTAGATACATCTTGGCAAAAGTACTTACGTTGTTAGCCCAAATCCCAGTATTTCCTTATGATGCTTGTTGAAGTTATTCTGCTTTGTACCAGCATAAGATGTGTAACAGTTCTTGTACCAAAAGCTTTACAGCATGGCTGCAGCTTTAAAAGGAGAGTCAAACTTCTCACCAAAAGGTTTACTGAGTATAACTATATTAAGGATAATGACTTAGCAAGACACATGTTTGAGCAGACCTTCTCCTGAACAGAATCTTCAGTCCCGTTTGCCTAATGCTCTTGTAGTACTTAACAGCCAGCTCAGACATCCTTTCAACTGTCAAATAAATTCCCACAGACCAGATGAGAGCAGAACAAATCCAGCTCCAGCACACACACAGAGTATGTGCTCGTTTTTCTACAGTGTAATTAGTACCATGCAGCTTCTCTATGCAGCAGAACTCTGCCCTAACCAAGGGAAGGGAAAGCAAGCTTGCACCGTCTGTGTTAGACCTTCTCAATTCCAAAAGATACTTAAATACATAATTTAAAACACAAGCATGACCATTTCAACTCTAAGTTGACTGAAATGGTGTAGTAAGGTGATGTTCTTCAGCTTTAGTTGCTACAAAACCTTACATGAGGACTAAGACATGACAGAAGCTTGGTTTACAGCCAGCCACAAAGGCTTTAATGAAATAAAAACATGGAAGCAATATTTCTTTCACTGATATATAATATGAGCTGTTTTTTCTCAAAACCTTTTCAATACTACTCATTCTTGATTGAGAAATAAATACCACAAAATCAACTCAAAATCGTTTTATTGGAAAAAAACATTGGAGAGCAGTTCAAGTCCTAACAATGCACATGTCAGTTTGCACCACTGAAGTACCTATTCCTTCGAGAGGTGTCTTATCTGTAATGTAGACCTTTGTCAAGGCACTCCTCCTCCAAGTTCCAGTACTGCAGGATATGGAACAACCTGCCCAGATGTTCTGCTGACTTTCCTGCTGTCTTGCTCTGGTAAAGATGGAAAGAGTACCAGCAGACTAATAATTACAGTTACATTTATGAAAATAAATTGGAACAAGAGTCTCAACAATTGTAAGCATCAAACTGTTTCACCAAGTTTCATCATGCAAATGAACAAAAAGGAGGGAAGGGAGCAGAAGAGAAATGAAAAGTGACAGCTCTTAATGTATTTGGATGTCACACACCAGTGGATGTTGTTAAAGAGCAGAATGCTGTTGATTCCCATTTTTGCAGCTATGGCACACCCCTTTATTCATGTAACACATGATACACAATTATCCACAGAGGTCACGGAAGTCAGCTATCCCTTTCATCTCATTTACATCAGTTAGAAAAAGACACCGAGGTTCATTGAGATTGATTTTTTTTTTACTTTTTATGGCAGTTATGGGACTGATCCTTGACTCCAGAAGTTCACAGCGTACTGTCATGTCCTCAGTATGAGGGTGGGGGCTGCAAACAGGAAGAAATATGCAGCTGTTCTGGTAAAAAAGTGAACAAAATAGATACCTTTGGTGTATGTGCCAAGGAAAGGTTATTAAAGATGCTCTGGAAGTCATTGTAGAGAGAAATAATAAGGGCAAAGAAAAAGGATGTTCATGGCCTGACTTGATTTTAAGGCAGCAATTTCACCACCCACAATCAGCTGTTTGTAGGGTAGAAGCACCAATTGTGCTTGTTCTGGGACAGCTACCAGCTATTGTGCCCGAAAAATCCATTTGCAGCAACGGTATTAGCTGTGAGTGCATATTTCCCAATGTGGTGACATTCCTTCTGCCCTCTGGCTTTTGTTTGGGCTTTAACCTTGTGACCAGCGCAAATCTGTCTGCACCAATGCAGCACACAGGAGCAGCTGGAAGCCGTGGTGCAGCAGGAAAACTGTGACATGTTTGCTGTGACAGAAGCGTGATGGGATGGCTCACACAACTGGAGAGCTGCAGTGGATGGGTACAAACTCTTCAGAATGGATATGTGAGGGAGGAGAGAAGGTGGGAAAGCCCTGTACATTAGGGGCAGTTTTGATTGTCTGGAGTTTAATGATGGGATTGAAACTTTATGGTTAAGAACCTGGCAGATACCATGATGGGAGTCTGTTAGAGACCTCCCAACCAGGATGGAGAGGCAGATGAAAAATTCCATAAGCAACTGGGAGAAGTCTTGCAATTGCTAGTCGTGGTTCTCCTGGGGTACTTCTACTTAAAAGTGGGAGTTGGTCTCTATTCCCAAATAACAAGTGCTAGGACAAGAGGAAATGTCCTGAAGTTGCAGCAGGGAAGATTTAAGTATTGACTTGCCGGTTTTCGGCTTCGTTTTTCTACCCATGTCGAGGTTGGGATTGATAGCACTCAAGTTCACTTTCAGACTCAGATGTTTATTATTTCATATCAATGTTACAGTCTAACAGCAGTGAGTTCTGCAGTCCTTCATTAACAAGCCACAAAAATGGCTAACTAGTTACAAGGTCTTTTAAGGCTAAACTATCCAATTAAGAAATGACACCTAAATTATTTTCACTTTCAACTCAATAGCTAATCACTCAAAGTCCACAATGCAGACTTTTCTGTCCAATTACAAAATACCACCCAAACCCATGAAGAGGAAGGAAGAAGAAGGTAAAGAAGAACAACCTGCCTCCGCCCTAAAACCTCCATCTTGCTTCGTATTTATTACTATATTCTAAAACCCCAAACTCTGTGTTTTCCACCCTGTGATATTACACACTTCTAACCAACTACACACTTGTAATCCCTGTGCTATCCATCAATTTCGGAAGCCTTCTCCATGGCCTCAGGTCAGATGCAATGCTTTCCTGGGAGTCAGAGTCTGTCTGTACAGAAAGTCTAAAATTCTCAGCATCCAGAACTCCAACAGGCTAACAGGAAGAGAATCTTCACCAAGAGGATTATCAAGCACTGGAACGGGCTGCCCAGTGGTGGAGTCCTGTTACAACCCCCTGCAGAAGGTGAGGGTAACCCAGCTTCTTGTTATTAGATCCTGTGGGGCAGGTTAGAGTGAAACAAGACAGAAGGCTTGGTGTTGATGAACACACATATGTCGGGTTTGTTGTAGAACAATTTGGTTGCAAAGGAAAGCAGGTATGTAGCCATTTTGGTTATTGTTATCTGCAGTAATAGAGCAACATAAAAGCATTGCAATATGAAAGTACAACAACGTCATCGAAGGGCATGCATAAGGGAAAAGGAAGAGAAAGGACAAGAGCATGAAGCACAAATTAGAGAGGGGAGCAGAGTGATCTCATCACCCACAGGCCCTGCAACAAGATTTGGCTGCTTGTAGTCTTGGTTACAGACTGGATCCATCGGGTGGAGGAGAAAGTCCCGAAGAAGTGGTGGGGGAAAATCTCTGGAGCACACCATATATTAGGTTTATATCCACTCGGGTCCAGGTGGGAATGCCTGGGACCTCCCCTGGGGCAGGGAGATTGATGCAATAGTGTTGATCAGGGGACACTTGGGAGCCCCTGACGCCTTCTAAGACAGCAGAGCTGCCCATCACATCAGCACAGGTGAGTGATTGTGGCCCATCAGCAGAGATCAACACCCTCAGGCCACAGCCAGTGTCTGGGCTTCCCCGGGGAGGAAGGGGTAGCCTCACAACCCCTGGTTCGTGCTGGGGAGGGCAGTTAAGCATGAGGAGAAGCACAATCCATCTCCACAGGATCCTTCTCCTATCTCTCTCATAACCCCTCATTCTTTCACTCTCTGTCTTATCAGATCAGAAGTTTTTTAGCCATTACACACCCAAAATCTCACCTCTATCTGAGCAGAGTGCCCTTACACACTCCACTTCAGTTTTTCACAACTCCCCATCCCTGGAGGTATTTAAATGACGTGTAGAGGTGGCACTTAGGGATGGTTTGGTGGTGGACTTAGCAGTGCTGAGTTGTGTTGGACTCAGTGATATCAAAGGTCTTTTCCAACCTAAACAATTCTATTATTAGATTATTTTGTTTTGTTTTGTTTTGTTTTGTTTTTTTGTTAGGAGTCCATCCTCAAATCCCCTCCTGCCCTGTGCTGGGCAGCTTTCCCTAGCTACTTCTCCAAGATGCTTTTTGTGCAATATGTGTACTTCTACACATACAACAACATTCTGGATATACATAAGCAGTTGGAGGACTGCATGGGATCCAAGTATTTCTCTGGCACATAAGTTGTAGTGTAATGTTCAAAACCATAAATACACATGTGCAGAAAAGTGAACAACTTTGGATCTATAAAGTTAACAATTTCTTTTCAAGCTTCCTTCTTATATTGCTAGGCTTGACTGTAAAACAGAGTCTCTGAATGAAAACATGCTGCATTAGATCCTCCTGTGCCATTTTAGGTTATCACCTCATCAAGAGAGAAATCCTCTTAAAATTAAAAATAGCCTCCAGCTTCAAGACTCTGCAGCAAAATTATTACCAATGAGATTTAAAAAAAAATCCATTCTTCAGCTGATTCATTGAAAGAGGCAAAGCACACTTTGCTTTCTTGGATGCATCCCTGTACTTGTTTCCCTGAAACACTTTGTCTCCAGGAACTCCACATTCTCCACTATATCACTGCCTTGTATGCATCTTGTGGGAAGACAATGTGAAGCCATAAGGAAAGGAAAGAAGCCCCACTTTTTTCTTTTTTTTTTCTTTTTTTTTTCCCTGGCCTTACACAGCCGTCTTAAAAGAACAACAAACCTAATCCAAGGCTGAAGTCTCCCTGGTTGTCAGAAGGCACTGACCAGCTCTGCAGCAATCTGTGCTGGACTGCCTTAGCCCAGGTTTTCCCAAACAAGGCCACTTTTCCAGCTATTTGTCATTTGGAAATGAAATGCATTTCCTGAAGATTTGTCTAGGTCAACTGTGGTAGGGCCAGGGGTGATGGCTTTAATCTAAAGAGGGGACGTTTAGATTAGGAGTAAAAAATAATTTTTTTACAATTAGAGAGGTGAACATGCCATCTATAGAAGTTGGAGGTGCTCCAGCTCTAGAAATATTCAAAGCCAGGCCAGAGGGGACTCTGAGCAGCCTGGTCTAGTGAAAGGTAACCCTGCACATGACAGCAGGGTTGGACTTCAGGGCAGGTCTTCAAAGGTCCTTCCCAAGCCAACCCACCTGTGATTCTGGCTGCACATTCACACACCATAGGTCTGACACTGCCTGGAAGATTCAGATCTGCCATTAGCAGCCAGCACGACTGATTCACACATTCACAGTCAGCCCAAAATACTTCCCGAGTGCTAAATCTATTGCACATTTACAGGGAATCCAGCACTTCCCAGAAGCTTCAGGCTCATTGCACAGGCTGAGCAGAGTAGGAGTGTAGCAGTTTCTGTCTGGAACACCCCAGCACACGGGATTGGGGTGGCACAGCAGCCTTTGCTCCATGGTTTAAATGAACACGGCGCGGCCGCTGCATCGCTGATGGTGCTGGGCCTGAGAGACACAAGGACACTAATGAAATAAACCCCCCTGTTCCATATGTAATATGAAGCAAATCCAAGAAGAACTCCTCCCTCCACTCCTCTAGATGCTGCACAAGAAGGTGCATCAACTGAAATCACTTACTGCAGCTGCAGTTTGACTTCAAGCAGCAATGAATCAGAAATCTACCGAGTTGAAAGGGGCCCATCAGGACCATCGAGTCCAGCTCCTGGCTCTGCACAGAACCATCCCAAGAGTCACACCTTGTGCCAGAGAGTATTGTCCAAATGCTTCTTGAACTCTATCAGGCTTGGTGCTGTGACCACTGCCCTGGGGACCCTGTTCTAGTGCCCAACCACCCTCCAGTGGAAGAACCTTTTCCTACTATCCAGCCTAAACTTCCCCTGACACACCTTCATGTCACTGATCCATGAGTTCAAGTCCACTGACCTGCATCATGCTTCTGTTGGTACTTTGGCTGCCTTTCCAGGGGAAAGATTCTTGCTGGCTGGCATAAAACCATCAACGTTATGTACAGTTGTTTAATTATAGGTGTTTCTTCCACTTGTTTATCAAGAATTAGATATTACCATTATAAAAACAATTATCTAAGGACTTCTATATTAATATAATTGTCCTGTTAGTAAAATTATATTATTGTTACTAGTGGCAATGGAACATCAGCAAACAATTGAAGTTTTGGTGACATTTGTTATTATCCACGCAAGAAGTTCACCATATAAGATCAACCTTCTTCAATTACAAAAACTACCTCTCAGCTTTCCACTTCTGCAGTTACACAAAATCCATTTTGAAGGTGTACTCTTAAGAGTACCATGATAAATGGAGCATGTGAGTGAAGCAGCTTACAATTTCATTTTAAAATAAATACAAATAAAGCAAGAAGTTTCTTTGCGCAACAGGAGCTGAAGTTCCCAACATCTGGAAAATGAAAATACTCAGTTGTTAGGCTACAGAGTCTCAGCAATTACTGAGTCTATCTAGATATGCAATACTGTGCTGCATTTCTAAAGCTTCAGTGTAGTAGTTTATCAAACATGCTCTTTCCCCTCTTTGTACATAAAACAGTGTGTTTCAGTAGTACAGGGACTGATGATATCTCAATTATTTTCAAAAAGGTATGTTTCAATGTATCACTTGCAGTAGTAAGTAGATTTTGAAGGTGTCTGGCAATTACTTTTCTTAAAGCCTTGGTTTTGTGAAAATTGATCAAAACTGGTGTAAAATCTGAACTATCACCCAAGATTGCATTGCTTGTCCTGTAAGAAAATAATTTCCAATCTACATCATCTAAAGAAATGCCTTTCAGACTACCATGGTGTTTCATTTTTTTCCTCAGAATTTCTGTTATTGGGGGAAAATAGAATACAGAGGCAAAAATGTTTTCATTGACTCCTACAAGTCTTTTATTAGACTCAAGAGGCAAAGAAAACATGTAACACCTGGAAATCTGACAGTAAGAGGAAACAGGAATTATTTTTATCTATTTCCCCTCTACACCTCCACTACACTTCTTCAGCCCCTCAGTAAGTCATATGTCATCTTGGGAAGATACTCTTTTTTCCTCCAAACTCCCTCTGACAATGCATTAATTCTCCAGCTCATTTCTGCAGCACGGTGTTTTTCTTTCACGTTTAACCTTTTTAGAGAAGGATTTCACCTTTTTACCCAAAGTAATATGTTCACACACACGCACCCCTTTGGTTTTTAATTCATCATTAAAATGGTATTCTGTGCTTCAAACAGGTTAATCTGAAGTGTGCACCACAGACATTACCTCATCTGTGTAGCATATGCAGCTCAGTACATGCAGTCTCCTTTATGTGACAATCTCTTCAAGATTGCAAATTATCATTTCTCTATCAGAAACATGAAAGCATTTTTCACAATATGAAGAGAATCATGGCACATGAAGACACCATCAAAACTTGCATTATCTTTAGAAGACAATGAATGTGGGGTAAAAACAACCTACGTGTTCCCTTTCACATAGTCATCAGTGGTGTCATTTGGTTTCATAAGGAAATTCAATTTTTTTTTTTTATGTATGCACTTTATTTTTAGCTCTGTAAAATGTTAAAGGCTGCAAACTTTTCTATGTCCTAGCTATAGAGACTTCATTATACCAGGAGGGATAACAGCAATTAAAAAAAAAAATTAGGCAGCTTATGTACACAGCAGTTATGCTGTTGTGCAAACTTAGCTGCTTTGTCCAATACCAAAACAGTCAAACTTGCATTGAAGAAACATTTTTAGTGCTTTTTGTACATTTTGGTGTAGATTATTTATGACCCAGGATAGCCAGAAAATTATTTCCATAAGCAGCTTGCTTTTCTTCTTTCTTTTCATCATTTTTCCTCTAAATGCTGAAGATCACCATAACCCATATGTAGACTCCTTTACAAGTTCTGCTAGTGATATTTTCGTTACTGTGTGTAATTTGTGGCTAGCTAAATTGCATGTATTTAGCTTTGATAATTTTAAGCATTTACCGTTCAATCCTATTCATGTTGGTAATATTCTACTGGATTTCCAAAAAGAACGGAACAATTCCCTCAAAAACAAGTAGTGTGTGGCCTACCTAGAGCTGAATCTATTATACTCTTCTACATGTTATATTATTTAAAGGAAGCTACATAAAGGGTATATTTTCTTTTCTATCTTTGAGAAACAAAAACCCTGATACGCTTGCAACACTCATACATGATTTAGTTACCTAGAAAACAGACATACACTAAATAAAAGTATCTCCAAACCCACATATACAAAACTACAAAATCTTCTGCTCTAACCAATGAGTTTGCATTTGGAGTCCACATCTCTGCTAACACCACAGTTGCATCTGGGCCATTATGTTTAATAGCCCTCAGTGGACCCACCCCTTCCTGAACCCTTTAATGCCTTTGGCCTCCACAAGTGTTGCATGTATTCTCATGCTTTTCTCTCACTGCAGCCCTAGGAGCCTGAATTAGCTGCACTGGCAGAAACATCCAGGAGGCTCAAATATTTTGTTCAGAGGATTAAAGTGGTCAATACCCCAGAGCAGAGTAAAATATTCCTCCTCTTCCTTCTCCTCCAGCAAAAAATAAAATGGAAGGAAGAACTACCTCCAAAAAAATTTAAAAAGGGATTTCTGTCTTTAGAATTTACTTTTTGATAAGTTTAAATATAATTTGGAAAAAAGTCTGCAGAAAAAAAACCTGCATTTCCTCATCTCACTGATTCTACTTTTTCCTTCACACTGTTCCTAAAAAAACTGCAAAGACAACAAAGAACTGACCCTAAGGTTGGTTTCCATCAAATGTCTTCTATGATGCTTTTAAGTTTGACTAGATTTAGATAGCATATAATATACAGCACCAAATCTCAAGGCAAGAAAGAAATTTCTACATTAAACACAGATAATGGCTATATTACTTATTAGGAGACAAACTACATCCCTGATAGTAAAAGGTAAATCACTCAGTATTTGCAGGACATGCATTAACAAAGTCAGTGGAAGGGTACAAAATATAAAAATGTTTGTTTAAATAATAAAATTAGCTGAGAAAAGAGACTGGTTACATATAAGCCTTAGAATTCATTAAATCTCACATTTCACTGGGAGCAAAGAGAGGTTGAGGGAGAGAAAGTACTGGGCTGTGGGGATGTTAAAGAAACACTTCTCCCAACAAATACCAGGGGATGAAAATACCATTGCACCACTACATTTCCAGCATAAAACTGCTCCTGAACTCTCTATTCCTCAGCCTGAGAGAAGATGAATAACACAAGAATTTTCTGTCAAGCCCGTTCAGATGCACAGATACCGTCTGCACAAACTCAGCAAACAGACACAAGCACAACAGAAACATGCAAGTAATTGTAACCAAGTCACAAATTCTGCACAATATAAAATATTTATCATCGCCACAGGTGGTGTAACAGTTTGTTGTGCAGATGCTCACAAACCTGTCTATTAAACCTATGAAAGGAGCAGGTTTGGCAGCTTTACCTGGACTCAGAGCACTGACTGAAACGCAAAACCCTTAGGTAGAGTCCCAAAAATCTCTTCCCTTTGGGTGATTGTCCTTTGCCAATGTTTTCGTGAAACAGAAAACTGTTTGTGGACACCAGTGTTAGTAGAAGGTTGATAAGATCTGAAAGGGATCTAAAACTTGTGGCTGTGAATATTGCAACTGGAGTTGGCATCAAAGTAATTCCTCTGTCAGTCCTTTCTCCAGAGCCTCAATCTTGCACAGTACATAGTCCCAAACCCAGAACAAAGTCAGGTATGCTGGGGAATACTTCGGAGCACCTACTTAAAAGCAGAAGGCCAGATCTGATTGCAAAGACCCCAGAGTACTAAATCAACCAGCAACCAGAACTCCAGCCCAGACTCAAGTCTCCAGATGCTCTTCCTCTTTTCATTTCCTCTCTGAATTGCTCTCTAACATCTGTGTTTCCTTTTAAATACCATGCTACAATCCAAACCATTTGTAAAATATGTCAGTTTATACCAGAGTGGAGTGCTACTAGATAAATACAGGGGTTATGTGGAAGTACACACAGAAAATAGGGGAGGGCAAATGTCCAGAATGAAGTATCTCCTGTCCATGGTCCCTTCAGGCAGGGTCTCCCAGCTGTCTCACACACACACACACATCTCTAGTCACTGTCTGCCTCGATTGTTGCAGTTTCTTATTTTCCCACCTTCAGCAGTAAGGCAGCCCAGAGAGCAGCACACGTGCTGAGGAAACGACATTTCTAAAAGCCATTCAGTTGGGCTGTTTTCTTCAAATCAAGTCTTCTCACTTTCAAATTCATCCTCGGAGCAAATGAGTTTTCAATTGCATGTTTACATGGTGCTGAGCCCTTGGAAGGCAGAACTGATGAGAAGGACAACGAGCAGGGGCTGTCCCGACCACGTAACGGTTTTAAAACCCAGGCGGAGACACGAAAAGTCATGGAGCAGCGGCACAAAAGCCTGCTGTTCCTGCCTATAGCAATATCTGCTCCTACTCCCACCTCATTAATTGCTAGTTTTCCTGATTATAGAAACAGCTTTTTCTGCTGCTGAAATGTATGGCGCTGTGCCATTTGCATATGCAAACTGACAAACGAACAATGAACCAGTTGCACAGTTCCTTAGAGAGCAACAATGTAGAGGATTTACGACACGTATAGGGCAACAGGCAGGGAGGGAGTGTGGGGAGACGGACACACAAAACCGCTCGTGATGTCCTTTATAATGTTTTTCTGATAAATAATCTTTCAGGCAGTCTGTTGAAGTAAAATATTTAACACTTCAGTGGGTTTGTGACACTGGATTTGGGAAAATAATAGAACTAAAGATCTGTGCAGCTTTGATTTGCCTCCAGATGCATATCTGTTTATCAGATTTTAATATATGATCTTTGATTACATGCACACTGTTCAGCCACAAGATCTTTATGTTATTCCATGCAGAGAAGACACTGTTAATTTAACTAACAGAAGCCCACCATTCTGTTTTCTTCCTGTTATTGAAGGTGTAATCCAAGGCTTTGTTTGCACATGCTATTGAAACTCTGCTATCCTAAAGGAATTACTCATTTCCTTATGGACATTAATCACTGCATCAAATGTATTATTTCTCTAATTTTGTATTATTTTTCTCCTACATTAGATGTGAGACACCATTATTACTCCCATTTTATGGACCAGGAACTGGAGACAGATTAGGGGGGGAAAAAAGTTAATTTTGTGATCCCTCTAACCTATTTTCAAAGCAGTGGACATTATATTGGACTTCACAGATTCAAAGCACAGGTGTCATCATGCCAACTCCACCTCTGAGTGTCTTGCATTCCCACAGGTCTTATTTCACAAACATGAAAACGGTGATTGCCATGAAAACGGAAAATTTGGCTTAAATAATAATCTGATGAGGAGAACGTAGAGCCCTGCAGCAGGGCCAAGGATAGGCCGCTGTTCTCCAGGCCATCATTTGGCTGCCTTAATCATTAAACAATGGTTACACCACCTCTACAGCAAATGAAGACATTTTACTGAAGGCAAACCCCGCAAGAAGCAGCAATTGTATCCGATGGATGGGTGATGAACCACAGAGCTCAGCACTTGGGCTCACAGCCTTGGGTTCACCACAAACACATCTGCCACTTGAGGTAAGGAAGCAGCTGGCAGCAGGAGCAGGTTGTTACATCTGCATGGACCAGCACTGGAAGGAAATACAAGGCACAATTCACCAGAAAACGTCTCAGCTATTTTGTGATTGCAAAAGGAAGGCAAGATTTACAATCCCTGCTTTAATCAACACAGGTTTCTGGTCTTTCTCCTTGGGATTGACTCCTTTCTGCCCCATCCTCCACTCTGCATTTCAGGCCCACCCACTGCCCGGGTACCTACACCAAGCTTCTCAGCTCAGACTCTACCTGGATAGCCCTTATTCCCTTAAAATATAGAAAATGCCAAATTGTGCCTCCTTATTTTAAAACACAGAAAAATGGCTCAGAAGCTATGGACCATTTTGCCTGACACTAGTGGACAGCTGAGTAGAAAGCAGAAGGAGCCCAAGCCAGCACATCTGGATCTCTTCCAGGTGTCTGACTTGGAACCAACAACAGGTGATACTTTATGTGACAATAATAAGACACATAGATTAAAAACTATCTTAATGAAGAATATCAAAATGTAAGATGTCATTTAATGAAAAAATATCTGAAAGGGCCTCTCCTGGGAGAACCTCCTGAGCATAGTCCTCAGTCTTTTTATCTATTCATCGATGGTCTACTCAATCTCAAGAGCTTGGTCAGTAGAGCTTGTGCATGGCACTAAAACCAAGGTCTGCAGAAAGAAGTGAATGCATTATTCTTATGTGCTCTGACAAATGGACACAGCCCCACAGGAAATTTCAGGAAAGTCTAATGGAAATCAGAAATGCAAGGGACGCTGGAAGGACAGAAGACTACTTTGAAAATCAGTTTCTCAGAGGGAAGCTGAAAAGGCCATCCAGAACACAAGCCTGCGACATAAGGTGCAAATGGAAATATTGAGTGAAAGGAATTGATTTTGCTACAGTAGCATTCACTCCCAAGACCACTACTATGTGCAATCCTGATGCCCACTTTTTTAAATCTCTCAGCTTCCTTATAGACAGCTGTACAAAAGAGATAAAAATTTGGAAAACAAGCCATAAAACTGTGAGCCAAGGAACAACTGCATGCCTAAGCTGGGCTGGATAGCTGTTGTCCTTCCTGACCCTGGAACTACTTTTCCACCCAACTCTTTTATGGACACTGGCCAGACCTGTAAGTTTTGTAGCCTCCCATGAAGCCAGCTATTATTTTCTTCAAGTATCGCATTTAAGCTTTCTGCTATCAAGTACAGGAGTCATAAAGGAAGGATTTCCCCATGGATACATGTATTAATTTTGCTTCTGATCTTAGGAAAAATACAGAAGTCTTTTTTAACTTCGTTTTCTAAGGAAACTGAGACGTGAAGGCACCATGTGTCTCTGTATGTGTCTGATCCAGTTCTTGTCGAGATAATCTGGCCAGCTTTAACCAAATTTAACAGTGAGGTACAGATTGCTTTGAGCCACCATGTTCCTATACATCCTCAGAGAAACAGAAGTTTGGGTAGAAAAGGGGGACTAAGCACCCTGCACAAGGAAAATTGGAAGTACAGTCCCCCAGGGTAACAGTCACTAACTGAGACACCATGTGAATATTTACTCACAGCAAAGTTCCATTAGGAACTCAGGATCAATCACAAAACACAAATCTGTAGGAAGTGCTGGAAGGGGTGAAGGCAGATGGGCAGAATTATTTGTTCTGGTTCCCCTCAGAAATAGCAGAGCTTAGCCCCAGATGCTGAAAGGTGCTGACAGATCAGAAGTAAAGGAGGGGAAGAAAGCTGCCCCTCGGAGAAGTGCCTGGCATGACTGCCCCAGGACAACCAGGGCAGAGCTGGCCAGGTCTGGGCAAGGTGGTGCTGCCACGTCAGAGGGGGAAAACCGTGGGGAAGGTTCATCTTCCCTGCAGCTGAGCCAGCTTCACCTGCAGGAATCCCCCGCCCGTATCTTCTCTGGTCAGTTCCCTTTCATCACAGGAACCTGCTGAGCTGAAAAACGGACTATAAGTAACTCCAGGTATGGAAAGTACTCAGCAGATTCTTCTCCATTGGACTCCTTTCCTAATTCCACCTGTGAAAGCAGTTGGCAGGATCTTCTCTGCTTGATTCCTTTACTAGCTAAGAAGCAATCACCTAAATATAGGTGAAACCTCTACCAATTTAAATTAATCCTTCTGCTGTTAAACATATGCAGAAGTACTAGATACATTTATTTTTACAAGGAGAATATATGGTCCAACTCACTGTACTGTTACAAACAGTGTACTTTGGATAATGTTTAATAGTCTTCCTTAATTAACTATCTTAAGTGTAGTAAAGTATCTGAATAAATCCTAATGCTATATTTGACTGGTAATCTGAAAATAACACCGCTATCAGATAAAAACAAAACCAGGAAACAACTGAAATCAAAAATTACTAATTAGTCTATAATTATTATTAAATAATATTAATACTTTCATTGAAATTCTATTAACTACTACAACAAATTCTAATGAACTGTTAACAGTGCTTCCTGGGAGCTCAGGAAACATCATTTCCCCAATAATTTTTTCTTTTCTTCTGTTTTCACAAAGATTAAGTTTACATGAGTAAGCAATCTTTATATTGTTTTTTTAAATTTGTTAGTAGTTTTGTTTAACTGTCATTTTCCTAGACATAATTTGAAAAAAAGGCTGTATTTTTTTTCTAATCCCTTGAGACAAATATTAGAGGGGGAAAGTTACAAAATCTGACACAAAATCCAAAGTGTGTAGGAAAAGCAAGTGCTCAAGCAAGTCAAACTCCTTATGTACCCAGCTATATTTCACAGAGATGATACACAGTGAAAAAAAAATGTTTCCAGAGCTACTTTATGAGTTCTAAGACCACAAAACAGTCACTTCACACATACGTATTTGAGAGGATGTTTTTATATAAGTGAAATAAATGTTTTTGCTTAGGCAGCTATGACATTTTGAGCTGGTGAAGAGCTCTGCATCTACAGGCAAAACCTTTTGGGTTTTGATTGTGGGAAAACAATTACTAAATCTATGAACTTCAACAGTACTGTAATCTGACAGTATTTCTAGAATAGACCTCTGTCACAGCAAGAATATATTCCTTTAAATATCTTAGGTGGAAAAATCCTCCAGGGGAATAACTAGGACAAACATGTTTATGATTATTCAGCACTGTAGATTGCTGAACCAGTGATGTCAACTACACAAAGCGTTTCTGCAGGGGGAAAAAAGCTACAAGGTACCGTTTGAATGGCTCTGTCTCCACACTGAAAGAAAATGCCTCATCGTGCTGACCCAGAACAGGTGAGAGGGATCTGTGCCTCATGGCTGCATGTAAAAAAATACACCAAAAGTAACAGTGAATGTATTCGGCTTCCTAACTAATATATTTCGAAGATAAAACAATTTATGTATTAACCGAAAGCATGCTGTTAACAAGAATTCTTTTTTATTCAGTGCTTTTTAACATTTTTGAAAAGGTGAGGCAAACCTATTCCCTCAAATTTTCAGGGTGTTCAGCGCGTCCTCCTGGGCCAGGTCCCTTTTGCTGCGGGCAGGAGCGAAGGCTTTTTTGCAGGGTGACACGGGCCGTGTCCCCGATGTGACCTGGGGCTTCTCGTCGGCCCCGCCGCCGCTGGGCATCACAGCACGGCACCTGGACAGGGCTGGCTGCTCAGAGCCGGGGCTTCGTTTTGTGCCCCCACAGCCCCATCTCAGCTCGTCGTTAGGGAAGGCAAGTTAACAGCATCTAATTATCCCGGCCCTCTAGTAATGACACTGTGCCCCCTGCAGTTTCCATGGGATACGGTCCCTCTCCTGCCTTCCTCCCTCTCCCGAGCTGCGGGGCACAAGGCTTGCTTCCCAAAATCGCTTTTTTTTCGGCACAAAGAAAATGTGGGTTGAGACTATGTTAGCGCAGCTAGCAAGGGCTGGATCCTGGCAAGGAGCGCACTGTGAGAGCTTAGGCAAAGAGGAGCTCTGCATCTCATTAACTGCTTTTCTTTGCTGAGAAGGTACTCGGCGGAAATTCTTCATCAGCGCAAAAATATATTTTCCGGAGAAGCGTCCTCTTTCCTCTAGAAGCTCACCCCCACATCCTCCTCCATTTCCAAGCAGGCCAGAGACATCTGAGTGCCGTTTCCATGCTGTCAGACCGACTTCAGGCACGGCAGAGCCAGCGCCACTCCTGCGGGATCCCTCCTGCTGCGCTGCTGCCCCTCGGGTTGGGATGCTGCCCCCGGGCAAAGCTCCGACTGGGGGCAAGGGCACTTATTCCTGCATGGTGGCCTTTCCAGCCAAAGCTGCTAATTAATAACTGCAGATTCACAGGTGGTATGTTACTGGCCCCGTGAGTACCATCCCAAATTATTTTCCTGCACACGGTTCAGCACGAGATCACAGAAATCCTGTGTTATTAATATTGCAAACAATGTTATTAACACTGTTGCAAATAATATACAGAACAAATAAAATATACAGCAGATGTTAACTCTGCAGAATTACTGAGAACTAACAATAACACAAGCTCCACTGACTGTCCCTGTTTCTAAAGGCCAACGATTTAATCTAAAACTCTCCTTCCAAACAAACTGTGGTTTCTGTTACATAAATAAAACAGTTCTCTGGCTCAAGCCCAGGCAACATGTTGACCCATTTACACCGTCTTGGCTTCCTGTTCATAGGTGGTGATTATCACATCTGTGTTTGTTTCTAAAATTGGAACTTAAAACACATCTCAGTTTACCTCAAACAGGGGCAGTATCTGAAGGCTCAAGGAAAGAGCTTTCTGTAACTCTTAGGACTCAACAGATCTGCAATGACCTGGGCTGAATTTAAGGAGGCAAAGGAATGCAAATTTTTTTACCCCATGGGAAAACCTAGCACTCATGAGTCACGGGGAAATTCCCATTGACTTCAACGGGGCCAGAACAGGGTGGCCTCTGCCACTGTAAACCACCTCAGCAAGTAAAATTTTGGGAGGAGGCAAGTAACAGGCCACAGGCTGAAAAATATCACAGTGTAACATTATTTTCAGATTTACAGAGCAGCTAACGTGTCTGGTGACTTTCAAAGGACCTTTCTGTTTTTAAGCAATTTAGCTGCTCAAGACAGCAACAAAGAGTGAGGCACTCAGTTCTTCACTCCCGTGTGGTTGCCTTGAGATGGGAGCTGCTGTAGCCGTGTTCCAGCGGGGACTCTTCACCCTCTCACTTTGCCTCTGTGGGGCTTTCTCTGGCCTTCCCACCTTGCCAGCTCATTTTGTTAGAAATACTAATGTATTTGCACTACATCACTGTGAGGCAAGGTGGCATTATTCTCTTAGCTGTATATGCAAGACATAAAATGAAAGAAAAAAATTAAAGCAGAAACGTCAGATCTTTTGAACAGTTTTCTTTAGGGAGCAATAAGGGCTGGCTGCTCCCTTGGGGCCAGCAGAGCAGGGGCAGGGACTGACAGCCACGGACTGGGCTGGCACGGAGGGCCCTGGGCCATGGGCAGGGTCAGGGAGGCCCCAGGTGAGGCTGGGCAGGCACAGTGAGATGTGTCAGTGCCTTGAGTTTTGGATGTCTAAACTGGAAATCCTCGGAGCTGAGTCTTGTGGTATCTTCATGTTTCGTAGTTCTTCATGGACTCACAGCATAGCTCTGAACAACTTGAACAGGAGCTTTTCCCAAATCAGGTCCCCTTCACCTCAGCTCTCAACTGCTCTTTGAGAACCAGAACTAAGCACAGCACGGAACAGCCATGCCAGAAAATTTTGTGACAGGGGCCAGCCCAAGCAATAGATGAGCTGTCACATCTGAGGCAAATCTGCTGCCTGTGGGGTTTCCCCTCAGGAAAAGCATTGCCTGCTCCTGCCGCCTGCCCAACACTGCAGCCCGTGCCAGGGAAGGACAAAAACACAATCTGGACTCACTTGCAGGGAAGGAGGCATCTTCTGCATTAAATGAGAAAGTCTTGCAGCAAAAATAAGGTAAAATCTCAAAATCTAAATGGACCAAAAGGCCTTTATAATAAGGCCACATTCGCTTGCAGGTAAAAGCTTCATCCTGTTATTTCCTACTTTTGAGTGCTCCATTCTACATACTTTTTCTTTTGATGGTGTTCTACACTGTGAATTTCTTACTCAGAAAAAGCCTTCCACTGAGAACACTACACATCACAAAAAGTAAACTTTTCACTGAATATAATTCCATCTATCCAGCACTCCATCTCACAGCTTGAGAAAGCAGGAGCTGCAGGTGAGTCCTGTGCTGACGAAGGCCCAGTGTAAGGATGTGCCTAGGAAAGGGAGGTGCACAATTTCCCAGCAGAATTCTGAGTTATTATAACTGGGGGGGACAATTCTTCAGTCTTCATCACTCACCACCACACAAAGAGTTCTGCGAGTCCAGCACAGCAGGCAGCACAAGGACAGGAATGAATAAACTGGAGATAAGAGAAGGAGAGCTTCTTACAGAGCCTTGCCACCAGAAGTGAGATCACAACTAGAATCAGCAGCATCTCCTCTCTGCACAGCAACACGTGGTGCTCACATGGCTCTTGTACCTGGTGCTGTGCTGGATCATTGCCTGAGCACCAATTTAAAAACTTGTGGGTTTAAGCAGTTTTCTGAAAGCCTGATGCCATGTTTCCATACAAACTATTAGTTCTCACCCTTTCAGCTTGGAAGGCAGGATTTAACACTTGCAAACAGTAGCACTAGCAGACCACATGTAAGTGGACAACTCCAGCATCTGACACAAAGACTGCTTATGTATTTTATATGAGAATTACTGCTTGAAGCACATAAATCTCACAGGGGACAGAGTCCCAGGCTTCCTTCATCCTGGCAGAAAGCCCTCAGCGTGGGCTTTGGGCTCCCTTCTTGTTGTCTGTCTTGCTGGCCCAACAAATCTGGTATTCCTTCCAGCACAGCACCCCAGCCTCACACAGAATGAGGCATGTCCTTAGTCAGGAACAGTGTCCTCAGCTACCACCGCACTCGGGAGAAAGACAAAGCTTATGTCATGGGCCTGAAGAAGGCCCCAGACCCCGGGTTCCCTAGGAAAGGCTGCAGGCGACAGGAGTGGCGCTCTGCCACTGCTCAGAGGGGTGGTTGAGTGAGAGGCACGGCTGGAACATTCCACCTGCACACCCTGGCGCTGCCCTGTGCCCTCCGGAGCCTCACCTCTGGTTCATCGACACGGTGCCAGGCCACTTAAGAGATCTGTGCTGGGGACCGGCTCATTCTCTCACTCCCAAAAGACGGTGGGAACAGACAGGAGCCCGGGCAGCACCTGCAGACGGCAGCACCTGCAGACGGCAGCCCCCACACCGGCACTGGAAGCTGCTTCAACACCCAGCTGAGGAACCGGCGCTCCACCAGCCCGTCCTGCCTGGCTCGGAGACCCCACCCCGGCCCCTCCGGGCCCCGAACAAAGGGCTGGGGCGAGCAGAGGGAGCGGGTCGGTTCTCCGAAGGCGGATTTCGCGGCCGCCGCGGGGGACGCGACGCCGGTGCCCGAATGGGGAGGCAGCCGTGGGTGCCGGTGCGGAGCATCGCCCCCGCATCGCCCTCGGTGCTGGACGGCGCTGCCCCGGCCGGCAAACCCCGCGGGGCTCCCCGAGGGCTGCTCCGCTCCGCCCGGACCCCTTCCTGGAGCCGAGCCGTTCCCCGGGAGCGGGGACGGGGGCGGCTTCTCCGGGCCGTGGGGTTTCCCGAGCAGCGGCACAGCATATGGTTTACATGTTGCACTACTGCATACAAGGACTAACATTCAGCCCAGGGATTCACTTGACATAAAAAAAAAGCCCTAATTACAATAATTTAGAGGTGCCTGAATGACAGCAGGCTCAATTTTTGGTTGAATTTGCAATTAAGGGGAGATAATTATGCCTCGCCCTAGCGCAGAGTATTAATATTTATGATAGGAGCCAGAGGCTCCTGTGGCTGAGAGGATGCGGCGGAGCAAAGGTTGAAGCCCTGCGGTACCGGCGAAGGGAAAGTTCGGAGCCCCATAAACTAGGGAGACGGCGGCTGCCTCCATCGCGCCGATGGAATCCAGACCCCGCCAGAGCAGGCAAAGATTTATACACATCCTTTTATATATATTTATATCTCCTGAGATACGGATACTTCCTCTACAAAGCTTTTATCTTTCAGCAGGCACCTCCTTCACCTACTTCGGTTTTACTCCCGACTATCGATCCCGGGGGCTTTCCATGCCTCATTAACAGATTGGTGACTAAATGAGTAGAATTAATTTTTAAAACCCTTTAATTTACTTTATTAATTACACACATGCGCCCTTGCCTACCCTGTGCGTCCGGCTCACTCGGCACGCAGCGTGTCGGGGAACCGGTCACGCCAGGGTGAGGGGAGATTAAATGGGGAAAGAAAGGTGTCTGAAACCTCCCCAACGCGCCTCTTGTGTCCCAGCGCCAGGCACTGGCCGCCCCCCCGCCCCCGCCGCCGGCTCGCCGGGGAGTGGGCATCGCCCGCCAGCGCCTTTTAAAGACAGTTTGCCATTCATTTAGCGGCGCCTTCGCCGGTGCCGGGCTCAGCACAACAAAGGCGAGAGCCTGGCGCGGGGGCGGGGGCGCTTCTCGGGCAATTTCGGCCTTCTGATTTCGGGGAGAGAAAAAGGAGAAGGCTGTTAAAATTAGCGGGAGCGCCCTGGAGCCCCCTCCCCCTTCCCGCAAGCCGGCGGCTCCGGGAGGGCGGCGGGTGCCGGGCGCGGAGCGGTGCCGCGGCGGCGGAGCGGCGGCCCCGGGGCGGCCGGC
>VWZV01001760.1:94123-179659 GCA_013397155.1 Irena cyanogastra | reverse complement strand
GGGGCGGGCCGCGGGTGCGGTGAAGCGGCGGTGAGCGCTCCCGGCGCGGGGGTGGTCCCGCGTCCCGAACCGGGGCTCTGAGCCCTGGGGGCCCGTGTGCGCTGCCGCGGGCACCGCGGCGAGAGCGGCGCCGGGGGCGCACGGGCCGCCTCCCTGCGCGGAGGTCTCATGCGGGTGCGTGAAACGCTCAAACGCAAATGGGCCCCTGTATTTATATATGTCAAATTCCTGTTGCCGCCGGGAAAGGCTCATGCATCTTTCTCCAGGACAACCCCCACCAATTAAAGTGGAATATTGGGAGTCAGCAGCCATAATTTGTTTGGTTTTCCGTCTCTGAGGACTGCCACTTGCTCGCAGTACAGCCTTCAGACAGCTACATTCCCAACCCTCAGTTCCCATGCCAGTAAATTAAACCATCTTTATTCATGTTTATTCTGGTTTGTTTTTTTTTTTTTAATCCTGGCAGATTTTGTAACTATATTGAAATTCTGTGTTTTATTTCCATGAACTAGAAATAAGAAAGCATAGAGAGAAGTACAGCTCTGAATAGTTGCACCACTTACAGTGAAAGTCAGAGGTGCATTATACCAGTCATCTCTGACTTTATACAGCTTGTATCCCTTTGTATGCCTCGTGATTTACTAACTAAGCTGCTGTTTTCAACGAGTAGGGAAAAATAAATAAAATCGTGGATCAGGTTTTTTGGGGTTGAAAGATGAGTATATATACTTTTGTACACACATACAACCATGCAACACATTGTCTTGCTGGTAGAGGCGGCTGTGCCATGCAAACAGTTTTTGCCAATAGGATGATTTATTAATGGAGTTTGCATGACATTTCCCTGCACCGCCTGCAGAAAGGCACCACGGCATCATTGTAAACTCATCAGCGCTGCATGAAGAAAACAAGGGGATGCTGAAACTGCAACTCAATGGGAGAGTGGAATGTAACTGGAGAGACTTAAAGCATCTTCCAGTGAGAACAAATCCTGCCCCCCAGATTTCCACATTTTTAAGCACTCCGGTCCGAAGGACTAACAAGAAACCTTTGCAGCTTTTAAGCCTGAGACTCTGTGGGATTTAAGTGATTCAGTGACTTTGTACCTGTCTTTCTACACAGAATTTAGGATGAATTTTATCCATGGCTAATCCCATTGACTTCAAAGGGAATGCCTGCATAAGTGAAGTGGTTGATGTTTATTTAAGTGAGATCTTAAATATGTTTTAAAAATGAATCAGCTTTGCCATTTAGTTTCTGAATTTATCGCTGCTTTGATTCTTTCTCAGAAAGTTCAGTTTTTAATTTCTTTGTAATAGAATATTGCTCAGCAAGTCCTCAATTTTTTGTGCCAGCAGAAAGGCTTGATATTGTTCAGAACCCAGTAAAAAGTGATATATGGTATTATCTAATCCAATCGGACTCAATCAGAGAGACCCATGGACAAAACATATGTTGTTTGTTTTGGCTTTCAAAAGCACAAGTTAAATGTGGAGAAAACAGCATGGTGAGGTTTTAATCAGTGCAATAATGTTCAAAATCATGGGAAGAGAAGATATGTGAATCTGTTCTTGTCTGGTTTTCCTTTCCACTTATAATTTCAGGGAAATCTCTAATTGTAACTTCATCCTTGACTTGTCCAAATGCTCCTCGAGACAATTTCTTTTACAGTAATTCAGATTCTCACTCCTGGCAGCTGGAATAAGCCAGGTCTTTGATGTCTTTTCTCTTCTGATAAGTTCAAAGTTTCCTGTTTTTCCAAGGTCCTCACATGTTAGTTGATTTGTTTATTATTGGTGTTTCATTTCAGTGTCATTCTCACCACCCCCAGTCAGCACCTTTTTCCAAAATAGCTATGAATTTCAAAAAGTTAAACCTGTCGCCTTGTTGGCACCAAATAGCAACCAAGTCAGTGACCAAGAGGGTTGTTCACTGAGTAAAATAGTCTCCAGGCTTGCCCATACATAAATAGATTGTGTAGGGGTGTAACATCCTTTGGAATAGCATCCTGGAAACTCAAGATTCCAAACTGCAAGAGACAAAAAGCTGGTGCCATTACCTTATAATGTAAGTAAAATCACAAATCTATGGATTAAAAAAAAAAACAAACCAAAAACAAAAAAAAAAAACCCCCAAACCTCTTTCCCCCCAGAGAGGAACATCTTTCACTATCTATGGATTACCATATTTTTAAGACAAGTGGGCAAAAAGATAAATCAAGCTGCAGGGTTTATCTGATGAATGCCGTCTTCATATGAGGACCTGTTTGGTCTTTATCTTTTAAGCAGAGAGTGACTTCAATTGCAGTTAATATAAAGATTTATTAACTTAAGAAGTAAATATTGACCAAGGTGAAGCCAAGGTCAATGTTTACGTAGAGGACTAATAAATCTTTACATTAACTTAAATATGGAAGCTGATGGGCCATATTTTGCTCTCATATCAGTATCTACCCTAAAGTAGCCCTACTGAGATACCTTTGTATTTGCACAAAATGTGTTTCGTTTACAAGCTGTTGTAAAATACATTCAGTGTGAATTTATCAGAAATAGGAAAATTAGACTTTTTTACAGGGAAACTGACTGTTTCTTCATATTTGAAAATCCGATAAACACGTAGCAGTAGATAGCTAGAATTATTTTTTGCTTGAGGGAGAACATTGATTTAAGTGAATATAGGATTAGACGAGGTGTTTGTTCTATTTTACACTCTGGTAAATAAAATACATTATCATGAAGATAAAAGGATACTAATTGAACGTGATCAGCTTCAATAAATCACAGGTTTTTATCTTCTTATTTGTACCAATACTAGTGTCAGCCCCTTATTTAGGACGTGAGAGTTGCCTCTTCTAGGTAAAACAACTAAAATATTCATCAAATCTGCCGGCCTGCCCTTCTACAGAGCCTCTTGAAATAACTTCAGTATTACAGAGGTTGAGTGCTTTTGTCTTAATAACATTTAATTTCTGAGCCACACAGCTGTGCTGTTTTTTTTGACCCTCACAAATATATCATTTTAGCTGATTTCATAGGCATTACTGGGCCTTTAATTTGTAAAGAAATCACCAATCCTTTGGACCTACCTCAAATATTCTACTATAGCTTCTACATGCCTTAGAAGAATATCACCTTTATCAACCTCTCAGGATGCCTCATGAGTTTTGACAGAATTAGTGTAAGTGCTTTTCTCCTTTGTTATCTCTTTAATAGATTTTTTTTTCTGGGTTCTCTGTCTCAGTTGTCTGGTTGAAATGCCGCTTTCTCTGTTCTCAGGAACAAAGAAATGGCTCCTGTTTAACTTAATCAAATACTCTGGTCTCTTTCTGATAGAAAGAATAGTGGCCAATTTACCTCTAGCACTATTAAGTCCCCAACAGTTTTCCTGTGTTTGATTTCTGTATGTGCTTTCAGTGCAGCCTTTTTTTCCCCTACCCATTTTCCTTTGTTTCCCTCTCTTTAGGAAGACTGACACAAAAGAATAGCTTGCCCATAACATATTCTCTTAGCAAAATCTAATATGATTTCATTAATTTATTTCTTGACATTTATTTGCAATTAAATGAATTCTACCTTCTGCACACACGAGGTTTTAGTAAATGAAAACATTACTGCTCCACGCACCAGATCTTTCTATCTTTGCTTTGCTTAGCCTTTGTGCAGCAGAAATCCTGTTGGCTGTAATGGAAAAGCAAAGTATTACTGACTTTAGCAGTCCTGCCTGTGTGAGAAATGAGTCTTGAGTTTTGTCTGTTAGTAAATGTGTTCTGGATCATATTTCACAATCACACTTTCATACGCTTACTGCTAACATTAGATTTCTAGGCTCAATTTTTTAGTTGCACTTCCCATTCATCACACGGAATAACTGATCCTATAAAATGAATCTGTGTTGGATGAAACAATAAAAGGAGCATCCAGTCTCTGCTGCTCACTTTTCACATGCAAGTGGACCCATTGAAATCAATAGAATCATTCAGGGAAGTCAGACAAGCAAGAGCTAACTCAAAACAGGTACTCTGTGCTGCCCAGAAACAAACTGCTTCTGTCCTCTCTGCCTCTATGAAATACAGGTGCCTCAGGTTGTACCAAAATTATGAAAGGAAAGTAATTTTTAGAAGATTTGTAGGAGGAAGCCTATTTAAACTCTGATGGGTGGCTTTTTCATGCAAAGGGCACAGTTTAGGAGATGAGTAAAACTGCTATGATCAGGAAATGTTAAAAAGAACTATATTGTTAAAGGAATTGTACCACTGTAAGCAATGCACAGTTAAAGCTATTCTCACTTGTTTGGAACAGCAAATGCAACCTCTAAATTGGTCTTTTCTTAAATGGTGAGTGTTAAGGCAGAATGCAGAGAATGCCTTAGAATGTTACTACAAAACAGTTCTGCTGTTTAATTAATTTGTTTTCAGTTTGTTTACATTCCTTTTGTATCCAGTGTTTTCAAATGTGCATCAGAGGGACAAAATACTGTCCAGTTTTGGTGAGACTGTTACTGATACAGTAATTTTTAACCAAAAGTGAGAAAATCTTCACAGAAAGGGAGTCTGGAATTTACTATGACATATAGTGGAAATACAGATTTCCAGAGCTGTGTTTCATGGCAAGAAACATTCCTGAAGGCTCAGTCAAAATACTTCAGATGTCTACATGCTTCTCAAAAACTCATGAAGATTTACAGTAAGATTTACTTCCTTAAATATTTTAAAATAACAAATATATTCAGACACCTCAATATGCATTTGTGGTTGAAATTCAAACAGGGGAAGATAAATTTTGTTTATATAATTGATGGAATACAAATTACATTTGTGGGATTGGTGGCATACAAGTCATACTACACACCAGATTTCTGTGGAAATGAAAATCTGGTCAGACTGATGGTGTTTTATCTCTTAAACCTGAATCTGCAGTTATTTGTTGGTATTTTTTAAAGCACAGACTACTCTCATAAGTAAAGCTATATGCATGTTCAGGCTGCTCTGGTTTTACTGTATTAATCACATTGATCTAAACATTTACAAATTGCCTTCTAATTTCTACTATATCATGATAATTAGAATCTTTACAAATACTACTCTGAAGTCAAAAGCCTGGCTAAAACATCAATTAAAACCTTAAGTTATGTTACTGCCAATAAGTGGTCATTAAGGGCATGTGAGGGCAACCAGCGTTGTTGTAGAATCACATTCTTAGGGGTTGGTCTCTAAAGCAGATGTTTTTAATTTTTATTTCTTTTTAAAATTACTTATGAAACCTTAAGACAACTGTAAGGATAGTGAAGTTTTTTTTTTCTATCAACAATTCATTATAAATGCATGAATAAGATTTTAAACATGAAACTTTATTATTGATGAGAGAGAAATAGCCCCTGATCTATGGAGAGAGAAGCATTGCAATAATATTGATGCTTTGGGAGAATGCTTACTACATTTTAATGGAGAGAAGAGGAATTAGTAGCTTTTTCTACTGTGACAACTTTCCAGCAACATGAGAAAATAATTTCTTCAAATATAATAAAAGAGCAGAATACAATTTCTTCATACATTAAAATTCTTCCTACTTACTGGGAGGACACTACTCATTTTCAATACATGCTATGAAAAGATAGGTTTTTAATTCTGTTCAATAGGATTTTTTCTTTTAGTATGTCATGCATAGTCAAAATGGAAGTACTGATCGGTTTTCCGATGAGCTTGTGTTTTCCTGCATGACCTGTGACGTCTACTATCAGAAAGAAGTACTACTGCTAAAATATAGTCCCAGACCACCACTTCTAAATGAAAATAGTTAATTAAATAAATCTCAGAGTAGGTGAAAACTGTTAATTTCACTCACCTCCTTATTCCCGTATCACATTGCCATCCTAATTAATTTAATCTTCACTGAAAATGAAGTATAAACTCCTGTTTGGGAAGTAATAATCACAGCATGTAACAGGCTCAAATACCATTCTTAGTCAACACCAGCTGTTTGGCTTGAGGTAGTTTTTGGTGTTGAAAAAGCATTTAAATTATACAGCAGCAGTGGACTTTTAGTGGAATATCTGTTTCCATTAAGTAGGAACCTCTCTGTTGAATCTAAACTTGAAACAGAGAAAAATACTCACTCTCATCTCTTTTTACATTTTTTGGTCAAATTTCAGCGTGAAGTAGATCAAAGTATAGGTGATAAATCCCAATAATGTAAGGAAAAAATAATGCCCTTCCTGAACATGCAATGAAAGGGATTCTGAACACAATTACTTTGTAAGGTAAACCACGTAATAAACAGAAGTTAGTAGCATGCTAATGCCTGACAAAGTAACAGGGCAATTTAACATGCCTTGTGATATCCTCATTGTACAGCAGAGAATATTTCCTTTCTCCAGCTATTTTCATCTCAACTCAAAAAGTGTGGAGTTAATAGAATGAAAAATTCAGACAACCCCACGCTCCTGATTTATGCATGACAAGAGAAACACTTCCCATACATTTCTATGATAAAACACTCTCTTTTTATTACAACCAAGTTCTTTGCGGTCTGTTTGCTTTTCCTGGGCACGGATGTTACCTGTCACAAGTTAGACAGGACACAAGTACTTTTGAGATACTCCAGAGTTCTGGTGGCATAGGCATGCAGGTCATGGTGGCTAATCCCCTAACATAAATGCAGTTTTACTAGCCTGATTTTGCTTTTTTTTTGGTCACAATACCTAATCCCCTAACACAGATTCAATTTTACTAGCCTAATTTTGGGGGTTTTTAACCTCTAATTTCTGTGGAAAGCAATCCCGTGGCTGTATGGTGGGCATTCACAGCTGTAGGACTGTAGTGGTACGTCACATCACTCTCCCTATTTTGGTAGCATCTTCCTAGTATAGTCATGACAAAAATATCCACCCTAGCACTGGCAGTGAAAGTGCAAGCAGCTGAAGTATAAGTCAGGCGTTGTGTGGAACTATTTGTACATGCAAACCCTGCCCCACAGGGTTATTTGCAGTCCTCTACCAGATATCTACATTTGACCCTTCAATGTCAACAGAAATGTCTGACTACCAAAACCTGGTTGTCATCTCCTTTCATTATCACAGGATTTTCTTGGGCCTTTTTTCTGTTCTTCATATTCACAATGCTAAGCTTCCATATTAATTAAATGTCAACATTCACTAGTCTGAGACTATGTTATCCAATAAATACCTGCCTGAAGCCAACTACAGGAAGGGTGGAACTCGCATGATTTTTAATAGAAATTATTTGTTCACAATGTTTGATCAAATTAATCAGTAGCAGAATAAATGGGAGCTGCAACCATGTCTGAAAAGGATGTCAAAAAAAGTATTAATGCTGCTGTTGCAGCTCATGTCTCCACTTTGCTTCCAACAGCCCTCATTTCGGGGCTCTTTGCCTTCCTCTGGGCCAGAACTGCGTGGTTGGCTGTATGCACAACAGAATAGTTAAAGATAGCAGGAAGCTTCATGCAAACAGTCTTATTTAGATTCCATGGGGCTCTTTTTCTTTTCCGGGTGTCTCATTTTCAATTCACGTAGGTTTTTTACCAATAAAAGGCGGGGGGGGGCGGGGAATCTTGATGGCAAGCCTAACAAGGCGCAGTCCTTTTCTCTCACTTGGTTTGACAATTTTAGCCACTGGCTGTAAATGATGAAGCTCCCACGGGCAGATATGATTATCCAGATTCCCGAGGTGAGGAAGCTGAGCCAGAGGAGGGGAGGGTCTGCCTGGCCGCAGGCAGAGGAGAGGCTGCAGGGGAGCCCCGCGCTCGGGCTGCCCTTAATCAGCAGAGATAAGCAGCACTTTTGGGCAGGTCAGAAATAGCGTGCGGTGACACAGACCTGCTGGGAGCCCCAGGCCCGCTCTCCGCAGCGCCTTCTTCCAGGCAAAGGGCTGGGCTCTGCCCCGCGCCGGATCACTCTCCCGCAGCTGGGAATTAATGGCTTCCGCGCAAGAGGAATGATACTTTCCTCATCAGTGCTGCAGATGGAGCTCCAAGCAACAGCCAAGGCAGGGGACTTCCACCTCCTCCTAACCGGAGGCTGATCGAAGCTGGTGCGCTACAGCAGAGGGCTCGGCAGTGATTTCCCCAGCCCCTGTGCCATCCAGCAGCACTGCCAGCTCCTGGGAATCTCAGCAGCCATCCGGGTGGCGAGAGGAATGGTGAGCCCACGGTGTGCTGCAGGGCTGGAGGTCTCACGTCCTTGTCAGGCTCTTTGGGATTTCCCGCCCTCCACATGCTGGATGCCTTCCTTTGCATGGGGTTTGCTGGGATTCCTGGGAGAAGCAGCCTCAAACAGCCCCTGCAGCCCCCAAAGCACGAGGTGACCCCAAAGCACGGGAGGACCTTGCAGCCCTGAGCCTCCGCCGCATTCCAGCTGGGAGAAACTCATGTAATTGTTTGTTGTTGCCTTTTCTTCGGGGGAAGACAGGGCAGCTCCGGAGCAGAGTCGTGTATGTGAGCTCAGTGCTGGCCCTGGGTCTGGCTGACACCTCCCTTGTCCCCTGCTCCATCCCCACCCTGCCTCGCTGCTGCCGTGCTCTCAGCTGTGGCAGGGCTGAAAGCAGCGGGGGCAGCGTCTCACACACGGTGCTCCAAAAACCCTCAGAAAGGATCTAGGATTTCAAAACAAAACGCTACCACTGCCAGCGCCGCAGCGTTCTCATTACAATTCCACAATATCTGTATCACAGAACCTGGCAATTTTAATGACAAACTACTGCGATGCCAAGTATTTTTAGAACTAATAAAACCTCTGCAGAATATTTCACTGGAATGTATTAGAATCCAATTTCTGCATTCATTAGTAATATCAATTATAATGTGGTGGATAGTTATTTGGGAAAAATGCATTCAATGTAAATTGATTTTGTATTATCAGGAATATTGTGGAGAGAGGCTTTTCCAGCTTCTTGAAGCTTCAGCCATTCCACTGTCTGCTGCAGTTTATGCCCTAATCTTGTGAGATTTACATAGCATTTCAATTTTCAGTCTTGCCTGCATTTGCCAGGTGAGAGATTTTTATTATACTTTAAATTAATTCCAAAGTCACACCACAACAGAAAAAAAAAAAAAAAAAAAAAAAAAAAAAAAAAAAAGTACTGGCAAAGCAAGAGGCCAAACATGACTCAATTAAAATAATATGTATCACTATTAATCACCTCTGCCTGTCCGTCTACATTCCCGTGGTGGTGCCTCCCTCTGCAGCAGCAGCAGCATCTGTGAGCAAAGCCAGCTCTCATCCATCGCTCTGCTCCTCCCTCCTCCCGCCGCCTTCCTGTGGGATGACGAGGAGCCCGGGAGAGTGGGAAGGAGCGCAAGGGGCAGTGCTGGGAGAGGCCCGGGCTGAAGAGGAGCCAGCCCAGCGCTGAGCCCGGTGCTGCCGTGTGCTGGGCTGCCCTCCCCGCCTTGCCCGCTGCCTGGTCAGGACGCGCCCGCTCCTGTCGGTCGCCAAACCGAGCGCTCCGTGTGTCCGGCCGCCCGCCGAGGCAGCCAGCAGCCTTGTGCCAGCGGCCGTGCTGTCCTCGGATTCGTGCAGAGCTCAGCTGGCGGCCAAAGCTTAAAGCTTCACGTTATTATCAACAGTTAATGCACATAAGGATAAGGCAGGACTGTCGACAAAGAACAAAAGCAGAGCAGTAATAACCACGCTCCGCAAAACAGCCCCCCTGGCTAAGCGAGCCAAAGAGGGCAGGGCTCCCGCACAATTTGCCACCAGCCAGCCATCAGGTTAATCTGAGACCAGGCAGGGGCTGGCAGTGACAAAGGGGACACTGGACGCTGAAGCAGGAGGGCTGGCCCTGGCTGTCACCTCCTCAGTCCCTGCCATGGTCCGTGGCACAGCAAGTGACCCGAGGTGCAGAAACAGGTGAGCTCTGGGGTAAGGGGTCCGCAGGGCCTTGCTCAGGGTGGCTGCTGACAGCTGGAAAGCAGGGTGACAAGCTGGGGGCTGCTCCCCTTGGAAGCAGCCAACACACTGATGAGCCCCAGATCTGCTCAGTGTAAAGCCCTTGGTGGCCTTGGAGGCCAGGTTTAACACAGACCTTGGATCAGTCGCTCCCCTTTTCTGTGCTTTATGCAATCACTGGCATTTGCTCCAGATGGGAACATAAGACTGCTGGCTCTGGCCAACAGAGCCCTGTGCCTACAAGAGTGGTGGGAGCCCTGCTGCAAGGGAAAGCCCAAACACAGCAATGGAGAGCAGGGCCAGCCTGTCCCCATGCGACAGAAAAACAGAGTCCCCCACACACTGCGGACTTGCACTAATGTGATTTTGGAAGTTGTAATATGAGGCTGGTATTGCAATGCCTGTCCATGAAATTATGAGGTTCTAGAAGATCAATCTTATTGCTCTCCTGCATCTGTCTAGCCAACAGCAGGTTCTGTTGCCTCAAAAATCATTTAGATGTGACCCAGAAAGCTTGTCTTGGAAAGAGCTTCAGCGAGGTCTCAACCTTTGATAGAAATGGCCAGGACTGTGTGTGCAGGAAGTGATGCTGTCTTGCTCTCCCCCTCTTTTTCCAGATAAGTCCTCTATGTGTCAGCATGAGCCAGAGCCTATAGCATGGAGACAGCAGTCACCAGAAACCACAGATAGCTTGGTTCAAAGGAGAGCAAGGAAAAAGATGTACCAGTTTACAGCAAGCATACGTGTTTGATCTGGCTGTGCCAGCTGCTCACAAAGCGCCCAGCCCAGTGCATATTGGTTCCATTTCATTTGAATAAAAACACTTTGGGTAGCCATGGAGGAAAAGAAACAACTTGCAAGAAGCACTAGCTAGTTTCACAAGAGTAATCACTCATCTGAAACTGGTAACAAAAAAATGGCCCTGTAGCCAAGCACGTCAAACTTCAGCTTGACTAATTTGTGACTGGTTATCTCTTTGTGAACAGTATGTTGAATCTAATCTGGGGGAAAGTGGGTAATTAATGAATCAGTCAATGACACCAGCTCAGTCAGGGACAAAGCTCAGTATCTCTTCTGGCTTGGGACTGTCATTTGTTGCAAATGATCAAACACCTAAAGAAAGAACATATTTGCTGAAAAATGTACTGAGCCAGGCAGATCCAGAAGCATTTGCAGCACAGCTGGGCTTGGCTGCTTCCCTGAGTTACTGCTACACCACAGCTTTCCTTTACTGAAACAGCAACACAAGATAACACATCAGGCAGGTTAGTACTAAAAGAAATTATTTTTCTCTCCATTCTCATTGCTGAAGCTGCTGGGAGAGACATTTCTGATTTCCTTCTGCAGTAGCAACTCTGGCCATCATGTAGTTTATCTGACCTTTGGCTACGCCACACCATGAAATCAGACACCACTAGGAGGGGGGCCAGAACAAAGCCTGGAGAGATTAATAAGAGCATTATTTGCAATGTGGCACAGGGCCATGAGTCACCATGCAGCCAGGCTGCTGCACCTTCTGGCTACAGGAACAGCCCAAGGTCTGCATCAAGCTTTCTGCTTGCAAAAAACAAAAATCAAAAACAAAAAACAAAATCAAAACAAAAACAAACAAACAAAAAAACCAAACCAAACAAAAAAAAAAAAAAAACAACAAAAAAAACCCCCACCAACAAAAACCCCACAACAAACAAACAAACAAACAAAACCCCACCAACTTGACTTCAGTTCTTTTACACAAAAACCTGGTTGAATGAATGGGAAAAGAAAAAACCCTCAACTGGTGTGGGAGAAAATATAAAACATAAAGTTAATGTGTGACTTTCATTCAAAAGAGTCTATTATTTTCATGATTCTTTGGGGCTTTGGGGTATTAACCAATAAAGAAAAAAAATCTGCTTGTTCAGCCTGATGTTAATGTTGGTGCAGTACTTTCATTAGCACAAAGATTTGCTCACATGCCCCTCTAATACCTTCCACCTTCACAGCTGTAGCATTCTAGGGCACAAATGCAGTTCTCTATGGCAAACAGAACTTCATCTTCTGATGTCATCGTGTGCAGATGGCTTGACTTGGAGAACACTGAATTCTGTGCAGGTCAGGTTCAAAGATCTTGAGGATGAAATATATGTAATTATTATTATTACAGTTCTATACCAAGCCCAGATAATAAGAAAATGAATTAGATTTCTTATCTTTGACTGTATTTGACTGTAAGGTTAGAGATCAGCGACATCTTGATTAGGAAACAAGAATGATATGAATCAAGAGATTCAAAATTAATCAAGAAGATGTGAATCACAGTGAATCAAAAATGAACAATATGAGTCCTGCTCTGTGTTAAGGAGTTCCCTGACTGTACCAAGCTCCAGCAGGAAAGCTGAGACTGGAATGAACCTCTGGATGAGGAGCAGAGGGGGCAGACCTGCTGGAAACAGGGCAGCCTCTCACAGCATGACCAACCAGGAGGAGCCCGTGAACAGGGCTTCCTACAAAAAACTGGCAGAATTGTCCTTCTAGACTCTGATTCTTACAGAGTGTTTCAAACCAGGCATCTGCTGGAAGGGTAACACAGCAATGACCAGGCAATCCAGGAGCTCCTTATATGGCACAAGTGATAATTCCATCATGTGAATGCTGGAGGGGACAGTGAGGGATTACACTCGATTTCCAGTGGTGAATGTGGTCACAGTACTAAATTCAGGTTCCAGAACGAGGCTGGGAAGGTGAGCTACAGAATAATTACTCTGGATTTCAGAAGAAAAAAGCTTCAGTTTACTCACAGAGTTGCTAAATAAAATCCCTTGAGATGCAACCATGGAATGGAAATGTGCTCAGAAGTTCTGAATTATTTTTAAAGACAACTTACTGAGTAGCTCAGCAAAAAAATGATCCTGTTGTTCAGGGAGAAGGAATTTCAGCAAAATATTTTATTTGCTACAAAAGCATCTTCTTGATGAAACCAGATGCAAAAAGGGAACGTACAAGAGACGGACATGAGGCACAGTACACATTTCCTGAAAGAACTGGCCAGTGGGATTGTAGCACCACTCTCTGTGACAGCTGTCTAGACAGGAGAAGTCCCCAATGTCTGCAAAAAGTCCAACACCTCATGTATCTTTAGAAAGAGAAGAAAGGAAACTGGGGAACTATCTGCTGATCACCATCACCTCGGTCACTAGAAGATCAGGGAGGGTGTCCCTCTTGGGGTCCACGTCAAAGGCCATAAAGGACAAAAACTTACTTGGGAACAAGTAGTATGGACTTACAGCAAACCGAATTTGACTGACCAGCCTGCTTTGTAAGATGAAATTGCTGAATGTGTGAAGATGAAAGTGCTGGCTGTAATGTGCCCTGTAAGGTTTTGACACCATTCCACATAATATCATTTGGAAGCTTAGAGGGTATGGGCTAAAACAACAGGTTGAAAGAGGGACTGAAAGCTGTCTGGTCATGCCTGACAGGTCACCAGCAACCAGAGGTGCACCTAAGGGGTCGGTATCAAAATCCACACTGTTCAGTATCTTCATCAGGTGACACAGTCAGATCTGTCGGTGACTTAAGCTGCCTGCACTGACAAGCAGCAAAACTTCCATGCAGAGGCTCCTTTATAAACTTGAGATCCGAGCTAACAGGCACCTCACAATGTTCAACAAGGAAACATGATCCGTTCCAGGCTGGGAAGCACCTCACTGAGGAGCCATCCTGGTTAAAAGGAGTTGGGGATTACAGAGGGCATAAGGCCAGAAGCATCAATTTGGAAAGGGTCCAGTAAAGCACTGCTGAGATCATCAGAGACCAGCAGCAGCATGAGAGGGGCTGAGGGAGCTGAGCCTGTTTGATCTGATCAAGGGAAGGCTAAGGGCTGCTGGAAAAGGATGGCTATACAGAAGAGAGGCAAACTTGTCTTCTTAGTGCTAAAGGCTGTAGGAGTGGACACGTGCTGAGGTGTGGACAGGACATGCTCACTGGGAGGGCAGGGTAACCCTGACACAGGCTGCCCAGAGAGCCTGTGGAGGTGTTTCTCCTGAAGGTGTTTCCAGAGGTAGCTGTAGTGTGGCTGACCTTATCCACTACTGGTCACAGCCCCATTTCAAGCAGGATGTCGACCTAGATGAACTCCTTGATTCTAGAAGTAACTAAATAAAATAACAGCATGAAATGATAGAAAAATATTATTATAAATAAGATTAAGTGAATTCATTTCCAATTTGCAAGAAGGTAGCTGAATATGCACGATTTCTTATTTTTGCACTGCACAAAATATGTGATGCAGTGATTCCTGAGTAATATTTTAAAAACTCCAAAATCAGTGTAACAGTAGGCAACAAGGAAGAAAGATTGCAACCCAAATAGTCAATTTGATCATTTGCATAGGCACACTGAAACCATAATCTTCCCAATGCAGTCAAAAGCAAGCTCAGCCACATAGAATCCACTTCTATGTGCTCACCTTTCACATAGAAGGGTGAAAGACTCACAGCAGAAGAGAGCCCGTGCCAATGAGCAGAGGTTAGGCAAAAGGCAGGGATATAGGCCAAGTATGATGCAGGAAGTTATGTCACCCCTGCCATCGGCCTTCACGGGCTCTTCTGTTCAGGCCACCTCCTGAGAGGGACACAAATGAACAGGAGAGAGCCCTAAAGGCTACAAAACATCTTACAGTGCGAGATGGAAACATTTCTGTATGGTATCTTTGCAAAGGTGAACACAGTGCTGCACTGGTCTGAAGAGACAATCCCACAGTTCTCAACTACACAGGGGCAAAACTGACTTTTGCTGCTTCTTAGTTGGAAAGAAAAGAGCCTTTATGGGCACTTTAATGTATTTTCCTCCATCTCCTACACAAAGGCAGAGCCCTGCAAGCCCATGTCAAGCCCATCATGCCTGTGCCAAGCCTTGCAAGCCCCTGCTCCTGCCTCAGAACTGGGGAGCAAACTCAGTGGACTGTGGGCATGGGCAGTAGGGACATGATTTTACCTCTACAGAACTCTTTTCCTGTTTCCAGGAATTTGCTTTCCTGGAGCATCTGCCTGTTCTACCCCCACCCATATGTGTTTGATCTCCACATATTTAGACAAGGAACACTGACTCAGAATCTCTTAAAACTTTCCCAAAGGTTGGAAGTTGAAACTAGATCAATTGAAACAGGAAACAAGCCACAGTTTTGTACACAACATATATATATGAAATAAAATCAGTGGTGACTGGTGAGTTAATGCTGTTAAATTGAGTGTATGTGTCTCCCAAAACTAGTGTTTTCTGCAGCTATTAGGCTTGAAACATGACTTACCTAGGTTATCTAGGTGGGAGACCAGCTGGATGAGCACTCTGGGCCTTTCCAGCCTCAAATTCTATGGCTCTGTGGAAATTATGTGTCAGAGGGTTTTTCTCATTGTAGCCAGACTGAGAGCTTGAAATCCACATGGTTACTGACAACTCCCAACTGTCAGTAAAGCTGTTTTGTAGAAAGTGTTACATGACTGATGTCTCTACAACTGCACTTTTCCAAACAGATGGGGGAAAAAAAGGCACCGGTCTCAAATCAAATTAGTCTTGATGGATTACGCAAAAAAAACTTAACACATGCTCCACATTTTGAGAAACTTCTAAATATAACATCTCCATTGAAAACACAGTATATGACAGTGCTAAAAATACGTAAATACACATCTATAGAACTATTTTCACATTACACAATGAGGACCACTACAAGGGGCTAGAAAAAATAAAACTTCTTGATGCAGGAGCCCCATGTCAGGGTTGCCACACCTTGTTTAACCTCACAGATAAGCTCATTTTTGAAAGGTTATAATTTGACTTCTCAAGGTTTGTCTCTATGGGACACAGGGCAAAGATAAAAAAGTTCCCATTGTAACTGCTGTTGTAATTGCATTCAGAAATAATAAATCCATGATATTATGGGAAAAAATTAAAATAACCCACAAGAGAAAATATGGTATTTAAATTCTGTTGCAGCTGGAAATGTACTGTAATAAACAATTAACAGGTGAGTCTTGGTCAACACCTTGGGTATTTTCATTATAATTAGACTGGGTATAATTTTATTTTACCAAAGTAGTTATACTGGTAAAATATTTACTGTACATGCAATTGTACTCACATAAAGGTATGATGCATCACCATTTCAGGAAAGAGATACAGCAATGTAAGAATAACACACTAGTAGACCTGTGTATCTCCAAGTAATTGTGCTGGTTTAAATGGAGACATGCAGTCAAGGGAACACGCTGTGTATATTCAAATAGGTTCTTGGAAAGTTAGAGTTTGCAATTACTTGTAGACATTAACAAAAAAGCAGTCTCAAAGACAGGATTCGCAGAATAAAAAACGCAGAATCGATACTCACACAAACAAAAAAGTCAGGGATTTCTTCTGAATCATTTCAAATTACACTGGTAAAACAGGCCCTGAAATGTATAGCAAAAAGAGTCTGTATAACAAAGGAATTATTTTCCCAGGAAAATTACATTTGGATTCATTTATAGACATTTTGGTACTCCAAGTGATAAAAAGTAAATCACATCTCTAGGTTCTTCACTCCATGTAGAACCTGCTTTGAAAAAAATGAACAATGACTGCTTCCTAATTATTATTTTGAAAGCAGTTTTTAAAATAAGAAAAAGAGTCTCCCATGTAATTATCAAAAATAATTCATACCATTTCAGGAACAACAGCAAAAAAATTTGACTGCAGCCTCCTACCTGGTGCAGGGCCAGGGAGGTGTCTTTGGTAAGACCGTGGCAGCCAGAAGAAGCATAAAAGCCATTGCAGCAGTAGATGTTAAGAACACGAGCACGAGGGATAATTTTGTTCCTCCTGTCAGTGAACACGTGCCAGGCCATCTTTCTTAGTAAAGACCAGTGCAGCTCTGTGAGAGTGGCAGAAGAACATCCATCTTTCCACTGGGAACACCCAGAGGTACCACAGCAGGGAAAGGCACCTGCAGTTCCTGCAACAACAGAATTGTTACTGGGGGCACTGAAATAATATTAACTAGTGCCTAAGCAGTGCTTTTTTTGTCTTCAGTGTGTTTTACAAACATTAATTTGCTTCAGCACTGGCTCATGGCACGTTGCAGCAGCAGCCAGAAGGGGCTCACTGCCCCACCAGGCACCCCAGGACTTTGCAGGGCCGTTTGTACAGTGGGAGGTGCTGCCTGGGAGAGGACCTGGTTCAGGCATGTGCTGAGTCAATGGATTTCTCTGGCAGTCTGTACTGGCAGAACAATTATAGTGGCCAAAGAGTTATTTATAACTGTCCTCCCGCAGCAGGATTCTTGAGGGAGGATGCTGGTATGAGCACTGCTGTTCCGTGTACACTCACAGCCACACACACCACAGCCATGTCACTATTCAATGCATGCAGAATACTCCTCTGACATAAGTCCTGGGGTTTATTTACCAAGGAGGTCACTTACACAGGGGGAAGAAAGAATGCAGCTCCAACCACAGTCAGTCCACACCTCATGCATAAGCCTGGAGGCCTCCCCACAAATTGCCACAACTTCTTCATGAACTCATCAGGACTGACAGCATGGTTAAGCCTCTGACCATACAAACAAACCCTAATGCTAATGTGGCTTCACTCACTTTGGCTTGCTTTAGACTCACCTCCTCTCAGAAAACAGCCACCATGCAGCCTCTGAAGCTCATATAGGAATAGGGAGAAGGAAACCTATTCTTGAAAAACTCTGGGCTCAAACTTGTCACCCTGCAGGAAAGCCACCCCCACCGGATGCAGCCAAGCCTTGGTCCCTGCTGGCTGCAGCCCCTCCGCTTGCTAACGTGGAACAACTCACAAAATCAGACCAGTGCTTAACCAGTTTAACTACAAATCTACCACAGGTGAAGATTTACTTCCACAGTATTCTTACTGTCTTGTACTCTCGAATGTGGATGAACGAGGCAGAAAAATGAAAAGATCTGAAACTGCGATGGCAAATGCTCCATCTGCAAAATGTGGTGGCATGTATGGGGCCTCCCACACCAGCACGCCTTCGTTATTGTCCAGGCTGGGAGCAGGTTGGCAGGAACAGAAATAGTCCTTAGGCACTCCAGAATGCATGCCTGTGAGTTCCTCTTCTTTGTTTTGCAGTTTCCAATGTGAGTGTGCAGCCTGCCTGTCTGCTGTGAGAAGGCTCTGCAGTGGAGGAGACATTGCTTCTTGCACTGAGGTTTTGCACATTTTCTTTTCCTAGCATTTCCCTGTGCAGGGGGAAAATGTGCATTTTGCTCTTTGTGCACAGAAAATGTAAAGAAACTGGGAAAACATGACAGAGTTTTTTACTAACTCTCTCAACAAGCTGATATAATGGTAAAGAAAGACCAAAAGCAGAATCTCCATGAGAGAGAAAACAAAGCCTGTCTCTCTTCCGTTTGAATCCCAGGGTCCTGCCAGGCAAGCATGATGCTACACACATTTAAAGATGCAAAGCACATAATAGGAGCTATATCATAGGGGAAATAAATATGTCTCCATGCATTTCAAAGAAGCTAGGCCAGGCACAAGCCTTTCTCCACTGTTTTCCTTCGATACGCAGATCTGGTTTTTTGTCAACTACCACAATGGTAGAAGGAGGAGCTGCAAAAGAGAGACAGGTGACTGATTCAAAAATTGGGATTCAAAACCTCTTGCACACAGACTAGAGATGTAATCTTCTGTATTGATGGCACTGAATTAAGAAGGTTTCATTCATGGTGATTATTTATTTCAGCTACACAAACACTGGTTTGCTTTGGGAGTTCAGAGAAGCTAGCAAGATTTCGTAACTCCTCTGTGTCAGAGTTTGATGGCTGGTTTTTATTCCAGACAACATAAGGAATGTACTGCAGCTATCAAGGTGCCAGTATCAAAGAACTAGCAGAGATGTTGCCCTTCAAAATTATTTTTATTCTAAGATTCATGTGTTTGTTATATTTTCTTTTTAAAAAAAGGAAGAAAGAGGGGGAAAAAACATCCCTATCCTTAGTACCACTAAAATTAGCAATGCCTAGAATAGACACCAGAATTGTCTTCTTCTCCATTTCTTTTGCTCAGATGTGAATGACGCTGCATCAAGCACAGGAAAGGAGCATATTAGTCTCATTCTACTGGAAAAACAAGCACATTACATTGCTGAAATGTCAAGTTTCCACCAAGAATTTGATAATAGACTGTGTGCTCAGTTTCTTGCATCCATTGTAGCAGCTCACTGAAGATATGCTCTGTCCCTGCCAGCAGCAGTTGCCCTTTGGACTGAAGCGCTTCAGCCAGCCGGGGTTTGCCAGTCACCCTTTCAGGTGTGGCCTGGCCTGTCAGATGGCTGGGTATTTAAAAATAGTTTATACTTTTTTTAACAATAGGATTCTACACCTGACTGATCTTTTTTTATTGTATTATCCCGCAATTTTCCATCATGCACTCTTCCCACAAGGATTTTTGGCTACCGTACCAGGTGAAAGGTCACACCTGGACATCATCCATCACCGTGGCATTTTCTCTGCACTGTGATTGCATGGGTGGCTGTTTGTTTTGCAGGCTGTGGTAAGCAGGTAGGAACAACTCCAGTGAGAAGGGCTGTGCACTGCCAGTGCAGGTCCCCAGATGACTTCCACCATAATTTTAAGACTCTGAATGTCATGAAATGCCCTGACATTAAGTTTCAGTCTGTTTCAAATTATACCAAATGCATATAAATCTCATTCAAAGTGGTCTTCCTCAGACACAGGCTGTGACAAGCTCAAAGTGAGGAGAGCTACATGACTAAGAAGGATTGTTATATCCTAGTTATCATTTGGGGGGAAAAAAAGAAGAAACATACCTAGAATATCTTTCTTCAACTTGCTTACCAAAAACCAAGACTGGAAAGTATCAGTGATCATACACATCTTCTCTGAAAACTCTGGAGAGGAACTGGCTTCCAGAAATACTTTCCCTCAAGCTGTAGCCTTGTGAAACCTGCTTGTCTTCAAAATCTTACAGCAATAGTTGAACTCTCAAGCTGTGCTGTCAGCTGCCTGGGTTTAGACACACTACTGCTGCAGGCTAGAAAATAAATGTGTGGTCAGTACCCGAGGGATGTGTGTGTAAGAGGAGAGGAAGGAACCTGTACCTATGAGAAGTGACCTGCTTAAAGAGCCCCAGCCACTGTTTGTTTCTCTTCTCCCACCTTGCCCCCTCCTCAAGCAGTGTGGGATGCCACATTGTGCAGAAAAATCAGTGAAGGAGGAAGACTAACACACCTCCAGGCACTGGAAAGTAATCAGCATCTCCAGGAACAGGAAGGGCTTAAAGCAGCAGTGAGCACAGAGAAGGTGTTACCAGCTTGATGGAGGAAAGAAACACTGTAAGAAAACAAGGAAGGAAAGTGGACAAATTAGCTGAATAAATTTTCTGGTGAAAACAGCTGGATGAGCATCTCTGGAGACTAAGAAAAACTAGGAACAGAATGGAGAGATCATCATCATCTGTCCATGTTTATAATGATGACAGATATGACAACCCATCCAACGCAAGCATTCCCATCCTGCTGTGGCACTTTCTCTTTCCAGAACAAAATTCCTTGGCAGTCACATGAAGGACAACAAAAAATTGACATTTTATTTCTGCCTCTTGTGGCTTTATTTACTGTTTGTTTGTTTGGTTGGTTTTGTGGGTTTGGGTTTTAGTGTTTTTTTTTGCTTTTGTATTTTCATTTCTTCCTGTTTTGGTGATGATCAGTAAAGAGCATTACTTGCAGAAGTGCACTGCTACCTTACAGTCTTTTACAAGCTGGATCCTCTCAGAGGCTCCATAGCAGCATTTGTCCCTCATTAGGTGTCATATAAGACACCTGCTTTAATACTTGAGTATTAATGTGGTGTTTCTGTAGCCCAAAGGGTTTCATTTAGCCATGTTATTCAGTTTTGTGCTCATGCCTTCTATTAAATCCTGATCTGGATGATTTGAGAGTATCATTTCTCCCTTCCCCCTTCACTCCAACACCCTGCCAATACAGATATTTCCATCACACTGTAGGGAATATCCCACCAAGTACCAAGTATATATCAATACAGGGTATGAGACCCATGACAGAAGTTGAATTCCACGTAGTCTCTACACATCTCTGTATTTCGCTGACCACTGTATGAGGAGCCATGTAAAATACCTTGTCTCTCTGGAGAGAAGAGGGGGAGGAATAACTGGCACCTAAGTACTCCCTTCGGAAGTTCCGCAAATGTGTTTTGAAGCTAAAATAAATTAGTTACTGACACTTCTCTGGATGGTGGTTTCTGCTCCTGAGTAGAGCTCCACTTTGTCCCTGATTACCTTTCATCCACACCCCTCAGTTTCAGGCTGCACAGGATGGGGAGGGCAGCCCAGGCTGTCAGTGGGCTGGCAACCTGCCATTGCAACTGACAGCCAATAAAGGGACTTCAGAAGGGGCCCTGGGAATTGCAGACCAGGAAGTTCGCCATCCATCCTTACTAATGGCAGTAGAGTCTGAAAAAATAAAGTCACTGTAGACAAGGATAAACATGGTCTCTTGGGAACAAGGCAGTGTGGCTTCTGCACAGAGAAACTCTGACTCACCAACCCACCACAGCCCTCAGAGTGCACCAGAAAATAAAAGAGTGGTACAGCAGACACAGAACAGTCTAACTCTGAAAAAAAACCCCTTTTTATTAGGTTCTATAACAAAGTAATCATATCAGAGAAACTAACTCAACACATGATGAGACTACTCTTTACAGGTAGAAAATTGGAGGCAGGACATGAAGCAAAAGATGAGGCTCAAAAGCCACTTTTCAGGGTGGAAAACAGGCATCCACAAGATCTCCACACTATGGGATTGATGGTGGGACTGGCTTTACTCGACATTTTCAGTGAGTACCGGAACAGGGAGTGTACAGTGAAGTCCTTAAGTTTGTATGTCACAAAGTTCTTTCAGGCAAGTAACTCTAGAAAGACTTCACAAAATTGAGTTGGCAATGGCTCTATAAGCAGACACTAGAAGGCTTAGGCAGTGATGAACCTCTAACGTGCAAACCCAACCACTGGGGGTGCTGGGGCAGTGCAGAGGGGACGGGCTCACCCGCTCTCTGTAGGCAGCACTGTCAGACTCAGGGCTGGATGGACCGCTGATCTGACACAGCAGTTGATGCCTGACATTCTTAAATGTGCTTCTGCACACCATTCCTAGACACTTCCCAGTTTCAGTGCACACTGTGTTGGAGCAAATTCCCAGCTGGCACTAAGGCTGAGATGTAAAAACCCATGCAGTCCAATTGCTGCAGTTCCCAAAGCCAGTACTGCCTATTCCATCCACGTCTTCCTAGTAGCTGCCCAGCTGGCAGGCTGACCGGCCAGGCACACTAAATATAAACCCCTTCAAGGACCACAGAACACTTAGAGAAGGAAACAGATCTTGCAGATGTTCTTTTGCACACGTGCATTCTCTCACTTCCTCCTTCCCATTACCAGACCTTGCAGAGTAAAGGTCTGTTCAAAACCGACAAACACTTGACTGGAGATCCCAGCTTTCACCTCCTCACCGTTCTCTGGATTTCTCAGGGGTTTGGTGAGCATACTTTTAAGGTCCAGGATCACTCATCACCCCGTTTTTCCTCTTCAGCCTGCCGGTGCAGGAATGCCCGTCCCTGGGCCAGGGAACCACCCACAAAGCCCAGTTTGCCTTCTACCCCGCCAGAGCTGTCTGACTCCACGCGGCAGGTGCCCGGTGTCCGAAACAGCCCCAAGGAAAGGAGCCGAGCCGCGGGGCAGCCGCGTTCCGGCTGCGCGCTGAGCTCCGCCCGGCGCGGAACTCGGGGCTGCGCAAGCATCAGGGGAGCAAGATGTAGCAGCCTGGGTACTCTGCCAGCCCTCCGTGCTGTGCGCCCCCCGCACGGATGGGTAAAGGGTGAATTCTCTGCCTCTCCCAGTTCCTCCCCCTTCCCCAGTCCTTTGGGTTGTACTCTGAAGCCTTCCCTGCATTGCGTCCCCTTTTCCAATGCCCGGTTCCATGATCTAGGAGATTCTTGAGCACTCTTTACCGAGGAAGAACTGACGAGCCCAGCCCGAAGAGAGAGATCTCTGCTACCACTTAGAGGAGCTGCATCCCAGCTCCCCTCCCCCAGCCCCTTCAACACCACCCACACAGCAATCCATCAGCATCACCCTTGGAGCATCTGGGGGCAACATGTAATTAGGAATGATGCTGTCTGCCATTTATAGACATACTATTGCAAGGAAAGGCTGGTGAAAGTAATACCCACCGACAGACATACCTTAGAGCGTGCATCGAACATTAATGGGGAAAAGTAATGGAAAGGTGGAGGAAAGATACAGAGAGGAGAGAGAAGGATGAAAGCAGCAGTGTACTCCCCACAGCTTTAAACCAACAAATATCCTCTCAGTGTGACCATGACGTAGTTGTCTGATAAAAGTTTATTTGAAGAAATAAATAAATTCTGTAAAATAGGAACATCCTCTCTTGCTGGGTAAGTAGAGCTGCATTTGTTCTGTAATCCCTTTACTCAGATACAATCCAGCAGAAACTGTGTAGGCATCCACACACTGCATTGCCTATGCACAGGACATCATGGGGCCTGTGGTGTTTTTCTCTCAAAGTCTTTTACTGCAAGAGATCTTATTTGAGATTTACCTGACAGTTGATACTGTGTGTCTCATACCAGGCATGCTTGCCCCTCAGTTTGGGATTGTTTCAATTATTTCTTATTCTGAATCTCCATCTTAATTTTTTAAAAGTATTTAAAAGCTTGGTTGTGCTTGTCACGACACTGTAAGTAATTAATATGCAGGCTGTGTGTTCACTCTGGAGCATACATCAGCCTATTGTCACAGCAAAAAACAGCTGTTTGTGAGATGCTGTAACAATTCTGCCAACACTCAGTAACCAGCTTTGGATAAAGCAAAGTCAAACAAAAGGAGTGTGAACTGTGACAAGCAATGTGTGGAGTGGTAATTCAAAAGGGCTGAAGGAGACGTGAAGAGTAATTAGCCAAATAAATGAAAACAGGGGACAAAATATTTAAGTGCATCATGACTTGGAATCAAGGAACAGAGGGAGTACATGAGGACTGGGAAAATATTGGAGGGAGCTAAAGTTGAGATTCCTGCATTTGTCCCACAGAAAGAAATCATGTAGGAGATATATGCATCAGTGAATTTCAGTTAAAGAAATTAAAGGGGAAAAAAATAGAGGCAGAGAAGAGGTGAAGGAAATCCAGAAGACAGTGACTGAACCACTGTTTTGCTCAGTAGGAGAAAGGGACAGAAACAAATGGACCAGCTGCCCACTTAGGGCACAGCGACATGGCAACAGAGGACAGCAAAGACCTGAGTTCCGTGCTTTTGGAGCAATGGCAAATGCTCTTCTAATGGAATTTTTCAATTGCAGTGAGAAGCCAGATCAATTCCCTCCATTGCTTTGTTTTGCTCTTGGTTTGCTCATCTGCAGCAGTAGAACTGGTGGCAGTTAAACAGGATGGAATTTATATCAGGCTTAGAAATTGTACTTGCTGCCTATGGTTTCCCTGCAGAACAGCTTCAAATTACACCACACTTGTGTGAAGTTGCAGAGTTTTGTCATCTAACCATCCCAGCAGTCCAGAGCACATCATGGGAGCTGCATCATTGTCATCTGACTGCCATATGCCCCAGCCTGGAATGTTCCCTCAGTGCACAGTCACCCTCAGATCAACAAAAGCTTTTGCATGGCTGAGGGTTTTCAGGACCAGCTCCCCAGACAAGTAGGATGGCCTGTCTGCACCATTAGCTAACAACCATCTTTTATCTATTCTTCATGTGTTTATCACCACAGGATTCCAACACCACTAGCACTACATTTCATTCATCTGCTACAGATCGGAATGAACATTCATCTGAAGTTTTATTAACTTACTTGTGGATTTTCAGGAATTACCTTTTAGTTTTGTGGATTTTTGCAGTTCCTTCAATAACTCTTGCTTAAGGGTTGTCACACTATTATCCTGACAGGTGACTTAACTCTGTATAAAATACATCTAGCTCTGTTCATTTGGGCTGCTCACATTGAGGGAAAGGAAGAGGTATATCCTTCTTTCAAGATTCAAATAATATTCATTGAGATTACAGAAAATTACTTGTGGCCTTGGAGAAGAAGAAAAATATCCAGATTTTAGATTGCTTTTATAGTTCTCTGTGCTTCCTTTAGGTGTGCAATGATGTAGCTCTGTCTATTTTCACACAGAAGGAATCCAGCTGAGAGCATGTTTTATTATAGCTCCAGATGATGTTCAAGGGGATGAAAAACTCATTTTTCTCAGGTGGTCAGAGAACAATTCCCAGTAAACTGACATTCTTTCCTCTCTAATCTGAATTCCACAGAGGAATTCAAGTTGTTTATAAGCCATTTGAAAGATGTTTCAAAAAAAAAAANNNNAAAAAAAAAAAAAAAAGGTGGTCCTGGATTTTTTTACATTTTCAATTACTTTTCAATCTCTTAAGAACAGTCATTTAGGTCAGAGTAGTTAAACTGCTATAAAACAGCTGCTAAAGCAGTCTTCTATTGTAAATTAAATGGCAATTTTACCAAACATTCACATTGCACTACTACATTAGATTAAATACAAATCTGGATTTTAAAAAACACTTAGGAGGGGAAGGGCTAGCCATAAAGTAGTGATTCACGACCTTGTGATAATTCGAGTCCACGGCAAAAAATTTAACAGATTTTGTTACTAGTAAGTCAAGCCTGATATTAAAAAAAAAAAATACAAAAATAAGGGGAGGTGGTCCAAACTGGAGCTCCACACTTCAGAGAGAAAGCCAAGTTTCTGCTCTTGCTGTCGGTCAGGGTGATACATCACAGGCATAGCTATCGCTTCTGAAATGGCAGCTTCTTAAAGCACTGTCATCAAAACACTTCATTTTCTTCAGTTTAACCAAGGGAATTATCACAGGAAAATGAGTTATGGTCAGCTCCACACTGATGGCACTGATGAATGGTAACAGCACATAGCACTCATAGCAGTTTTCAACTTCAAAGCATTATGAACATCACCCCTGGAATCTCCTGAGCAGGTGGAAGCCCTCACTGTGCCAGAGCCAGGTAGGTAAGGTTGGTGCACTGATGCCAAGTGGACATGGGATGGAGGCAGGGAGAGGAATCTGTAATCTCTCAACCCTGTAGGCATATGCTCTGGGCGTGGTACCTCTGTCCAAGGTAGGGTGGGGTCTTAATTAAGGACAGACCAATTTCAGTTCCACCCACTCGCTGTGACTGCATACGAGCAGCACCGGCACAAGGCCCACTCTTCTTGAACCCTCTTCAGCCTCCCACTGCCAAATCTCCCTGTCTCTTGTAGCCTTCATAGATAAGGTGGTATAGGATTTGCTCTGGAGTGACTGGAAGTAAGAAAGTTTCATATTGTTAAGCAGCTTATAAATTGCTTAAATTATCCTCCTTTCCATTTCCATAAAATAAAGATGTCTGTACGAATCACGATGCAGTGCTTGGCTGGCATGAGCAGCACTGCCAGTGTCACTGATGCAATCACCTGTCTCCAGAACAGGAGGGAGAGCCCCATGATCAAACTCGGGGACAGCTACAGCAAGGAGGTGTTTCCAATGAAAGGAGATGGGAAACTTGAAGCTTCCTTAATATTCATTTCCCAAAGCAGGTAAGAGCTGCAACACCAGCACATTACTGATTGTTCAAACCTCCCTTTCTATATCATGCTCTGCATGGCTGCAGGTTATGTTTCCAACACAGAGCATGAGCCATTCCTCAATTCTAGAAAGTTTTTCCTACCATTCCCTCATTTGAAGTACTGTTACAGAAGAAAGCAGAGAAGTAATTTTCTTGCTTCTGCTTTGCTTCCAGTAAAAAGCAGAGCTGTTCGGAACATAGGTGATGAAGATCTAGTGCCTGATTCTCACTGCAATGGAAATCAGATGTGTGCTGCTGGCCTTGACGGAAATTAGTACCATAACACTGGCATTAGTGAGCAGAGGAACTGCCCACGACCTGCTCTCCACCAGTGCCTACAGATGCTTTACAGAGGCAAGTCTTGTGAAAGCACACAGATATAATTTTGATTACATTTTGGCTGACTATGCTTGCAAGTGTGTATGTATGTGTATACAGGGAGGACTACAAATGGGAGCTGCTATTTCCAAATTTTACACATTACTTGAGTCACAAAATATTAACTGCATCCAACCCAGTGAACTCCCTTCCCTCTTCGTTCATATTCACTCCAGTACATCCATAATTTTTGATTCTCTGCTGATTTCCACTGTTGGGGCTTATTTTCTGTGACTTGAGAACCTGAAATTACACTAAATATCTTTGTAGTTCATTGAACTAACCAGCATACATTTTAATTTGGTAAGGAAACATTTGGCTGGGTGTGACCAAATAAATACTGTGTCTAAACCAACACAAATATAGTTTGCACAAGGCTATAAACCTGTCTCAGAGCTCTAATGATATTGCAAGTCAATGAAGCTTCAGTGTTCTCATTAACACGATTCCATCAGACCTCTATGTTGCATATTGTTAATTTTTAACAATAGATTGTAATATAATTTATAGCACTGTGGGGCAACAAAGGCTGGATCCTGACAGCAATCCAACCTTTTAGGTTGGTAATAGTTTTAACACTGACCTAATATTGAAAGGTGAACGTGTTCAGAGGGCATCAGACCTAATTATAAATAGGACAACAGGGATAAAACACATCACTAGTGTGCATCAGTGAAGACAAAACTTTCCTTGAGAGCAAAGGGCACAGATCTCGTCATAAGATTATTAAGAGTTCTGCTCCTAAATTTGACACAAGAAGTAATCAAAAGCTTTGTTTTAAAGAAATACATTAATACACTTTCCTCACCTCATGAAGTGTAATTTTTGTTACAAAAGGAATAAAATACAGCTAATGTTAATCTGGGTACCTATAATTTAACTCAATTTGGAAGTCAGAACAAGCATATATTTACGAAGAAAAAGCAACCCTTCAAAATCTCAGTGGAAATATGCCAAACAGATGACATTAGTAGCTTTGCATTGTTCCTCTCCATGGCTTGCTGATGCATGAGAGTGAACACAACTGGTTTCTGCTACAGACAGCAGCTCCCAGTCCCTCAGCACCTCACTGAGCACTCAGAGCCTCGTGATCCGAGCTGCGGGCGGGAGGGACGCAGCCATGAAACGTGCTTAACCCAAGCAGGGGTAACTTCTTGTGAAAGGCAGCACAAAATCATTTCCTGGTTTAAAAGGCATTCTAATCATCAAAATATGTGTTAGTATTGCTTATATATATTTTCTAACTCAGTCTTTTGTGCCATATCTAGAAATACAGTACAGCGGTAAAAACGTAATTAGTATTTTCACTAGCTAAATTACAGAGCTGCTTGCAGAATAAAGCACAGTAGCATCAATATTATCAGTTGAGTATTATGCAAAAATAACATCAATAGTTTTAAAAAGATATTATAATTTCCTCTTTCTCTGTGATCCCTTTAAATTGCATCAGATGAGGAAACTCACAAAATCCACTGACTCTTAGTTCAACTCCAATTCTAAAAATCAGCATCTCCAAGACTTCCTAGGTAAATTTTTGTAGGTTCTTGAACAATATTTCTTTCTGAATATGGTATTAGTTATAAAGAACTTTAGTTCTGCTGCATCAATCTCTCATATGAATTTAATTTTCCCAGCACTTCTGTAAGTTAACAAAGGAGTAGAACAGATACTTCACAGATGAAGATGATGAATCATAGGGATTTGTAATAATTATCCAAGACCATAAAAGCAATCCTATGTCAGTGTGAGAAGTGGAACCACTGGCTTTGCAATCCAGTCCTACTCCATATTTCCTTCCCTCATCAGTCACAAAGGGAGACCTAAAATTCCAACAACCAAGATACTGGAAATCAAGCAGCCATTAAGAAAGAAATGGAGGCAAGCATGTTTTCACAGATTCCTCACATGGCGAGACAATTGTCTGCCACCCCTACATACCCAGAAATCAGAGGACTCCAATTTATAACAAAGTTGAAAGCATTCCATGGCATTTTCCATGCTTAAAACTCCCCTTTGGCCAGGCTAATTCACAATCCCCTAGACCAAATCAAGAACACTTGAAGATCTACTCACACTCCATCCACTTCCTAATTACAGTAACTTTATGCTTTACTTCACAAAATGAGGTTCACTTCCTCCACCAGTTCCATTCAACTCCTTCAACATTTTGTTCATTTGTTTGTTAAGATGCAGATCTCCAGCAGCCTGATCACCTCAGATGAGACAAAGCAATCCCTTGGTAAATCCCTCTGGACATGCAGAACATATTATATGCACAAGAGTCGAACTCCTTGAATTTCTCCTTTTCAGATCCTCTAGGTTTCCAGTCATTCAGATAAAGAAAGGAGCTTTTGTAGGCCGGTTAATCCATCCACTGAATGAAATATGGTAAAAGTTCTACACATCCACAAGTTCTGTCAATGCCCTGGTTTACATCTGTAGATGTAATAATAACTGTAGTAATGCAGAAAAAGACCATGGGTCAGGCCCCCACAGAAGATCTTTAGAGACTTGAGCTGAAAAGTCCCAATGCTGCAGTCAAAGGAACAGGCAAAATTATTTAAGGGCTTACATTTATTTCTGCCAAAGCACTGGCTTAATTATCTTTGTGTGTCTTAATAAGCCACCTCTGTGAGAGGGACTCTTACTTGAAATGCCTGTATGTCCTAAGCTCTGAAGTAAGCACCATTGAGTGGTAAGCTGAGACAAACATCCAAAGGCAGTGTAAGGGCGAGGCTGCAAAATGAGCCTGTTGTTCATCTTCTCTAGCACCACAGTCACACGCTTGCATGAAAACAGCATTTGAACGAATTAAAATGCAAATCTACATTTTATTATATGAAATTGAGATAAATTATACACACTTGAAGCCTGCCAGAGTAGCTATTACAAACATTAATATAGTTTTAGATGATGACTTAAATCAAATGAGAGGATGGAATAGAAACACTGAAGAAACACCTCGTGAAACACTACAGGAAAAAAGGAACTCTTGCCATAGTAACATTAGTAAAATACACACCAGCAATAATTCTTCTGTAAAGGGCTAGATCTGTCTTGTGTAGACACATACCTCCAGGGAAGCCTCCAGTCACAAGGTGTTTGTGCAAGGCAGAGAAGCAGCCTGCCAGCAAAGAACAACTGCGGGGGTCTCAAACTACGTGGGAGAGGACTTTGCACTGCCACAGCCTAGTGGGATGTGGCATCGTCCAGGAATCCTGCAACAAGAGGCCAAACAGCCACTGGCCCAGGCCAGAGCTGCCCAGCCGATGCAAAGATGTATTTATGCTAGGTCTGATTTAGATTGTGCTCTGCACAATCAGATCGCTTTGAAGGTTTGCCTTGTGCAATCATTTCCTTTGTCAGGAATCAGAAAAAGACTGTGAAAAGACTGTGAACAAATTGTTTAGGCATTGAAATTTAACCCTGTGGAATCCTTACAGTGTAGCACAGTGTGACACAGCAGGAGCACATTTGTCAGGGGACTGAAGCCTCTTTGCTCTCTCTGCACAAAACATATACATCAGCATTGTGTGGGGTGGGGGTGCTCCCGAGCACACGAGGCAGCTATGGGGCACAGTTCCATGCCTCTGCTGCCTCCCATCTGCATGCAGCCCTCTGCACCACTTCTGCTCTCTTAGGGCTAATAGAGGCTTCAGATCTTCAAGACTGTCTTGAAGCCCTTCCTTTGCATTTTGTTTCAGAGATTGTACAAGATTTGATTTTTAAATATCCATAATGCATGTGAGAAAATTATTGAGTACTACTCTTAACAACAATCTTGTTAAGAGTCTCAAAGTTTTTCCACTAGCATTAATAGTGCCAGAATATCCTAGCACTAATGTCAGAATATAAACACTAAAACCAAAGCGGTATTTGGTAGAAGCTAGCCAGTTCCAAGGCTTTTCACTTAGCTGTGGGCTAAGGAAAGAACACATCTGGTGTGGATTCTATACCAACATTCAAGACATCAACAGTTTCTGTCTCAGTCTCCATACCGTAAGGTACTGTGCATCCCCTGCTCCTCCCGAAAAGCTGAGTCTGACAGCACCAAGCATCTAACAGCAGGAGGACAGCTCTCTATAGAAATAAATTTTAACACAGGATATCCCACCAATGGTTTTGTGAACTGTTGAAAAATATGCTGACAAGAATAAAAAAATAGAAATTTGGAATTTGGCAAAGAAAAGCCACTCTAAATAATTTCCAACTGCAATCAGTCTTTGCTCCTGCTTTACAAGTAACAGATGAGACTATCCTTCTTTTACAAACCCAAATAGCTATATGCTTAAGAAAGTAGGTAAGTTTTTCTCCAGTGGAGGTTTTCAAATATTGTCTTTCCTTGTGGCTGCCAGTATCTCGATATCCCATTCCAGAAACACAGTAGTCTTTGGGAAAAATTAAAACAAAACAAAACAAAACAAAAAACAACCCAACCAAAACCAAAACAAAATGAAAATAAAGAACAAAAAAACCCACCCCCCCAAAAACAAAAAACCACCCCCTCAAACTGCTGCAAATGAGAAAAAGAAAAATGGTTAGAACAAAAAATGGTAAATGACAGTTACATATTAGGGAAGACTAGAGGATTGTTTGCTGTGTGATACAGCAGAGGAGTAAGCAGAATGTAAAAGTCTTTTCACTCTCCAAAAGAAGGTAAAAATAGTTTCGGGATGTTCTACAGATGGGAAAGAGCTCATATCTCTACGTCGATGTGATCTGCAGCTTCAAGACTTAAGTTCCAAATGTGTTTTAACTCAACTCCTCAGCTATTTCAGCTCTTGAAGGATAAATTCTAAGCCACCTTAGTCCCATCAGTCCAATCAGTGCGACCTAAGTGTCCTCAGATTTCCTCTGAATGTGCTCAGAACTTTGCTAAGTGTTCCTGCAGCCAAGCACATCTCTTCTGTTCTGAGCACACAAACGTGCTGCCGACCCCCGAAAACCAAACCTCCCAGGGTCCTTCCCTTGGCCTCCATGGAAGTTCTGAGTTCACTCTGTCCTTCTCAAGAGGAGCAACAATGCACAGGCCAAACAGTGCATTGCTCCTTTCCTCCACAGCGAATCCTGCCTTAATTAGGAGGACTTTTGCAGAAGATGTATTATCTACCAGGCCAGGATCACCACACTACCATATCATGCAGATTTCAGCCCTTGCAGCATCTTCAGATCTGCAATCACAGCACTTTACTTCCTCAAAGGTAGCAGTAGGAGACATCTCAGTTCAGAAAAAATTCCATAATTAGAAAAAGCACACGGGCCAGCTTTTTTCCCCTCTTCAAGCCCGGGAAGCTTTAAACAATATGCAAAGGCAAAAGGGGAAAATGGTAATAGTACTGAGAAGGCTAAAATTTGAATGAGATAACAAACCTTTCTTGTGGAAGGAAAAGGAAATGACTGATTCTAAAAAAGCTTCTGTGATAAATCATCACCCCTGCTTGAAATTCCATTCGTATACGTGGCAATATCTAGTAGCAATGTTAAAAAAAACCAAACAGGAACAAAAAATTAGCAACAAACAAGTTTATAAAGAACAAAATATAGCTTGCTAGAATTGCTGAGCTTTTTCAGTAGTTCAAACAGTAGAAAGATTTGAGAATCAAGCAAGGCTTTCAACAGCTGTATTTGTATTACAGTCATAAAGGCATAAATGTGAAATGCAGCTCTAACAAAACACTGAAGTTTATAAAGCTGGTTGGTAATTTTCCACCCTTTCCAGAAGTATCTCAGAATATCCAGGGGAATAATACCTGAAAGAGAAACATTTTGTTTGTGTGTTAGACTACAAAGCATGTTCTGTGCAAAGTAATGAAATGCTATGCATATTTCTTCTGATCAGGAAAAAATTCTAGCATTAAACCCTGGTCAAGGAATTCTACAGTTGCTCCCCTACAATGTTTTAACAACCCACTTTTCAACTTACATTACCATTTATACTTGGAAGTCAGGTTTTTAAAAATATATTTAGTTTCTTTTAGGGTATGTAGGTAAGTGGCTACAATTCAGATAGGTTCAGCTTCAGCTGCCATAAGCACTGTCTTTATCAAGAAATGCAAGTGTTGGCTTCTTTGGAAATGATGGCCTTTAACAAAAAAGCATGAGCTGACACAGAACTGTTGGCTGCAAATGACAATAGTCTGCTGCTGCTTGTCAGATATAAGCACACACCCTGAAACTCACATGAAGTCTACATCCATGAGAGGGACACTGGTTCTGAAACAAAAAAAATTGTCGCAGTGACCTCCTCTCTCTAATGCCACTCAAGGATGGACATTATCCAGTAGGTTTTCATTAGAGCAGGACTCTATGATGCCATTATTGTCCTGCTGTCATTCAGCTGGTTTTCCACAATGGACCAACTACATGCATCTAATATGCAAGCATCAAAGCTGCATTTAGTTCTTGTTTTCCAGGTTAAGAGTATCTGAAATTTAATACTGTTTATTCTAAAAATATCCATCTCAGTATATTTCTAATTTTGCAGGCATGTGAATTGCCACCGCTGAGCCTTGAAAGCTTCAACTGTAAAGAGATAGGAATACACCTCCATGTAATGTATGCCTAAAATATACTAAAAAAAAATCCCCAATGCTTTCCCTTGAAGGAAAATCTATTTACCTTGTTAACTTTCATTTTTCTGAATAATTTCTGCATAATTAAGCTCTTTTTAAACCTCATATTATTTCTGTGATTTGTAAAGCTAACTTTACAATGCATTACTGTATTCAGTCTGCAAACAGCCTAAAATAACAGGTCTCCAGGACAAACCCAGAGCTGGATTCTATCACAGCTGCTGTGCCTCGGGCAGCACAACCAACATCAGGCAGTAGCACAGACAGGCAAGCAGGAGATGCTCAGAGGGGCCTTTTTCTTTATTACATCCCAGGCTAGATGAGTAACCTTTTTCCATTTACGGGGGGAAAAAATAGCTATAACAAAGAAATATTATTAATATCCAGAAAAGCATAAACAAATTCCTCTTTCCCTCTGAAGTACTAGCTGCAGAATAAAATTTCTTTATGACTTTGCTTTTACCCATTTGACAGCCACTGGCTTTTCTTTGTGGAGACAAACAGGGCTTCATTTTGTGAGACTTAGTTTCTAGCTACTATTAGCTGAAGAACTCTGCTGCTATAATTAAAATTGATGATGCAGATTTTCAGAGCCTGTAGAGGGAGTACATGAGTACAACATCCTTCTGATGTGTTGATGGAGTAAAGGACTGGTAAATGGAAATCTAGGATCTAGGAGGGCATTTCTCTCATTATTACAATTTAGGATGGTGACATTTTGACTGTAAGCTATTTAATAGCATTTCTGTATTCATTAAGGGCAAAGTTCAACTTGGTGCAGACAGCTGGTGTATGGTCCTTTTATATAACACTTAAGCCTTGTGATGAGGCTCAGGGAGGAAGGGCAGCTGTGGGCAGACCAACTGTGCAGGAGAGCCTCTGGACCCTCTGTACATCAGAGGAAGTTTCAAAGGAGCCTCTGTATACTCTAATTCAGACACTATTATGAAAGTCAAGAATGCAACCAAAGATTCACCAATACCAAAGATTCACCTGTATTTTGGAGCCTAAGTTATCCACAAATACATTACCAAAATAAATTTCCCACAGACATTCATAAATATGAGTGGTTGTACTGAAGACTCAGAGTCCATCTGGACAGCACAGGACTGACTTTTCGTCACACTTTCCTGCAAGAGCCTGATTATTTGGGCTTTGTTGACAAAGAAATTTGATTCCAAATACAGAAAGAGAAAGCATTCTAATGTATGTGTCCAGAGGTTATGTTACTGCTGGGGCAATTAACCAAATGTTACGCTTTGGTTTCATTAAAACCAAAATTCACATAGGAGCTAAATTACTATTTTAAATCCCTCCTTTGTATTCGTCCTGTGAAAAACATCTAACAATGTTACAAGTATGAATTATTTAAATTTCATTTTCCCTACCTTACTATTTCCTCTGGATAGCAACTGTTAATAGTGTTGATATATTCCTGAAGAAGTGAGCCAGGTTCTGCTTCTATTTCTTGAACCTTTTTAAGTCCACCGGTTGTTACAAAGAGACGACGTGCTTTACCGTCAAATGGTAACACCTACACACAGAATACTACTTTAAAAAACAATTTTTTTGAATTAATCTGTATGCCACTAGGCTCAAATATTGCTTATTTGTTTTTAATTCAGAGGACAGATAAAATGGAAAATCAGAGAAACAACATCTGTAATGACTACTGTATTATAACACCCAGTTGTATACGGAAAAAACCCAAGAACCTAGCCCTTTATGATTACAACATAATTTATCAAGTACTTTAATACGTAATATAAAATAATGAATTTAATATTTATCCTTACATAAATAATATTTCTTGAATTATTCCTACAGAGACAATAAGATTGTGGAGAATAAATAGATAATAAAAACAGAACACTAACATGGAATAACAACAGCATCTGTTCCACTTAAACCAAGTTATTCAGGTCTTTTATGTCAATTCCCACAGTTTAATTGTAGAGCTGAATTTTGTATCATTATAATGATCTAGTATAGATTAGTGCACGAAAACAATACTGAGAATTGTTGCAAGTGAACAATGCAGCCTTGAAGCATTACATGCTACTATTAAATTCCTAGATATTAAAATCCTTTAATACACTGTGTAGCCATGGAAGCCTTTTACAAACACACACACAAAGCAAAAACGTGAAGTTTCCGCAGCCAAAGGGGATGAGAAGCAGAAATGATCAGACAATAACATTCTGTGCTCCCTGAGTGATGCCAATATGCAGCTCTGTCCAGAGGAAGACAGGGAGGGAGGGAGGAATGAAAGGAGGGAGGTGGGGGCTGGGCCAGGCGAGGGAGAATGACAGCATGTAGTCCATAGGCCCATAGGGCTGCAATATTATTAAAAAAAAATAGAGTGAGAAAAAGACAGAAAGATAATGCAAGATGTCTGCTGCATTTACAGCAAAACCAGATGTGTTTAAAACCAACTCTGAGAGTTACAGATTACGAGGGCAAAAGCATTTTGTAAGCTTCCACACTGGTCAGACATTAAGCCATAAATTTGACTGTATTTCCGTGTAAAACAAGAGCCTTAAATGAGGAAGAGAAAGCCTAAAAGGATGAAGAAAAAGAACAAAGTTTCTTCCATGCATACAGGCAAAGAACCTTCATTTCTGTGGTTCCTCTAGGCTGTACAAAATCAACAGACAGGTAAAGAAAAAGCAGGAGAGCACAGAGACTTGTCTCTATTATATGCTCCACAGCAGTGTCAGGAAAAACCGTGATATTTTTCATTGTGGGAAGTGAACAGACGTCTGTTTTCACATATCTCCCACAACAAGAACTGCCAAGGAGGAACTAGCAAGGAGACAGGATATGGCCCTTTCCCTGCCTTCCTCCTCCACACTGTGACTTCCAGGCTGGATAAGACAGCAGAAAATTCTCTTGGAAGGCGCCCTAAAGAGAGAGAGAGCATCTCTGAGACACAATCTCTTTCCCCAGTCCAACTTGAGACAGCACAGAACTGCACAAACTCTGAACAAACGCTAATGCTAAAATGCACAGTCCAGCACGAAAAACAAACAGCACCTCATTTTGAAGCACAGCTTGGAAATAAGGCTTTTACTATGCCCTAAATAAGCCCACAGAAGTAACAGCTCTAAGAATAGGAAATTCCCAAGCTATCGTACAGGAGAGAAAAATGCTTTTACTACAAAGAACTTAATTTTAAGAGTATACTTCAGAAGAGCAAATGCCAGACAAGTACAGTCTAATAACGTATAGGCAAAGGAGAAAAACAAAACAAAACAAAATATCAGCTGATATGAAGGGCACAAAACCATTTCAATAGCAAGCAATGTTCAAATATACACTGGATAACCAATTGCTGTGCACTTGGCTCATTAGTAGCTCCAGTCAGAACAGAGAAGCAAAAGGGACTGGATTCTGTGCAAATCTCCAGTCTCTGAACAGCCTTAGCAAGAAGACAGGACAAATGAAACTGTGGCAACATAATCAGGAATCTGCACTACCAACAGCAGTGCTTGCAGATCTGTCACAATCAGAACTGAGTATCAAGAGTGTTTTACTTGGCCATTTCCAGAAAGAACATCTCACCAACAGAGCTTGGTATACCCTGCTGACAGGTTACACTGCAGAGTATTGCACCAAACACAGTCTGTAGTTGAACAGGATTCCCTACACGAGCTGAATATGACAGACACTGCAAGTCTCCCAATTAGTTAGCAATTACTTACAAATTTTAAATATTTTTAATAAATTGTATCACTTTTACATGCTGCATTCAAATCAACAATGTATTTAACAACTAACTTTCAAAATTTTGAGAGGGATGAGAAAAGATTTGGAATTTTTACACTTACTCGAGACTGAAAATTAATCAGGATAAAAGGAGTGAAGCCTTTATATCATTGTAAAATATCTGACTTAAGTCACTGCTGTACAGACAGCTTGTAGTTTATCTAAAACAGATGTGACTGGGATTTATGTGATACATTGGCTCAGCAAAAATATTTGCACATGAGTTAATATTCCACTTAATCTCAAGAGGCAAGGAAGAAAAAAACACCTTGCTTATAAGAAACTGTTTTCCCAGTCTTAGGATGAATTATGGCAGATTCCAAATGGAACAGTATCCAGCTGTATCAGACAAAAGAACAGCATTCAAACTGCTTTGGAAGGGGATGCTTCAGGATCTTGAGAAAACAATGACACCTTTAGAGTGACTTCTTCTTTGGAAAGATAGCTTCCTTGCTAAACAGGAAACAATTACCAATCAACATACTACTCACCAAGAAGAGCCTTTTCTTACCTTACTAAACTGCCCAATAATATGCTTCATAATACTGGGAGGGGCCTCGTGAAGCAGTGGTTCAAGTGCTGGAAGATATGTGCATTTCTGAAGAATGCTCTTTAAGGCTTTCTTAGTCTATTGAAATGCAAAATAAACTTTCTGTAGTAAGATATCAATGAAAACAACAAGAATTCATATATATCACAGAAGCCTGATCAAAAAAGCAAATTGATCAGAATTTTCAATGAGCAATTTCTGAATAGAAACTATGATATCTATCAGATCACTTAATGAAGAATCAATTCTCTACTTAGATTTATTAAACCTCAAAACCTACAGTGCATCATATTATTATTATGTTGTCTACGGTCAAAGTAATGGCAATTTTCCTTTGACTATAATGAAAGCTGGAGTAGACCCTTTAGGTAAATTGAAGTACTCTAATACAATAAGAAAGTTAAATCAAAACACATTTTAAAAGATTGTATTTTAGAAGTGGCTTACTAGGAGAGGCTGCTGGTCTGGGATAGCAAAGTGCAGTACTGTCCAGGCAGGGGGGAAAAGAGAGAGTGAAACAATTGTGCATTGGTGCATTTTTCTGAAAACAAACTCAATGTTGACTGATACAAGCAGTAGTGGCCTTTCTGGACAGGATTACAGGTACAGCTAATTTGGCTTCACAATTTTTGGGACCACTGGAAATTACTATATAAAAGGTACTTTACATGGAATGTGGTATTTCAGTGGGATGTACAAAAGCATAGTGCAACATGGGAGATCATATCCTGTCCTATTACACTCTTACGGTTGCTGAGAAATACACTTTACTAAACTGCAACTCTACTGGCTCCCACACAAGGAACAGCCCTAAATATGGGCAGTTGCATGTTTTAAAGAGCAGAGCCTTGATTAGCTGTTACAGTTTTACTACAATAATAAAAAAGTGGGCAAAATTATTATAAGAACTGTAATATTTTCTACAGGAGCTTATACTTGCAAAAGAAGAAGTGGATAATTAGAAATGAGTCACAAGAAATTACAGCATTTATAGGTCTATGCAACTCTGATCTAAACTGGGAAAAAAATAAGGGATTAGACTGTGGTGGCTGTAGCATGTGATTTGATATACACCATATGCACATGCACTAGGACCAGCCGGCCCCTAAGAAGCGACACAGCCTTCAGACACTTCACCCAGGAAAGCTGTGACTCAGGGAGCATCAATAAAAACACATATAATTAAGTAGTTTTTAAGCACTTAAACCTCTTAATTATAATTAATATACCATACTGCAAATACTACAAATCTACTTGCTTTTGCTTTAAGATCGTCTGAGCTGCGCATGTCCATAAAGATATCGAGCAGCGTGGGCAGCACGTTTGCTGCTGCAACATGACGTGCATGCTCACTAGTATGTCTTCCAATCTGTCCCAAGGCCCAAGCAGCTGCTGCCTTAATATGATCTTCATGTTCTTCTATCAAGCAGACACACAGTGGTGGTATTCCCTGTAGCATTAATCAAAAGCACAACCTTTACAAATGTAGACCAGGGAAGGACAATGCGAAACAGATACAGATAGTTAGAAAAATGTTTCTTATTTACACTCTTCTAAAAAAAAGCTGTAAGAGAATGCATGCTAGTGGTGTTATATTTTCACAGTATCATGATTAGCAAGAATTTTTAATAAATCTTAATAAATGTAGTTTAAAAGAAACAGATTCAATGTTCTAATTCAGAAAGCAGTTTGAACAAACATGTAAATTTAAGATATAAAAAGAATACACAACATAGGGTACAAATATACAACAGGGTGTACTGAGTAAAGGTGGCAGTTTTTCTCAGACTGAAAATAAAAGAATTTGAGTGCTTATGATTCTATGAAATCAGTTTAAGATCAAAAGGGCTCAATCACTGAGTCTTTCTTTTTTACTATCCACAGCACTAAATTTCAACTTATCAACCTCTTCTTGAATCCAGTAGTTCATGTTTGACTCACCCAATCACTTGGTGAAGGGTTGCAACTCTTGATTTGCAGACATCAAGAGATGGAGATCTCATACCCAGCTGTTACTGAAGTTGTTCTGGTTCAGGGTATTTATACTTTCTCCACAACTACTTAGCTGGTATTTTATGCCGAAACACTCCAATAGGAAACACTTCATGCTACTTTAGGTAAGGCAAGGCTACTAAACCTCTATCCAAAAAACCTTTTTCTCCATCCCATGAATCCTTCTTTACTCTTTTCTGCACAGTTTTCTGCTTTGTTGTTCTGGTTTTTTTCCCTAAGATACTTTTCAAATATACGCAGTGGAACTACACATATTACTAAAACAAATAGATTACCTTCTCTTTTCCAACTCTTTCATACCACAAAGGATTAAATTGTGGGGGCTTTCACCACTGCATTACAGCAGAAGACCGCAATGAAGTGTTTGTCCAGTATGATCCCAAAAATCACTGTTAAAAATTCATCCTTTCCAGGTTAGAGTACCATGGAATGGAACTATCACTTTACATCATAACATCATCAGTGTCTAACTACATATGGTTATGCCACAGTGCATTTCTTTCAAATGGTTCCAGTTTACCAAGCCCTGTCCTCAGCACTATGTACCACTCCACAAGCTTAATTTCCCCTGAAGCAGTTTTTCTAAAATAAAGTTTGGGTTTATTCAGGTTTATTATTATTTCTTTTGTAGATCATTCATTAACATATTTAAGTCCATCAAAGTTTGCCCAGATCCCTACAACAGCTCTCACAGCAGTTCCATTCAGTTATGACAGGAATCATTATTATTCTTCAAATATCTAACTCAAGGGCTTCCTCCAGAACTTATTCCTAGTTTCATCCCACTTAATGTCAAGCACTCAACAGCAGGAGCATATTTGCTCTAGGCATCCTTGAAAGTGGAAAGACAGACACATCCAGAGAAGAAGGGCCTCCAGAGATGGCAAGAAAAAAGCATCCATTTCTTTAGTTTTAAAATACAGAAGAGCATTTTTTTGATCACTCCTACTTTCCCTGCATACTATATTATGTTGTAGCAACTTCCATTTTCCAACTTGCATTTCTACTAGAAGACATTTCTGTTCCTTTATTTATATTTTGTTGTTCCACTCATACATATGTTTTAAATGACTGACATAGTTTGAAAATGGGTCCAAAATGTTATTGAAATTGTTTAATTCCTTCTGTCATTAGTTAGCATTATTCACATCAGACTACTAAGCCTGGCACTAATTTCACCTATTGCAAACATTGCAAATTCTCCCTCTACTATATCATTGCCCAGCAGAATTTATTTAAACCTGAAAATGTATAACTTTACTCATTTGAAATGTCACTCATACAACTGAATCAACCCACACTACATAAGAAATTGAGGTATTTTCAAGTCTTGAGATTGCTGTTGCAAGATACTCTAGCAGTACTAGCAGAGCCATGCTTGTACAATGAAGAACACACCATTAAACATAGTTGTTCCAAAGAAGCTTTTGATGCACAAATAAACATTTCAAGAAGAAGCAGACTACAGAAATTCAGTGACTTATTTTCTGTGCCCACGCAATTGCAACACAGAAAAATCCCGCATTGTAATACCAACTAATCCATGATGTTTTGTAAAAAGTTCAACACCATAAAGACACCCTTTTATCAGATTACCACATAATTTCAGTCATAGAAAGCAGCAATACTAGAAGAAAGTACATTCTTCGAGAGCAGGTATATAATCCTGCCACAAAATACATTCTCTGCCTATGTTAATTTGTATCTGTACCAAAGAATACTGCTGAAGAACTACAGGAAGACAACAAAGTGATAGCTAACCTTGGAGACAATCACTGCCATTGACAGGTTCTCTGAATGAGCTGCCACATAACCAAGTGTCATGATGCCAGGCAGTCTGACAGTCCCTCTGCAGCTGCCAATACAATCAATCACAGCACCAACTCCACCTGAATTTACTATAAGCTGTGAAAGCTGAAAAGACAAACAGAAGAGATTAGATACTGTGAAGTATCAACAGGCATAAAGAACCACATCAGAGAAGCCATTTAATGTATTGCTCCTGTTTCACAACATAAAGCTGGAGTAAGAGTGATGTATCATACAGACTGTTGGGAACTAAGTGCAACATCAAGTTTTCAGGAATGAGGCTAATTTGCTACTGTATTTTTGATTGACTTTACTACAAGGATATCAGGGCTCTGAATCCTTGATGCTGTATAACATGGAATGACATATTCTCAACTCCATTATCACATACCAGAGAAATGTGGAAATGACAGCCTATCACATGACTGATCTTGAAGATGCACCTACTGAGCCAGACACTGCTTCATCCTAGTGTCCCCTCATTCCCAAACTAATATCCTAAGTTCTGTGCAGTGACAGAGGGAAAGGCCCATTCCCCCTCTCATCTGCATTCTAAATTACCTTTGAGGCATAAAATCCTTTGCAGATCCTCACATCGAGGCATGAAGCCAAGCACAACTGTTCTGGATGTGCAAAACCCACTTGGGCTGCACCATTCTGCCATGTTAGCATGCTCTGAGGGAAGTGTCCAGGGAACACACTTGATGGATAATGGAGTCTGCCCCAGAATGCCAAATGACACAGCCTTGCTTATAAATGATACTCAAGCTATGCAGCATCAGTTTCTACCAAAAGCAAACTTCTCACATCACTTGAGGAACAGCAATAGAATATGTATGATATCAATAATGCATAGAAATCAAAATTATTTCATATTATTATTATCATTATTATTTTCTTCCATGTTTTTAGGTATATCCCATTCTCCCTACAGATTCCAAAGCAAAAGGAATACGTTCTTAAGAGTCAAAAATAAATGAACAAAACTGAGGCACATGAATTCCCAATCCAGTTGATTTCTATAAATATGAAAATCCACCTTTGTCTTAGAGCCTTTAAAAGGGGATTGTTTTCTTCACGAAACAGCCAGATTAAAGTTTTCAGTTAGTACTTAGGAAAATCTGCTCACAAGATTGTGAATTACAGCCAGTGGCAACCAAGTCCTACGTCTGGACACAGCCACGTGCACCTGGATGTGCAGAGCTCCTGCCGTGTCCCTCAGCCCTCGCTCTAAGTCCCTCTGCTGCTGACCTTCACATGAATTTTACTGCATTTGCAGCTAGAGAGTCGAGATCCAAAAGCCATGAGTCTCAAATGACACAGTCAAGTCCTCTAGAAATACCATTTGCCAGCCTGTGCCCACCACAACATGCATTGCTTGAATAGAGTTCCCAGAGCTGCACAGTCCCCTCTGTCACTCTGAAGTCAGACACAGATTGTGACTTCCCATTGGGAGTCACCAAGATGCTTCCTAGAGCTCCTTTGGAGAGCTGCTAGCATGGCCAGTTCCTCTTGTGTGGAGGATCTGGTGCCAGAAGCTCTTCTGACTTTACCTGCAATCCTGAGTTTGGTCTCTGGGTTCTGACTCTAGGACCCCCTTTTGATAATGATAATTTATTTACTTTTTTGAGGAAGTGAAATTGCATTGCCCATGAGGTACAGAGAGAAAGCAGGAAACGTGCCAAGACTGTAAACTTTTATCACCAGCTTAAAGACTGGCAGGCTGAAGAAACTGCACAACATTCATGTTTAAACACTTCTCAGTTGTTAAGTTAGTATCATGATTTTGAAATTACTATGCTCAGCATTAGTGTGTTCCACAAAAACATGGCTTATATTTCATTCCAAAGTCGTATTTAGAGCCTTTTCATTATCTCTGTGGTCTGGCACATTACCATACTTATAATTATATGGTTTTCCTATTTATATTGTATTGACTTTGCCAAACATCCTCACCTTCATATGGGCAAAAACACTGTAAATGCTCAAACTCCAATTACAAACTCAAATTACCATCAGGTTAATAATAAATAAGAGAATTTTTGACCTTCGCTGTCATTGGAACAATAATTAAAATGTGATCCCAGCACCCCTGAAGGTTTTTAAGAAGACACACACCGTCTGTTATTGTTAAAGGATGATCTTGCAATTTATTAGCTGGTATCATGACTTCTGTGAGGCTTTTCTCATAATATTTTTAATATCTAGGACTGACAGTACTGTCAGCCAAGAACTCCCTGTCTGTGCTGATATCTCACAGAATGAAGTAGCTAGGTATACATTTTATGATTCCCAGTTTCCTAACCCAATTCATATTCAATACACATCTCATAATATCAACATTTCCATATTTTCCAACGAACATGCCAAACAGCCATTTGCCTTCCCTTTCAAAAAGCAAATGACAGAATAATCCTGTATTTTATTTAAAGTGTAAAATCTAATGATATGACCTTGTATTTGCATTTTCAAGGTTTTACCTCAGGCGTATGCTTTGCTATCTCTCTAATTAAAGTTGCACCATTTTTCTTGACATATTCATCTGAGTCCTTCAGGCATGTGAGCACAACTGGGAAAATTTCTGCTTCAACCACCAACTCTGCAAGCTCCACTGAATGCTTTGCTATTTGGCATAGAGCTGACAGCACCTGACGCTGGTAAATAAAAATTGTTATAAAATCAATAGTATAGAAACATCCCACAACACACACTCCCCCTGCACACAAAAATCTATTGCATCAAGGAAAACAAAGCAGGGTAGGGAAAACAACTACAGCTATTTTACAATTCACTGAGTCAATTCATGCACAAATATAATGGCACAGAACATTCGCTGGTTCCTGAATAAAAGTTTCTCTCTGGTTTTATCCCATTCAAACTTGTATGTATTTAAAATATATATCTATATATATATACACAGCATTTAGAACTGTAACTTAAAATTCAGTAAAATCTATAGGAAGTATTTTTATTTACATAAATTGGATCTATCAGATCTTATATTAAGAAATTTTTGTGGCATTTTTATGTTGTCTTCTGTTTGGTAAAGTAAGACAGAAAATTTATAATAAGAAACAATTTTTTTGCCAATTAAACGCTAGTGATTGAACCTTTGACAACAGCTATTCACATCAGATATTACATTCCAAAATACAGTAAGTTCACTATTCACTGGCTTAACATATAATCTTTAGTATGCAAAACCTTTTTGGTAACTGAAATGTTCAAATCTTACCTATTAAAAGTATCTGTTGCATTCTTCATATACTATATATTTCTATAAAAAACCCCATACTACTCACGTTAAAGATTAGTGTAGCTGTTCCTCACAGAGCTGCAGTTTATATCCAGTAGCTAAATTTGTAAATATGTTCAGAACTCTTTGTCACTAACTACATAGTTACATTTTGTTAACACCCAGACCAAGAGCTTCTAAACAAATATGCACATCCGTGTCTTTGATTCAATCTCAAGTAATGACTGGTATAATGGAAATTAAAAAAAGAAATTAAATGTACCTTCAGTTTAGCATCAGGGTTCGGGATCAGCTGAGCTAAGTGAGCGATAGCTCCTGCATCCACTACTGTCTGTGCTAACTCTGGAGAATGCTTTGAAATATCACTGAGAGTTGAAGCAGCAATCCTTTTCAAAGCAATTTCTGGCTCCTGGATACAGAGCACTAAAAGAGGAACAGCTCCTGCATCCACCACAGCTTGTGACAGTTCTGTAGGTCCAAGGAAAGTAATTAAGTGAGTATGGGTGACTGACCCTTGTGCAAGCCATTTTTCACCCTGACAGATACAGCAAAGGAAAAAGGGGAGGGTGTAGTTCACTGTCTCGACATCTGCATTTCAAATCAGCCCTCCTGGTTTCATAAACCGTGTGGACCAATCCACAACTGAAAAGAATGCAGGTCAATAGATGGACCCCCATTTACATGCACACATTTGAGGTAGATTAGGCTGAAATGGTTTGTTATTCTGTTTTCTTTTTCTTTTTTTAAAGTAAGCAGACGTCAGCTGTTTAAACCCTGGCTATTCTACACTGATCAATAGGAAAGCATTTTATGCATGGCTAACAACAACACAGAAAGCCAAAGTACCAAAATTTTATCAACCAGCTAATTAGAGAGCATTTTACCCTCTTTAAATGATAAGCAGATATTAGCATAGATCAAATGCCAAAAACAAAAATACAAAAAACATACATAAAATATTTATCTTACATAAAAGACTGCAAAAATGGAACTTGCTGATCAAAACTAGTCTTTGCTACGGTACATGGGATGAGACAGAATTTATACTTTAATGGCAAGAAAATGTTATCATACACAATTAGACAAATGAGAAATATCATCAGTGATATTGTGTGTCTGAGATTAGCACAATATCCTTAACTAACTGCACCCCAAACAAAAAAAAAAAATTGAGCATGTGATTAGCTGACATGGACAAAAATTACACTATTAGAAATTCATTAGCTCTCTCTGTGTATGCAGCATTAATCACAGTCCTAAAATGAGAATTACTGGGTATCAGAAGCAAAATTTATATTATAACCAAGCTGTGCTATTTTAAAATAGTGTTGAAAAAGTGTTAAAAACCATAGGGTTTTTATAGGGGATTCAATAATCTATTAGGTTCTTCGTTCAGTTTTGCTACACCTTATTATGCATATCCATTATTATCTTTAACATTTATCTTGACTTACAGTACCATGGCAACATATGGCTGTTGTATTTCAAGACTCTAACTTAGGTTTTGATTTATAGTCCATCCATAAAGAGATTTTCATACTAAGAAAAATACAGCATACTTCATTAAATATACATAGACTAATATAGTTTTTCATGAAATCTCTAAGTCATGTCATCATTACATTGTTAATATCCAAATAATGTTCCAGACCAGATTTGTTTTCAATTAGTGAGTTATAGCCACACTCTGAAATACATGTGATAAGTCAAATATTTACACTGTATGTTATTTTATGATACAATATTTTAAAGAAAATACAAATATTACATTAAAAAAATTAAATCATGCAATGAGTTTTAAACTAATACAATACTCTGAAATTAGCTTAGTTGGCTAGAGCATAGTGCTAATAACTGCAAAATTGTGGGTTTAGCCTCTGTACAGGCCATTTACTTAAGAGCTGGACTTGATGATCCTTGTGGGTCCCTTCCAATTCAGGACATTCTGTGAATCTGTAAAATTTACTCTATAAAGTTCATTTTTCAAATAAATATTTGGCTGAAAATGTAGTGCATGCATCCTCAAAATACACAAATCATAAGATTTCAACAAAACTCAGATGCTGTATTTGCAGTTTTAAAAATCTGAAGTGAAATATACCTGAAATGTATGTAAAAAAAAATCTGAAAAGGAGCTGATCAATATAAGTGGTATAAGTTACAGTCAGCTTTTCATGGAAAAAGCCATGCTCAGTTTCTTCAGACCATGTTTTGCTGTTGTACACTGACCAAGTGGAATACATGGTGACCTACTGACCAACAGTCCAGATTAACCCTTCCCATTGTGCCTCAGAACTTCAGACCAACCAGCTCCACTGCCCACAGTCTGCTGGGAAATGCTAAAATCAAGAATCTGATGGCAAGAGTGACACGGTGCTAGAAGAACGGGCTTCTTTGATGTCTTAGGAGTGAAAATCATGAAGTTCAAGCAGGGAGAGAAAGAGCAATACTTTCAGGTCACACCTACACTCAGGCGTGCAAAAGTAACCATAAAAGTTATTTCAAAAGAGCAAACTAAACCTGATTCAATTTACATCAGCTCTTACTGTTAGAAGTCTGATATAATTTAAATACTGATGGTTACTGTTGGTCATGGGTAATTAAATGGTTTTTCTTCCAGTGGTGTTTATAAGGTTCATGGCTAATAACTTACCACATGGAGGGCTGGACCATGTGTCAAGACAGACAAGTTGTAAATGGACTGTCAGAAAAACAGAAAAGCTGAGGCAGGGGAGAAAGGAAATACAGTATTTCCCATCTTGTTTCCCTGCAAATTCAGCCCGAAATTACATTCTAAGTATTAATGATTCTATTATAAATTGTAATTCTGTTATTTTTATCAAGAAAAGGCTCAATTAATCTTCCTACTTGTAGAACATCTTTAATGCGGATTATACACCAAATGATTCATGAAACTTTGCCATCCAGTTAGAAACACAGACAGAGGTGGGAAAAAATTTAGACTGAGAAAGAGTTAGAGGTGAAAACAAACTTGGCAGTAAGAAATTTTTAAAACCAAATATTCTGTCAGAAAAAATTAAAATAACTGAAACAAATTACAAAAATACTCTTCCAAATACAACACCGGGGCTGTATTATAAGGGCAAAGACAAGACCTATAGCTGCAGAAGAGAGACAACAGAGAAAAGCTAGTGTATGCGCCTCATTTAATTCCACAGAAGGTTATGAAAACCACAGGCTTGGAACTCACATTGGGGTACAACTCAAGGAACTTGTCCAACTACACGATGAAAAAGTTGAACTTCTCTCTATGTGAGTGAAAGTAGGAAATTGAATTCTGTTTATTCAGACACAAGAGAACTATGGCTCAAAACTGACCATCAATTAATAGCTTTCATCCAGATCTACATGAGGAAGATTTTAGCAAGTGGAGATACTGCAGACAAGACTCAAATGGATGTAGAAGAAAAGCTAATAAAGATAGATTTTGAAGACTGAGATGCCACCAATTGTAGTACAACCAGAAGTTATACTAGAGTTGTGCTGGCTTGTCTCAATACAAAAGTACTCATCTGGGATGAAGACATTAATTCAAAGTAAGTTGAAGACTCATCATGGGTTTACATGATCAGAAAGAGGGGGAAGCCAACAAAGTGAGTCAAGATCCTACCCACATACTCACTGAAAACACTGGGAAGTCTTACAGGATTATTCTAAACTAGTTTAAGGTGTTAAAACAAAAACCCTACTAATATTAACACATTAGCAATAATAGCATGGATTATAAAAACCAGATGAGAATAAAAAAAATGTGAAGGTGAGAAAGTGAATTTCCAGGTTGCCCCCAGAGAAAGAAAATCATCTCAATATTATATTGACAATAAACAATATTATATCCCCATAGTAGAGCAGCAGCAAAACCCCTGCTTGGAAGGAAATGGAAGTTTCAGCTCAGACCAGGGCTCTCAAACAGACCTTGCTGTGGTAGCAGGTGCATCCACAGGAAACAACAGGTTTTGACCAAAACAACCACCAGTAGTGTATTTTTCTGAGAATTATATGATCATGTTATGGCCACATAGAGAGACTTGAATTCCCACAAGTAGCCCAAAAGTTGCACTTCAAAATCAGAGGTTTATGCAGGCCTCTACAACCTCTGGAGGTTAGACTCGAATCACTTGATCTCAAATCTCAAATCGAAGAGCTGCGGAACCGGTTCTTGTAGCTGACGCTGCTTTGAGCAGGAAACTGGACTAGAGATCTATCAAGGTCCCATCTAAGCTGAGCTATGATCCACTGTATGACAGAAAATTAGTAAAATTCCTTCTTGCAAAAAAAAGAATTTTGCAAAATTCTTCCTAAAATTCTCTTAGCAATAAGCTTCAGTATCAACAGTGCAGTTTATTTTTGTTTTCCTACCAATTTACAATATACTGAAGAAGGTATGAGACAATGAATAAATTACATCTTTAATGCAGACAAAGAAAATGGAAAGCCAAATTATTTGCATACTTCGAAGAAAACAATTCTGCATTTTAACTGAATATGGTGTAAGTAAAATGTTACAAAATATTCTTCATGGACCTGATGGTATCTATGGTATTTGAAACACTTTACACTTCTTTTTAAACACAAATAGTAGAAATAATGAATGGCAAAATCACAGCACATTGATTTGTACACTTTGGAGTAAGATCGGTATCTGAAATTCAGGTCAAATGGAAAGAAAGAGCAGAACTGCAAAAGCAGTTTCTAAATTTTGGAATTTGACCTGGCAGGATTTCTAGCATCTTGAAACCTCATGAGACATTTGTGTTTACCGATAATCTCACAGGCCTTCTGGAGACGTTTGTTTCCAGAAGAATTGTGTTTTAAGAGATTTTTGTAGGAAGTCAGTATAGAACTTGCTAAGCAGAGAGTGTTTTCCTTGCTGGGGGCGGGGGGGGGGGGGGGGGGGTGCGTGTAGAAGCCTCAATTTTGAGAAATTGAAGTCTTTTCATAGGAACATACATGCAGTTCTTAGTAGCTTTACTGGGTCATGGGTGCAATTTTTGATTAAAAGCAGAGAGACCCCTGCCATCACAAACAGTTATCACTGCATGCCAGTAGGCTTTGACTGTACTCATGAACACAGAGGTTCACACCCTGTCTAAAACAGATCAGGTCTTTAATCCCAGAGATATGCCCTAATTATTGAACTTTTCTTGCTGGGGCAAACAAATCTCCCTACCCTTCAATCTTTTCAGGAGAGAGAAAAAGTCTTGTCTTAATATTGTCCCAGTTCAAAACTGTAACAATTTTTGAAACTGAAAAACCTTCTGTGGCTGGGGGAAACCATTTCACACCAAGCTCTATTTTTCAAGTTAAAGCTGCATTATGTGTCCACAGACAATGACGGAAAATCATAACCACCAAATTTTGTCAACAGAAGCATGTCAGTCTAATCCAGAGTTTCTTGAACAATAAACACCAGCTATTGATAAGAGGAAGTCTCTGTATCCCATCTCCAACAACATCATGTTGCAAAGGCACGCTTGTAGAAACACATAATGCACAGGGTGATCTTTTCTCAGTATAACTCCTTTACTTTCAATAATCATTTTAGAGATATCCTGTGACTGTTATAGAGGCAGGTAAATCTCCTAAATTGGCTGTAGCTGGGCAATTTTTTCAGGGGCCTTTTGGTGGGCTTTTGTTGGCATTCGGGGTTTTTCTACTGATTATATCTCGTGATCTATGTCCTGATGTTTGCAGCTTGGTAGCACTCACAATTTCAACCTAATTTCTGAGGACTCTGTTCTTATTGTAAATTGACATAAGGTATGCACCCGTTCACCATCAGTGAATAAATTATTCATAACCATGGAATAAAAATTTGTACAAGGAATTTTTTGTCTTCAATACCCCCACATCACCTGCATCTTTGCAGACAATGCTGTCACAGAGTGAACTGGATCACCATAAAGCTCCATCAGCATTCATGCAGTGAATAGCATGAAGGGCAATTGAAGTGAGTCAATATTGATTTAGTGACATAACAAAACTGCAGGAATGTTTATGTTAAGAGTAAGGCAGACACACACACACACTACACACATTTATACAAATAAACACTTTTGATATTTAAATATCTTTCGGATGGAAGGAACAATTATTTTCCATCGAGGTGGAATTCAATCCTGATGACCGAATGATAAAAGATCATTACCAGAGAGGTGTCCCAAGAATTAACTTGTTCCCCAGAAAATGCAGTCTGTTATAAAGGTGCTAACAACTTTGGAGACTGTCCCAGTAAGCTAACACTCTAAGAGGGAAGGGGGAATCCCCCATGCCTTCTGCAGTACGACATTCTGCATTGATTAAAAAACAAAGAAAACCACTTTCAAAATCAGTCTATGTACATTTTAGAGCCAAAACCAAAAATAAAACCATGAGTTAATGTTATGATCCTATAATTAGTTTAACTTTGAACAATATGAATGCTAACCATTTCTCCCACCCCTTCCAGCTAGCAGTTTCTTCCCTCAGTTCTTTCATTCACAGTCTAAACTTTTACTTGAACTATATAAATAGCTGGCAAAAGAACTATCAACCACGTGGATCAGCTTTTAAATAGGAACATGACACCACCAGTGAGTTATACAACTGCCTGTGAGACAGCAGTGAACTGCTCAATATTGGATTCCTAGGATCTATTCCTGACTCTCAGAGAGTAGTATGGTCCACTGGCTAATGATAACACAGTGCAATAAATTTGGCCTATTTATTCTGCAAACACTACTGTAGTGAATGAAGGAAACTTGCTTCTCCCCAGGCTTTTCCATTCAACTATATACATAAAAGAAGAACTAATGTGAAGCAAAAGAAACCTGGTTCTGCAGTAACACCTACACAACATATAAAGATTCAGAAATCCCTTCATGAAGAGGAACAAAGCAGAGTGTCCTTTTCTGGCCACAGGCCCAACACATCTCCTTTTAAAGCACCTCTCATAACTGGGCACTGCTGGTGTCAGGAATTCCAGTTTCCCACAAAAAGGTACAGCACTGTTGGAATGGTACAGCTACACTAGGGTTTTATCCCAAATTTAAAATTTTGTGACTGTAGAGAACAAAAAGCATCTTGTCATATTTACCAAAGTAACACCATTTATTATTATTATCACATGATATTAAGCTAAAAGATAACACACATGAAACTTGTTACCTGGATTGCGTCGGGCAATATACGCCAATGTCCAAGATGCAGCTTCTTTGACTCCAGGGTCAAAATCTTCCAAGCAAATCACCAGCACCTTCAGTGCTTCACATTGAACTACTGCCTGAGCTAGTTGTGGAGAATGTTTAGCAACTGCTCTGAGCACAAATGCAGTTGTTTTCTTGTAGTAACGCTAGACAAATCAGAAACAAACAAACTTTCACTAACATGAAGAAGTTCAAAGCATGATATAGTACAGACATGCCTAAATTAGAGTTTTTTAGTAGCAGCAATATCTCATACAGATCCAAATCAGGACCACTAGACATCACACAAACCATGAACCTACAGTTCTTTGGGACAGCTCATGATATAAAATCTGCAGCAAGTGCATAAACAAACAGAAAAAAATGAGAGAGCTAAGAGGATATGGGAAAAAGATAGTAGCCTAGGTAAGTCTGTTTGTTTAAGTGAGTAGTGAACAACAAGAGCTGCAAAAACAACAACTCTTAACACATTTAACCAGATTACACAGGTTATGCAGGGCAAGCTCCTAAAATAATTCTACCCATCTGTAACACCTGCAAGGTCTTACACTCACAGCATCTTTGTGAGAAAACATAGTTACATTTGCAAACAGGAAACTGAGACAGAGAGAATTAGATCCAATAAAAGAGTGTAGGATCTGAATCCTGAAATGTCTAAATACTGCTTAAACCCACAGCTGAAAACCCACCCCACCAACACCCAATACTGAATAACTCCCAATTTTGACCAAGCAGACTGCAATTTTACTCCTGCCTGTGTCCAGAAAAAGCTCACTTTGAACAGGACTAAGCACCTGGCCTTTTTATCATAAGAGCACATGAAGTCTAAGCTCTTGCCTCAATTCTGCCCATCTCCCTCAGTGCTGGGCCAAATAATGTTTTCAGTATGTATATATAATACATGACACTGCACACAGTATGGGGTTGCCACGTAAACTGCAGCAGTGATTTCTTCTAAAAGCACAGTTAAGTCTTCCCTCAAAAAGTCACATTTCAGTCTCCTCCTGCAGTTTTATAACTACCATTAGGATATGGAAGCTGAAGATTAAGTTTCTTCTACTGCCTTACATTTTCAAAATCCAGAGCCCAGTTAAAGTGCACTGGCCAGAGAAAACCATGTTGTGAGAAAGACAGTTTGTTCCCCCCCTCGTGAAGGGCAAGATTCATGGGGACACGAGTAACTTGCTGCTATGTCTATGTGCCTGGAGCTTGCCCTGCAGCCTGGGCATTGACAGATTATCCCTATGGACAAGCTCTAGAGGGCTCTCTCTTCGTATGCCAGCTGGCATTGATCTCCTCCCAAGATGCTTGATTGTCCCCTGCTCTGCACAGGGAGCCTGGGCACTTTACAGTGCTAGTCCTACTGTCAAGGCACCCAAAATTTAAACAATGCAAAAGCCCACATCCCTTCTGGATCAAGTCCAGAAAAACAAAGAACCACGTGAATGCTTTTGTGCATCCTGTAAGGTAATCAAGCACCTTCAAAAGCCTGATCTAAAGCACTAAGACACAGCAACACAATAGTATCTGCAATGGCCCCCCAGGAAATAAAATGTACCCAGGCTCACTCCCTGGCCCTAAAGGAAGATGACACAGCATAACATATCCAGCCACCTAAACTCCTCTCTCCTCATAGCACAATGGCCTCATCTATGCTACTGGAAACTGTTCCTGCCTCATGCTATCCCTTAAACCATGTCCAAGCTTTGTTGAGTAATTTGATGGCTGGCATTGGCTAAAACCACATCAGAGAGCATGCTACTGATTAACGAGCACAGTCATCTTTCAGTGCTCCAACACATGCCCTCACCTTCCTTAGTTTACCAGTACGGATATAATTCCTTTATGCCAAAAATCCAGTTTTCTAAGTTAAGGTCTACAAGCAGGTACATTAAATATAATTTACAAGCAAAGCATTAAACCTCATTTAGGGGGAACAGAAGTTAAGGAAACAGTACAGACAAATGGATCCAATCCCTAGATAATGTAAGTTACTGTAAGTTTTGCTGAACTCAGTGGAGCCATATTTGTTTACATAAGTCTGTACAATATGGGTATGTTGTTTCTGTTAAGTAATTATGCTCCTGGCAAAGAAAAACACTTCTTTGTTTTCATTATTCAAAACACATTCTTTAGAAACAAACTGCATTCACAGGCATAGCCAGAATATGCTGTAAAACTGAATTTTGCTCAGTTTAATTGATAAAACATTGATCTAGGCTGTTACCCTGTGACTTTTCCCCATAAATCAGTAGAAACAGTATTCATTGTGTGCTCAAAGAATCTCATCCTAAAATACAGATGCTGATACACTAAAAGTGAGTGGAATGGAAAAGGTTTCTTTGCCTGTGGGAAGTGACAAAGTGTCTACTTGCTAAACTCTGCATGAACTGGATGAGTCTCCTCCACTTGCCCTCAGTCACCAAGGCATAGCAGGCTTTCCACGACCTCACACAAGTCTCGCAGTTGCTTCCCCTAATTACTCTATCTCAGGGTACTTGAGCTAATTTAGCGAGGGTTTCAAGTTGTAGCAGCGGGTAGTTTCCAAAACAACAGTGGGCAGTGTTTTGTTCTGCATGTTCCCTTAAAAATACAAATAAAATAACCAAAATGTTTATAACCTTGTCTAATTAAAATCTTTACTTTCTTTTTATACTATACCAGTATCTTGCCATCAAAGTCTTTCTTTAGCATTTTCTTTTTTAATTTTAATTGTATAGGCAATGATTCTATATGCACAAAAAGTATGCAATGAGTACCTTTACATCTTTGTTTTCCTCAAAAGATTGAAAATGAAAATACATGGTTTTCCAAATTATATTTCCAAAACCTACTTTTCATAAATCAAAGCTGCAATGTAAGTATGGTTGTGATATCAGTGCACTTAACCCTTCTGCTGTCAGTTTCCAACTGTTATGAACCTTACTTGAAAGTACTTCTGTTAATCTAGGTTAGCATCACTCAAAAAATGAAAGCTGAAAGAGACACAGAACTTGAAGAAAAATGTGAGGAAGGGAGTGGAAGAGAACAACATATTTATTTGTGTTGCAATTGTGACTGTACTTTGTTTGGTTTTAACAAATGTGAAGATGAAAACCTTTCCATATATTTTCCTGTGTCAGAGGTTTGTTATTTCTCACACTACAGATTTACAAAGGCCTTCATTTGGAGATACAAAGTATTTCATTACAGAAGTTCAGGGTTTTACATGTATTTTACACGTGTCGGGTATTACAGACAAAACCTAGTCAATTATCACCACAGCTTCCAAACTGTCTCCTTTCTGAAAGGGGACCTTTTACAAAGCAATACATTCAACATTTTAAAAACGTTACAGTGCAATGAATGTATTTCCTATAGTGCATTAAACGGTAATACAGTATTTTAAAGTCAAGCTTATTTGAAGTCAGACTTCAGCATAGAGTACACAGTGATCTCTCAGGGGTTCAAACATACATGCTGCTCTGACTTCAATATATTTAATGTCCTATTAGAATGACAGCAGATGCTGATACAGAAAAATTTCCCTTTCCCTATATAATAGTTTAACAAAATATTACTTAAGAGAACAATCATGCCTTACATTCTCCTCAGGGAATGAACGTATGAGCTGTGGAAGAACGCCTGCCTCCACGACTGCCTCTGCCAGCTCCATGTCATAATCAGCAAGTCTCCCAAGAGCCAAGGCAGTGGTCTGTCGAATACTTGGGACGACATCCAGCAAAAGAGGTCTCAGCAAACACACTACACCTGAGTTGCAGTAGGAAGACAAAAGCCCATTTGGTAAGCAGAAGTTTTTCTAAACATTTGCCTTTACTCATGAAAACCTAATAAATTACTCTTCCAGGTAATAAGAACATCCAGGAAATCCAGGTGTTCCGCTAAAATGAAGTTGGCACTTGGATAGCAGTGCTGATGTATAGTAATGTTTCACTTTTCATAGGTACAAAACAATTCTGAAATCAAAAAAGAAAAGGCACATGTAGAAATGACACGTATTCAAATATCTGTAAAATACATCTTCAAGTTTACACAAGAAACTAAGTTATATTCAAACATACGTGAAATGCATGTGTTACCACGTGCGCAGGAAACGCCATCTGGAGATCCTGGTGAGAAGACATTGGCATGTCCCTCATTCATCATGCCAGTAGAACCTCTGCATTGAATTACACCAAATTACTTTTCATCTGTTGTAAGCAATGACTGATTTGAAGACTGATATCCATAATACATTACACTCCAGACAGAAGAATTGTAGATTTTCTTATCCTGTTATTATTTATTATGTGTTTTCACTGATTAGTTCACAGTATATCAGCTAAGCATAAAAAATATGAAAGTAGCAGCAAGGGAAACTTTAAGAAACTACAGACTGAATGACTGGATAACAAAATGGCAAGTGAAATGGAGCTCATGCAGGGGATCCAACTCCAACCTCACATACGCAGTGACAGACTCCAAACAGATTACTATCAACCAGGAGAAAAATCTCAGCGTTAGAACAGACAGTTCCACAGAGATCCCAGCTCTTGCTCAGTAGTAGAGAAGAAACTTTATCTGCAGAAGTATACAGAGTGCTCAGGATTATTTGGAAAGGGGTAGAGGCTAAAGTAGGGGCCATCACTATCCTACGTTTAATACCCTCCACTAGAGTAGAACTGAAAAAAGTTCAGTGAAAGGGAACAAGGATGCTCAAAGATGACCAATCTGTATGTGGAAACTCTTCCTATTAAACTAAGACTCTTCAGCAGGGATAGAAATGAGATCCAAATAGTTCTAAAAGAGGGAAAAATCATTTTACTGATATAAAAGAGCCTGTCAGAAGTGACTGGGGGAGAGGGAAAGGAACACTTCAGCATGCAGCGTCCTGACCTTAAAAAAGCCAAGAGCCTGATGGTTGAGACATTAAGCCAGGATATGTCAGACAGTTCAATTCTGATGATTTCAAATCCAGTGAAATTTAAAGAGACTACAATCACTTTACCCAGGAGCTACGTCCAGACCACGTGACACATTTCTGACCTTTATGACATACCTAGGCACAGCAAAATGTAAAACCACATTTAACAAGGTTTACTTACATATATGCTTTGAGTTGTTCCAAATGTAAGATTTATATATTTTGTGTTTTCAAGATTAGCTGATACAGCTTTCACTTTTGGAACAGCCTAAAAAGCCTTCAGTCTGAAAATGTTTCCAAGCAGCATGCGTCCACATGACCAATGCCTTTCATTTCATGACAGTATAACCATGTAAAGTTTGGTGATGACAAACTGTTCTTTACCTGGTACAACTCACAGTGAGGAAAGAGATGAAAAATGAAATGGGAGTTACTATTTGAAGAAAGGACACAAAATGTCACAACATGGTTAGGAAAAAAAACATGTTTAGAAATAATAGCAACTGGGCCAGTCCTCAAGGAGACTATATTTTCCTAAAGTCATGTTTGAATGTAAGAAAAGACAGTGGACAAATAATTATAATGGAACAAGTTTTGGAGAAACAAGACAAAGAAAAAACAATTCCTGGTGCTGTACAAGCCTTATATTCACATCAAATTAACTGAGAATTGACAGAAGTATATATAGGCCTAGATCATGCCTGTGCATTGAACATAATTAAAAGCTTTTACCTCTACTTTCCACCTTCCCTTATAACCACTTTCTTTCTCTGTGTCAAGACGCCTTCCATCACCTCCAATTACTCTGCAAGACCTCCTGCTTGAGGAGCTTTCACCATTGTCATCATTTTTGTATCTTCGACAAACCTAGTATTTCTTTCTTTACAGCACTTAAAAAAAAAAATAATTCTGAGAGTGTGAAAACAGCTGCCTAGAGATTCCACTGTCTCCACTAAAACACCTATAGGAAAGCCAAGACATCCAACCTTTTCTTCTCTGACTTTTGAACATAGTGCTGTAAAGGACAGATGTGCCTGGCACAGGATGAGGCTTTCCTGCACTGGGCCCAACCCAGCTCTTTGTTCCAGAGACAGCTGTATTTGGTGACCTTCTCTATTTGATCTCTTCCTTTCATCTATCCTGTTTACAGCAAAGTCTACTCCTCCAAAAAGGTCCAAGCCAGGATTCCTATCAGCATTTTTAATTAAATTCAAATGCATTTAACATTACTTAGAGCAGGGAAATAGGCAAGAACCTTCCAACTACTTCCTTTTATCTTGACCATTCACTCAAGTGAACAGGGCCATACAGATCATGGAGTAGCAGTGTCTTGCTGCAGAAAACTTTAGAACTCTTTGGTCTTCTTCTAAATAAGTCTGTTGTGACAGCAGTAGGAAATTCATTAACTCTAATTCAAAAGCAACCACACAGAAAGTAAACTACAAAATAAGGCATTTAGACTATTGGACTAGATTTATTTTGGAAGAGTTCCCACCAGCACTCAGAAACTGAGTAACAGAGAATTACTGCCAAATATTCTCTCTTGCATCACAGAACCTTGACTGACACTGGGCAAGGAACGATTCCCCTTTCTATCCTCAGTTTCCCACTCAAATTTGTTTCAAAGAATGACACACTTTAGAAGCTGAATCACTCTTAACACACACTTCTCAAGTGGAGCTCTTACATACAGGCCTGATGCACTTTCCTTTAGCAAGCAAGTGCTGGCTGCTGCCTATCTGGAAAACAAGCAAACAAACAAAATCACTCAGGGCAGCAGCAGGTTCCAATTTTTTTCATTATAAGTTTCTGTAGGAAACAAACAGTCACCATTCTGGAGATAGCAATCTTTGCTTGGCCATTTTGATTTTTTGGGGAAAACAAGCTGGAATTCCTGCAAAATATTTCTACTCTCCTCCCATCCCCACCAAATCCTTGTCAAACTTGACTAGTCACAAAACAGAAACATCACTACACTGGAAATTCTTTCCATTTCTTCATCTGGAGATGACTACTCCTACCTTACCCTCCTTCCTTAAAGGAAAAATAATTGCTGTTTTAAAATGTGGGGAAAAAAGTCATTCTTACACTACTGTTGTCTCTGGACACACTCTTGTCTTGAAGATGCTGTCCTTCTAACTTATGCTTTGGACCAAGGTAACGTCTTCTCATTTTTGTGCCCTACCTGTTACATTCAGAACATTCACAGAGCTAACATTAGCACTCAAACATTCATCATATCAGCTTGATTTTTCAGAGCTCTTTATGTCAAATTCAGCTGACTTAACAAGGAAATAAAACAGAAATTTATTTCAGCCTCACCCCAACACCCTATCTTCAACAGCCTTTTTCTAGGAACTGCATAGCAGTGAGTTTTAAATCCCCTGCTTAAAACAAATTTCCCAGAAGAGCAGTGAGAGAGAATTTTCACACTCACTCGTCTTGACACAGCCTCTTCCAGAGACAGCAGAGTATGTAGGTCTCAAGAACACACTCCTCAAGTGTGACTTGTCACGAGAAAGGACTTCTCACTGCCACAGTTCCATGCACAGCACTACTACCATCCTCCAGAGATCAAAGGAAACATAAATACAGTTTGGTAATACAGACTCTGGCTGATCAAGTAATTCATATAGCAAATACCAGATGGTGTGGGACATAATGCAGATTCAGTTTGACAGTATCACTGCAGATTCCTGAAGGATCGCGGAACAGTAAGTTTCTCCTCCTTAGATGCCAGACCTGTTTCTGCATTAATGAAGCAGAACTAATCCTGTTATAAGAGGACAAATTTCTGAAAATACCCCTTATAGGGCTGTTAGTGGCCACTATGCAATTGTGCACAGACACCCCAAAACCAAGGTGGTCACAAGGAGCTGCTTCTTTTTAATGTCCACTTGTTAAGATGAGACTGAAGTTTCTAAAAAGTTCTGGTTTTTACATTTTACTTGCAAATCTCCAGACAGGCCAGGAGACTGAGAAGAGGAGGTATTCTGGAACAGATGAGCTTTCACTTGATTGAGTTACAGAAAAAGTCAATCCTCCAGCTTCAGCTGCATTTATTTTCTCCTTCTATGTCATCTCTCTAGTACTTTCCTCAAAAACAGCCTCCTTCTTCACTTCATCTGGCACCACAATGTCATCAAGCCTTTGGGAAAGCCACTCTCCACACCTGATTTACTACAACTGCAAATATAACCTTTTGTCTTTTATGCCACATCACATTAATCCTCTGCCACTTCTCCTGCTGCTAAAGCTCAAAAGCTTTAACTCAAAACAATTTTTTAGAAAACACAAAACCAAAACAAACAAACAACAACAAAACAACCAACCCAAAAAAAAACCAAAAAAAAAAAACCAAAAAAAACCAAAAAAACAACAAACCAAAACCACCAAAACCAAAGCTGTGTGTGTCCCTTACAAAAGAGGGTACATAAACTCCAGTGTTGAAATTGGCTACCTGGGGGCACTGGAGTCTGTCCACACATATCCACTTGCAAGATTCAAATGCTCCCAGGCTTTCTATTAAGCACAGTGCTATCATACAAATTATGCAAATCATATTCTTTAATGTTATATAAAATATGGAAATATATCCTAAAATCCCATCCTAGGGTCTGGTTCTGATTACACAGGGCCAAGCGTCCAAATGTCACATACAAAACCAGTACATTTTAAATACATACATCAGAACAAAAAATTGAGAAAAGCATGGGCAAAAATATTCAATGTAATTGGAGAAAGGAAGTCAATTTGAACTGCATTTTCTTAAAAATAAAGGCTCCTAAAACCAATCCAGAGAATCAGAAATATAGCTTTTAAAACCTGTCACCAGTGGAATAGGTCTGGAGCCAGGAAAGAACTAACACTGATGATATCACCCTTTACCTACAGAAAAACAGACCACGAAATAGGTGAAAGTCTGCTATGCCACAAGGGCTGGTGGTGGAGCCCTAGTCTGACTCAGATAATCCCTGCCTCCAGGCTTTAGCCTCCTACCAACATGGGTTGTGTGGAACAGGTACAGGAGAAAAAGCCCAGAGGTAAAAGCGGAGGAGAGGCTCAGGACTGGAGCATAAGGCTGAGAAGCAGCTTGGTGCCAGGCGTAATGGAAGGGAAACCTGGGCTCAAGGCTGTGGGCTGATGGAGTGGGAGGACAGTTGGAAGAGATCCACCGGGAGGGGATCTTCACTTACAGTGACAGTTTGGAACTTTCCTGGAACCCTGCAGACTGTCCAGCAAGGCAGAGGAACAGCAGTTGAAGTTATCTGCTCGAGATGACAAAAACACCCCAGCAGCAATGTGAAGGGAAGCCAGGTGTGCAGGGCCCCAGCACACAGGCTGCTGCACCACACAGATCTGTTTTTCCATGTTCCACACTCAGCTTTCCCCATGACTTCCACAGCCATTACACTTAAGCATGTGATTAGCCCCAAGAAAGTGGTTAAAGAGCTGATCTCGTAATATCTTTAGAGTCACAGTGGCAAGACTAAACTGTTTCTTAATCACAATGATAGCCTTAAATAACTCACATATTAAAAGCAATATTCTCATCACCATATGTTCTAACACAAGATAAATAAATAAAAAATTATCAAATAATCAATCAAAAATTAATACACAGAAGTAATTATTCTGATACATGTATTAATCTGAATTGTAAATGCCTCCAAAAAATCAAAACAAAATGCAATTTCAAAGGGGTTATTTATTTACAGAGCGCTGCACTTCACAAGGAAAAAAACTAAGAATTAGACCGTCAGTGACTTCCACTGTTATACACATACTAGAAGCACTTCAGATTTTCACCTAGCTCTTCCAAAGACAGACAGCTAAATCTCAATGTAAGAACAAGAGCTTAAGTTCATCTGCCATTATAACTGAAAATAGCCTTTAAATTTTGGAAGGATGAGGGAGTATGGAGCTGAATAATGCATTCCAGTACCAAACTTCACGAGTAGTAGCTGTCAAATGAATAATTACTTTTTAAAGAGTGTATTTAAAGTTGTTACTCTCAAGGTAGCTTCTCCCATTAGTCAGTAGCCTTCAAGAAACAAGATTTGAAAAAATGTCTGCCATTGTTTCACATGTATATTTACTAAATGGAAAAGGTTTAGGAGTTTTGGAGCAGACTTTTCTCCCCAGGTATCAACTAACTAAACATTCAAATGACAAATCCTATAATTATTCATGGTAGTATTTAATCATAAGGAACAACTTTATCAAAGCAAATCAGAGAGTTGGAAAACACACAGGAATTAGTCCCAACAAAAGAATCTCTCTGATCATTCCTTGCCACCAGAAAGCTGTTAAGCTCTCAGGCACTAACCCCCCAGGACATTCCTGACCAGGAAAGAGCCAGTGCCATGCAAATGTGTCAAAGCCCAGGGCTAGATTTCAGTTCCCTGGTTACAACATCTTTGGGATTTCTGCCCAGTGGGAAAAGCAGCTCCAGAACTCGATGAGATACAGAAGGTTCAGAAGACAGATGCCCTAAGAAAAGGTGGGCTTCCTGTTGGCCCTCTCTGACCTTCTTTTCAGCTTCCCAGCAGTTTTCCTTACAGGTCATACATAGGAGTCTCCACAGTAATGGCACCTTAAGGTTTCTCAACAGTCAAGCCAGCATAAGGAACCCATGCCTCTGATCCTGGCTGCTTGCTCCCCTCCAGGCTGCAGGCTCTGAATGTGCAACAATACCACAGCTTGTACCTAGTTTAACACCACAGAAGCAGGGCTTAGAGGGTAGTAAAGAATTACTTTTCAACACTTCCATCTTTCATGATGCTAGCATGGTGCCCACAGATACTTCCACAAAGAATAAGGTCTCAAACTAGCATTTATTTTCCTTATAAGATGTCAAGTATGTATCAAAAGGACTTCTAAAATGGGATCAGATGCTTTATTCCTTATTTATACTCATCTTTCATTCTTATTCCAGAAACATAAACTGAGGCCACTAAAACAAGAGTATATGACAATACGTTTTAAGGATTTAATTTTGTTCAAATTCAAGTTGCTGCAATCTTGCCTTCTGCCTTTGCCAGAAAGATACTAAACCCTGACAACTTTTGAGACCCAACAAAAGAACCCTGCAAGGTGCCCCTGACTCCTATACCTAATGTAAAATAACAGTGGACAAAGACTTTTCTCATCTTCTTAAAACAACAATCTCCATAAGGGATGGCTAGAATTCTTATTCAGCAAAATAAGAAACTAGCCCCAAATCCTTTTAAATACAGATTTATAGGGAGATACACATATAGACAGGCATCTTACTTAAATCATTGCTCCAGTACTCACTAGATTAAGACCATAAAAGGCACACGAGTTATCTGCTAGACAGCAATGCCCCAAAGCATTTGTTTTAATAAAAGGACCAATTTTATTTGGTGGGAGACTTTAAAGAAAAACACTTAATCACATATAATTTACAAGGAGGTTTTAAAACTTGTATCTAGCACATCCAGAAAAGGCCAAAATGAACAGCTCACATCACAACTACAAAGTATTTTTTAAAGACACAGGTGGGAAAGATGGTTAAATATTTGTGGGACATCCAAATAAATTGTAACAGCCGTATTTGCAGACATTCCCCTCTTGTCCAGCATCTGAAAAACTAAAGTTTGTGGAAAAGCAGCTCATGACCACAAACAGCCAAGTAGGATAATCTACACAAATGTACATTTCCACATTACTACCCAGAGTCTGATCCTTGCAAATTTAACCTTCAGACCAACACCAGCTGTGTGCAGAAGAAAGTTTCAGGCCTCTGAACTTATTATTTGTTCTGCACAAGCAACAAATCAGTTCTGAGGTAAAGTTACCAACCAGATTACATTAAAAGAGTTATTTTAAAAATAAATACAATGCAATTAAAGTTAGCTTGGCATTTTGATTGCTCTCTTAAAATAGAAACTTCCTGCATTTTTAAATTGCTGAGCTGAGAGAAGCCTGCCTATATGGGATCTCTCTCTGGAAGCTGCTGAAACCAGAACTTTAAAAGGACACAGAGGGACCTCTTCACACAAATAAGGCATAAATTATTCCCATAGCCACGATGTCCCCTTGGCAAACAGAGATCACTTGTATAAACTACAGCAGTGGCATTAACTCACCAAAAGATGGAAAACAAAACAAAAATTCAAGAGCCACAGCAAGGTAACACAAAAGGCGTGGTATCAACATGTCACTCCCATAATGAAAGAAAATGTTTCCTTAGCAAGAACTTAAGTGATAGATTTTTAATAAAACAATTCTAAGAAATGGTTGTAAATACAAGAACAGAAAGTTGTAAATATTTACACCATTGGTTTTCTTTTTCGTTTGCTTGTTAGACATCATTGTATTTGAAAAAAGACTGAGAGCTTTATTAGAGATTGGGAAACAAGACACACCAAAACATAATCAATTAATGAATACCACATGGCAAACCAATCACTGATCTATAGCACATTTTCAAACTGTCATTCAGGTAATCAATTACCAGGCACTTCTTTTTCTTCTTTTAAGCTCAGGAACTTTGGCCAAGCAGAGCGGGTCTGCCAGATGCCAGCAGCACAACAGCTGGTAGAAGTGCTCCCACAGCTCCTCTTTCTAAAAATGTTCAATTTGGTTCACAACATCCCATGACAGCAATATAACAAAAGCAAATCCCTCCTAAACTGAGCCAATCTGCTGGCAGAAAGCATTGAAGAATTTTGGAACTTGTAAAGCCAGTATAATTTTTTTTTTATTCTAAAAGTAGTATTTCCTTGGCAAATTAGCGCTGGCTTCATCGGGAATTCCAATTTGTGTACTTTATATAAAGCTATATCGGAACCGGAAAGAAGTAAATTTTAAAAAGGATTATACTGAGAAATTTTCCTTGAAATAAACTGGAGGTCTCAGCCAGAGACATCCACCCCCGCGCAGGCACGCGGGGCACCCACCCGCAGCTGACCAGCGCAATTTACTTTCCCACCGCAACGAAGGGGACTGTGCAAGCTGGATGGGGGCCAAATGCTATTGGAAAAAAATCTCCGGAAACTGAGCGGCCAACGGGGGAGGAGGGAGATAAGCACCAGGGAAAGACCGCGGCGGCCCCGCGCTGCCCCGCCCCCGCCCCGGGGAGCGCAAAACCCCGCGGCCGCGCACGGCCCGGCCCGGCCCCGCCGACTCCCGCGTACCTGCGCTCCGGAGCGTGTCGATGCTCTGCGGGCGGGCGGCGAGGTCGGCCACCGCCTGCGCGAACTGCGCCCGGGAGCGCTGGTACTGCTCGAACACTGCGGGCGGCAGCGCCGGGTCAGCGGGCGGGCGAGCGAGCGAGCGAGCGCCGCGCCAGCCCCGCTGCCCCGGCCCCCGGCCCAGCCTACCTTGCAGGACCTGCCGCTGGCTCATGGCGGCGCCGGGCAGGCTCCGCGCCCGCGGGGATTTCCGCGCTGTGGACGCGTCTCCCCGGCAACCGGGCGGAAGCCGAGCAGCGGGGGCGGGGCCCCGATCGTGACGTCAGGCCGCCCGCCGCGCCCGGTCCCGCTCTGACCCGCGGGGCTCCGTGCGCTGCGCTCGGGCGGTGCCCGCGGGGACGGGACGGGACGGGACGAGCGGCGGCCCGGCGGGCTGTGCCCGGCACACGTGTGTCACATGCTCCCTGCCGGTACAGGTGTCGGTATCGGCACTTACAGAGGTTCGCGGGGGCGTGCGGACCGGCAGCTCCTCGGAGAGGGGACCGCCGCTGTGTCACGTCTGTAGCACAAACACAGCACAGCACCTGCGGGAGTGTATCAACACGACGTGACATGGAAACTTGTACAGCCACTGTGCGCGCTCACTTCTCACCGGCAGGCAGCTGCTGCTCCCGGTTGCGCCGGGGAAGGACGGGGAGGGGCAGGGAAGGCGCACCGCCCGCGGGACGGCGCTGGGCTCGGCGCAAGGACGTGTCCGAGCCACAGCCGCGGCGCGTCGCCGAGTTCAGCGCAGCGGAGGCTGGCGAGGAGATGTCAGACAGCCGGGTTGGGGCCTGCCCGCCCCCGCTGACATTTGGGATCGGCGCCGCGGCCGCCCCGCCGGTGCGTGTCGGTGGGACGCGCTGCTCCCCCGGGGGCGCGTCCCTTGTCGCGCTCCGCTGCTGCGCAATTCGTCAAAGGCTCGGCGGGCAGATAGAGAGAGTCTCGCTGCTCTGGCGAAATCCAGTTGATCTCCCGACAGACAGAGGGTCCACCTGCCTGGCTTCCACTTCCCTCCGCTCCCTGGGTGCGGAGGGAAAATAAAAATTGAAAAAGAAAAATAAGGGCAGCTCGAAGCTGCTCGGCCCCCGCCGTGCCTTTATTCTTCGTGGAGTGGGGTCCTTCGATTTTATTTTTTTTCTTTCCTATCTCACCACCGACGCGATTCCTCCTCGGGGATCTCCGCTCTTGCCTTACGCCGGCGCGGCAACCCACGCAGGGGGTTTTTGCGCCTCATTGGGAATAAACTTGTCCCGCGCAGGGTCGCGAAGCCCCCCTCCATCCAAGGCCACGGAGCGCGGCGGTGCCGGGGCGGTGTGGGCAGCGCGGACGCGCAGGGGCGAGTCCCTAGGCTACAGCCACCGCCTCCGCCGGGAGCCACCGGAGTGCGGCAGAAGAAGCGCCGTGCCCCGCTGGAAGGGAAGGCTTTTCTCAGAGGATACACAGCGCAGTTAATGATCTGCCCGAGCGCACCCATCCGCGCAGAAGACTCGCGCAGCGGCAGCTCCCCGCCCCGCTCGGCCGCAGGTGGCCAGGAGCAGCATCCGCTCTCTCGGTGCAGGGGGAGCAGCGTGGGAAGGGGCACGGTGGGGAAGGACGGTCCGGCAGCAGCCCTCTGGCACAGACACAAGTTATTCCTGTGCACTATAATGGGTATAATGGGGGGGGGGGGGGGGGGTGTTTTTTTTTTTTTTCCAGCAGGGTATCATTCTGGTAGATAAGCTGCACACTGCCTTCCACTTTTCCCCATCTTGGTGTCCAGCCATAAGGACTAATTACGAATAATTCTCTTCGTGACTGGTTGGCAAAGCCATGGTTGCATCTACGAGTAAACACAGCCTTGGAGGTCTGTATAGCAACTAATGCAAACGGTGGGACTGGAAAATAAAATCAGTGTTACAAGGGTTTGAAGAGAAATAGACTCTATATCTCCCCCAGCATCTTTTGAGGGCGATTCCCAAGACGCGGGATACTTGTGAACGAAGGTAACAGTTAGGTCTGCTATCGATCAGGCTGTTCCAAGTGAAATTGTGATCCACAACAGAAAATCAGAGTTAATAGTCAATAAAGAATGTCATTTTCTGTAGCCACACATTATTGCACAGTGGCTTCAAGATTTCATAGGCTGGTAATTTGTCCGGCAAAGTTGTGAATGTACAAAATCAGACGATTGACGCTATATAAACATATTATCTGATAGGTAATATAAAGTTTTGTCTCATACCTTAAAAAGTTGGAATGCTGAAGGTACTTCAGCTGCCTTTTTAGAGTTTAGAAAAGTGTAACAGAGAAGTCTAAATTTTTAAAAACTTCTGTCTGTGTTTGCTCAGCTGAAGAGAGGGGCTAACATACACAATATCATGGTCTAAAATGAGCTACGTGTTTCCAAGAGTATTTAGTGCAGAAAAAAAAGTCTCTTTAAGCAAACAAATTAAACAGGTGGTGTGCTATTCTTTACAAATAAAAGAGACAAGTAAAATCAGATTGGTGAGAAGGTCGTTTGCCACAGAAAATATTTTGGGAAATTATCACCATGTGTACTTGAGAAGGGCACAGCTGTTAAACACATTTCTTTATACTTATTTCTGTTCCTAAGTTAAATAAAAAATAAACAAATGGTGATTAATTACTTCCAGAGGTAAAAAAAAAAAAAAAAAAAGCAGATGCGTCGATTACAGATAAATTGATTTATCTGTCTAATTAAGTCTAATGTTTGGATAAGGAACAACAAAACGCGCCCTGAGTACCACCAAGACTTGCTGTTACACTTCGTTGCCTGATACTGTATGTTCACATGGTTAATAATAATAATGAGGAATAAATACCATGCAAATGCGGTCTACGGAAATGTCACCGGTTCTCGCAGAAGTACTGAAGACGGAAAATCATTTATGGAAATGACGTAGTTGTGAAACTTCATTGCCTACTGCTGGGGTGTTCATTAGTAGGAAACCTGTATCCTTAAGCTGATCGTGTTAGTAATGACTGCATTACCGCACACGTCAGCTTAAAAAATAAACCGGAGACCAGGGGAATAGGCAACAGTTACCGAAATGGATGATGTGCCTTCGCTTTTTGGTGGGTGATCTTTAATCTCAGACTTTGATTCATTCGGAAATACGTCCGGAACGTGGCGGGGAAGCATCATTTTCCCGAAGACGGGGAAGGGCGAAGTTGCTCCCGGGTTTTTTTTTTGCGGGTGAAGCGTGCCGAGGGCGTGGGTTTTCCCGGCTCGATCTCGTCCCCGCGGGTGCGAGGCAACAGGTGACTCAGCTCCGGGTGCTGCCGGGGCCCCCACGCAGGACTCCCCGGCTGGAAGGGCATTGGGTGGCCGATCCAGGATCGGGCTCTCTGCCCCTCGACGGCTCATGCCCCGCTGTGCCTCGGCTGGTCAAGTCGCGGACGTTCCGCTACGGCTTAAAACTGCGCGACGCCCATTCAAGGTGAGGTCTTCCCGTGCCTTGGTGCGGCGGTTCCCAGCGGTTCGGGAGGCCCCCGGGACAGCCCGCCGGGGCTGCGGGTCACCCGGGCTGGAGCCGGACCGCCCCCGGCTGTCCCCCGCGCCCGTCGGCAGGGCGCTGGGTCGCCCCATCTGCCTCTGGAGGGTCTGCTCCTCCTGCCACACGTCTGGCAAATTGTTCAAGGCGTTGAGGAGATATTAATAGGGTTACAGAAATTACGGCTTTTCATCCCGTATTTTCACGACTCAGCTCATTTGGTGGGAAGAGCAACGCGGAAACTCTCCCACGGATCGGAGTTGGAAGTGCTGGGTTTTTAAAAGCCAGGAGTTTGAACGTGGAAAGGTTAGTGGGAGTGAATGGGATGCAGGCAACTGAAGTGGTCTCTCGAAAAGAGTACACTGAGTGAAGAATCTCCAACTCCACATATAGCCTCTACTAAAATTAATTTGAATCCTTGAATAGTTCATTTTTCAAATTTAACTTGGGCTGAGCCATTACCTGATTTTAGAAAAACTCTGTCAGAGAGACCGCAGGAATGGAGAGTTCTCACTTTTTTCTCCCTGAGCTTTGGCTCGGGGCTGCAGGGACTCATGCTAGGGTCCCCTCTTCGGATTTCGGTGGCGAGTTTAGGTTGTGAGACCTTCCTATAGAGTAAATTATTTCTGTGAAGAGAAGAAAAAACGTCGAGGCACTTCAGACGCACTAGAAAGAGGACTTCTCTTTTTTTTCTTCACCCAAGAGGACGACGCTGGCATTTGAACAGATTTTTTTAACAACTGTAAACGTGTAAACGGTACAGATTTGGCTAGTGGAGATTGGTGCATCACCATTACACTCAGAAAGGCTGAATAAAAATTTTAAGAGCTAAATAAACCGGAAAAGGGCAAAATATGTCAGATTGACTTGCAGGATGGGACCAGGAAATATTAGCTGTAGGGCTGAACCCTTTTCACCACGCACATATGGTTACACCTCTGGTTTCCTGCGGAACCGTCAGTGCCTGTGCAGGGCCATTAAAAATTTTTTTTGGGACGTTCCAAAACCGAAAGCCAGAGCTTAATTTATTCTGGGGACTTGAAAGGAGCGAGGTCTTCCTTTGTGTCTGATGCTCCGGGGGAGGGTGTGTGTTGGCTTGGCGCTGAACGCTGCCCGCATCTACATATGTAAACCCAGCAGCGCTTCTCCCCCCCGCGCCGGTCGGATTGCAGCTCTCAACAATGCTACCACACAATGCGAAATGCGCGGAGCCTGCGCGGCTGCGGCTGAAAGCCAGTATCTAGTTCTTGATGTGGAAGGACCAAATCTGCGCGGTGCCCAGCGGAGCCCGCAGCGCGCCCCGAGGCCGTCCCGTCCTCCTGCATCGTTATTGTCCCTGGCTGCTGTGGTTAGAGGGGTGGGGACAGGCAGCAACCAGACGACCGTATCCCGGTTTGCAGAAGAAGGTGTAACGAGAGGCGCTGGCAGCAGCAAAGGCTGCAAATCGCTGTCGTGTGGTTGCTATTAGCAACAAATCAGCTGAACAGCCTGCAAAGCCCGAGCACCTAGGGCGGAGGTGGCAGGGAGAGCGCTGGGGCTGGGAAGGTTGGGGTGGATGGGCGCTTTCCCGAGGGGAGCTCCCGTGCCGCCCCGAGCTGCCTCCCTGCAGGATGGCCGAGGAGGGGCAGGGCAAGGGGAGATGTTGCCACCGCCGCGCACTGCGCTCCAGGAGAGGGGAAAGCCAACCCTCTTAAAAGAGACAAAATGGCAGCTCATGGCTTGTAGGCATCCTTCCCGGCGCTAAGCCCCTGCCTCGGCTCCGCCGGTCCGCCCTGCTGCCCGCTCCTCCGTGCCCGGGGGCTCTCCCCGTCTGCCCGACAGCACAGCCCCAGCCCGGGGAGCAGCAGCCCGGTGTCCCCAGGGGCTCCAGCCGCAGCCCTTCGCCCTTCGCAGCCAGCCTACCCAACATAGAAATTGAAGTGCCATCCCTTCGGAAGGGACAGGTCCCGTTGGCCGGGCGGAGCTGCGGCCCCGCGCACCGCGCACCCCAGCTCGGCTCGCGCGCTGCCGGTGTCGAGAACCTACGGAGCGTGTGCGCGGGCTCCGCAGCCCGCGCAGTGAGAGCTGCCTTGCAGGGGCATCACTCGCTCTGCATTCCTGCACCTGGGCCATGCCTTCCTCTCAGCATAGCTTTTTGGGTATCTTGATTTCAGTTGTTTGGGCTTTTATTTTGTTGTTTGTTTTGTTGGAGGGTTTTTTCCCTCATTTCCCCTTTAAAGTTTTGGGATTGTCTATGTGGAGTTTTTTGGGGGTTCTTTGGTGGAGTGGGGGAGGTTATTATTTTGTTAGGGGTTTTTTCTGATTTTTGTGTTTGAGTCTTAGGGGAATTTTTTTGTTTGTTTGTTTTGGGTTTGGTTTTGGTTTGTTTTGGTTTTGGTGGGTTGTTTTTTTTATTTTTTGTAGACTCAGTCCACCTTGGAGGCCTCCATCAGCTGCACGATGTTGTCTCACAGATGAGAAAGCGCCTTGTTGAGAAGGTAACTCTCGAGCATCCCCAGCATATGGAAAAGAAGGAGTAAGAAATGTCACTGCTGGCAGCGGTGCCTGAAATCTCTGCGCTCAGCTGAGGCCGCAGGATGCGAGGCGGCTCCTCCCGGCCTCGGCCTCCTCCACCGGGGATGCGGCGGCCGAGAGGCAGCGGGGACGCGGAGCCCGGCGGCGGGCGCTGAGGGGGACGGGCTGCTGGCTGCCTCCGCTATTGGAAAGTGCCTCCTTGCCACTGCGGAGTTCTCACCTGGCCGCTCCCGGAAAATGTAGCCCCTCCATACCGTTAAGAGCATCGGCGTTCGGAACGGGGAAGGCATCTGCCTGTCCCCGGCGATAGGAAAATACAGCCCGTTGTCTCTCTAGCCGAGGTGCGATATTCAGCTGCGGGCCATGAAAATAGACACGCCAAATGGCTACCGCGATCCCCTCCTATCTCTCGGGGAGGTGGGCTCGCCCCGAGGCTCCACCGTGGCCCAGGAAGGGCTGGTGCCGGCCGGCCTCAGCGGGAGGCCGTGTGCTTGCGGCAGGGCGGACGGGGATACAGGGCAGCGGCGCCCGCAGCTGGAAAACTCGGAATGCTCCCGTCCCGCTGCTCACACCCCCAAATGTCCGGGCTGGCTGGAGCCACCCTGAAGGCCATGAGGCGGGGGAAGGCAGACTGGACTCAGGACGGTGCGGAGCCTGAGGCGGCACCGCTCCACCTCAGCAAGGGCGGCTGCGGCTGGGGGTGCGGCCTGCCAGGCGTGCCCGCGGCCCCCCGGCCGGACCCGGCACGGCCCGAGAGCTGCCAAAGGTGCGACGTTGGACCCGCAGCGGCCGCCGGCGGAGACCGATGAGGCGGCGCCGGCGGGGCCCGTGCGCGGAGGGCGCGGCGTGGAGCGGCCGGCGGGTCCCCCCGCGGGTCCCGCTCCGCGCAGCCCCGTTCGAATCTGGCGGCGCGGGGGAAATTCCGCGGGCGCNCAGCCGCGCCCGCCGCACCGGCGGCGCCGAGCGCCACGTTTCCGCGCCGGCCCGAGAAGCCGCGTTCCCGCCGGCGGAGGCGACGCGGAGAGAAAAGCAGCAGAACCGCAGCTCCCGGCTGGGCTCCCGGGGCGGGCGGCGGCTGCCCGCCCGGCGGCGGGGAGACCCGCGGGCTCCTCGCACCCCTGGGACAGCGCCCGCCTCCGGCACCGCCACTCGCGGCCTTTCCGTCACTGCCGCGGTCTTGCCCGTCGCGGCCGCGGCTTCGCGGCAGCGAGCGGGGATGGAAGTCCCTCTCCCTGCCCGACCCCGACAGAAAAACCTCCTTTGCCGTGGGTGTTACGTGTCCTTCGTGCTCTACCCGTTACTGACATTGCTTTTTTTTTCTTTAACCCACATCATCACTGTTAAATAAATACAAATATCCCATCCTCAAAGACGGCGAGGCCGAGAATTGCCTGGTCCACACCGGGCTTTACAAGTGTTTCTGTTCGCCTGGCGGGACTCCTATGTTTGCCGCGGGGAAAGCGAGTGAAGGAGCCAGAGTTGGAAAAAATCCTCGCTGCCAGAATCCTTGCCATCCTTGAGTTAATAAAACACAAATCGACCGTGGGTCGGACCTCCCAGAACGGAGCAACGACATTGAGCTGTGGAAAGCGGAGATCTGCAGCCCTTGGGAGGTGAGGGCAGGTTCTTCTCTAGGCGTCCTCCGGGTAAGAGACGGGCAGAAAAGATGAAAAATAAACTGTTTATAGTAAAATAAAGGAAATCCGTTTCAAGTACCCAGAGTAGGAGCATGAACGTTAAAAATTAACAGCGGAAACAGGAAACACTTATCTGAGTAAACATTGTCTCAGAATTTCACCGTTTTAAAATTGGGAGGGTGCGAGGTGCTCGGCGGGGCCGCCGCAACCCTCCTCCCGCTGCGGTGCCTGCGCCGGGGGCCGCCGCCGACCGCCCGTTCCGGGGCCAGAAATCGGAGCCCGGCACGACGAGACAACTCGATCGTCGGCAGCCAGTTTGGTGGCAAAGATCGGAACTGCAGGAGTTCCTGCGTGGTGAGAGATGGACAGTCCAAAAGTGATGTTCGGAAGGCAGGAGCAGTCTGCCGCCGGGGCTAAGGAACCGGCGGTTCGGGGCCGCGGCGAAGAAGAGAAGAGGCGCAGGGCTTGCGGAGGCGGAAGGAAGGGGAGTTCGCCCGGGTACTGGCCATGGGAAGACTTGCTTTGTGCGCGCTTTGAAATTCCCCAGCGAAACGAGCGACTCCTGGGGCAGCGGTGCGGCGGCGGAGGAGACGGCGGTGGCCCTGCGGCCGCGGCCAGAGGACCAAAGGCATCGCCTCGTCGGGAAGGGCGCCCGCCGCTGCCGCTGCCTCTGCCTCCGCCGTCGGGTTTCTGTGCGCCCCATCATTCAAAAATGGGGGAGCGTCGTTTTCTCACGGCGTTTCCTGGAGCTCCCCCGGTGCTGCCCGGGTCGCCGGCGCCGCGGCGGTGCCGCCCGCCGCTTCCCTCTCCTGCCCACGGGACGCTGCCGATGTCGGAAATTTGCCAGCGGTACCCGCCCGCCTGCGTCGGTTTTCTGGAAGTCATGGGCGCAGGTTGTTGAGAGAAATGGTCAGAGCTGGGGACAACCATCTCGGCTCAGCAAGCTCGTCATGCTCCTCTTTCTCTCCCGGCATATTTCTGCATTCCGTCTCCCTGTTTCTGTCCGTCTTCTCCAGAAGCGTATGGAGCTTTTCATGCTTCCTCTCTGTTGCTTTCCCCGGGGCTGGATCCCCATTCGTGCCGGACACAAAAGCGCTGCTTGGAGCTGCAGGCAGCTGAACCAGGGCGGAAAATTTGGTCGGACGAAGGCAGAAAAACATCCTTTTCCAGCCGGCACAGACCACTCCTGCCTCCGTCCTTGATCAGACTTCTTGTTGAACAAGCTCAGGAAAACGCAGTAGACTTCGCCTTTATCTCTCCATCTATATAAACGCAACGTCGGATAATGAAAAGATTCCCCTTACATGTACCGAGCGCAGATTTCTTTCCTTTCAGGGAGATTTTAGGTACATGTGAAAGGAAAACCTGTCACTATGTATATGCAAAGGAAAATATTGTGAAACCGGGAAGGCTGACATAGCAGCTTCACAAGTAGAACACCAAGATGCTATCTTTGATCGTCCTCCCAGTTGTGCTTAGCAGTGTATAAGCATCGCAGTGCCATCTGCGCAGGGCCAGCAGCAAAACAAAAGTTTCACGTGGCAGCACAAACATCCTCGGCGGCTTTTGCAGCTCGGCAAGAGAGCTACTAGAGCGTTTTTTCTTGTTCAGACAGGAGATGTCAAATTGGGAGAGGTCCGAAAATACCCTAAGATCTTTGTAAATCTCGAAGGGAAATACCCAATCCCTGCTTCATAGGCACTCCACAAAGACCTAGATTAGCTCTATATTGATGCTAAAAGTAGTGATTAACTGCTATTTCGAGTAACATTAAGCACATTTTTTTCAGTGTGCTAACGTACAAGCCTCTACTGCAGGTTCAGTGCTGGTTTTTGGGTGAAATAATTCAACCAGTACAGTGTGATTCACTCATATAGCTGAGGGAATCGTGCCAAGATAGACATTTGGTCACATTCAGAGATATCTTTATATTAAAACGTATTTAGCTCCTGAGGCTTTAAAAAGTAATCCAGGGTAGCACAGGCAGAACATGGCACTCACCATCACAAAAATCAAGTTCTTCCCTTCCCGGATAGTGCAGTTTAACAGGGGCCAAGTTTGAACAAATAGGAGGTAAAACCTGTGGCTGACTGGGATGTGAGGATGAACAATTTGCTTATTTTCAAGAATAAATCGGGGTCAAATAAAGAACAGCAAATGTTTTCAAGACAGGCAACTAAGACAAATCACTACAATTTCTAGGTGTTTTTCCACCCCTTTGTTATTTTAGTATGTTATACTGTACCGTTCACTAAAATCTTTGGTACACCCACAAATACTTCCCATGAGAACAAGATGTTTGTCCTTTAACATCATTATCAACAGAGGTAATTTACTACTTTCCAATGAATTATCCCTTTTATTTGTTTAGTTCTTTGATCAGCTATAAATGAAAGTTATTTGTGTATATAAAACTGAAGTTTTTACTGTTGAAATTGAACTGTACATGTTTACTACAGGAAAAAATATCAACTCTTGTTTAACAAGACATATACATCAATAAGCAATAACTTTGTGGAGGATTTGAAATCACCTGGTCTATAAAAACAAGCAGGACAAGTAACAGCAATTTATATGCAAAAGTAATGATTTAATGACTATAAGCAAGACAAAGCAATAAGAATTGTGCTTCTTTTGCAGACTGGAGACAATGAAATGTTTAACTACAATTTTTCCGTACAAACATGAAACAATATCCATATAGAATAAACACCCTCACAAATGTGTAACTGATGGGTGATGAACACACACAAAGTTCGACCAAAGCAAAGCACAAACTGAAAAGTGTTCTGGGCTGTTCATATTTTATGGTGGAAAAGTTCCTCCTATTGAAAAAACCCCACCCTTAGAAGCCTCTAATAAAATGCACCTACTTGCAGGCCATTAAAGAGAAGGCATTCTCCACGATTTATTGGAAATATTAAAGTACCAGTTAAATTTCAATGAAGTTAGTACTGTACCATATACATATATATTACAACAAATTTAGATAAAATGCCTTCATCCAGCCACTTGCTGGTTCCTTAAAATTTATATCAAATAGTTTATGGCTTCTATAATGATTCCATGTGCTTTTAAAAACACAGTCCCACCACACCAAATAATAAAAAGGTAATCAAACAGGTCTAAAACTTTCACATCCCTTGATTTCTTTTTTTCACTCTATCACTTCAACATTTGGTAAAGTAAAAATATTCCACTTGGAAGAAAAAAAAAAAGACAAAGCAAGTAAAATCCTTTTAGGATTGCCAATTGCCTCCAGGTTATCAGAGACTTGAATGTGCTTCCCCAATACTGTAGCTCTCACACACAATGTGTTTCTTGCAGTATGAGCAAAGCTCAAACAGGCGGCATCTGCAAGGGTCGAACCTGTTTAGAAATTTAACAACCATATCATGAATGCATGAAACACAATATTTTCTTTATAGTATTTATAAATATATCATACAATACTGTTTCCTGTTATGTCATATACCAATATGGCATTGTACAATAAGCATAATGCCATCTGATTCTTACAAAAGCGAATCATTTAAACAAGTCAGTAAATAAAACGGTAATACCCGCTTTTAGGCATACAGATTGTAAAACTGAAGTTTTCTTTTGATCGGTTCTGCGCAGCAACAGAGAAGTAAAAGATGCAACATAAGAATCAAAATGGCTAATACGCAAAAATTGTTATTCACAGTGACATGGCTACATTTATGCATTTTTCTATGCATATTCTTTCAATTTTGTTGGATTTCAAGATGAAAAAGCACTTGCTTTCTACAGGTTCACAAAACAGTATAAGAACAATAACAATCGAAGAGAACGCAATGGAGGAGTTAGTCTGGATTAACAAACTACTTCCCAGGATTTGTATTGACTTCTGGAGACTCCTGGCTCCAGATGATGGGGAAAGAAACAACTCCACATCATTCAGAACAGGTGAAGGTGTAACTTTTGTTTGCTTCCCAGTCCTCTGAAAAATTTACATTTCAATCTTGTGTTTCCATTAATGTCAATCCTGAATGTCACCTAGTCCGCCTTTTATAGCCAAGTTCAGTGTTACTACAAAAGAAAGCAATTTGGATGATAGTCACATGGATTAGCATCTATAAAGCTGTAATGGCATGGAGAGATCTATATAAAGGAGGGGTGAGGGTGGTAGCCTGGTTGGCACATCAACCAGATGAAGTGGCTGAGGAGCCATTTATTGATGTTTTCCGAGCTCTGTTGGTAAAGGAGGACTGGTGGTTACTGCTGGGGCTGCTGCTGGTGCCATTCATGGTGCTGGAGATGTGGGGGAACTGGGGGTGAGGAGACTGGACTGGTGTGCTGGGGCTGGGCAAACAGGAGGAGGTGGAGGGGATGCCTCCCGCTGGGCTGCTCGCCTTGTCGCTCCCAGAGTCACTTTCCAGCTCCCCACTATTATTCATGCCTTCCCTCTGGTGACTGATCTTCATCCTCTTGCAAGTAGGTCGGACCCGGTATTTCAAGGGCAGAGGCCCATTCTGCAAAGCAAAAGGGAGACCCTGGTAAGTGCCCTGCCCAGGCCATGACCTGCCCCCTCCCGGAAGGCACACTGGAAATACTCACCCGCCTCCAGGTGTAGATGTAGGCAATATCCATTAGGGTGTAGTAGTCCTTCAGAGGCTCCTCTTCATACATCACATCGATCTGCTCAAGACACAAACACTTGCATTAAGGAGCATCCGGGCGCTTACCCCTAGCATATGACTGCTCTGAGCTGAAAGTAGCCCCACTGTCAGATATCACAAATACACCAAGGAGGAACTTAATACTCTGGTATTTACAGCACTAAAAAATTTAAAATGTCACCAAACTCAACAGATATTTTCAAAATAAACCAAATAATGTATGGCACATACCCGAAATACTTGGCTGTTACCACTTGCTGGGACTGGCTGTAATGAGGAGATGAGTCCTACCAAAACCAGGCCCCAAAAACCCCAAACAAACAAACTAATCACTCTTTCCCCATGGGTACCTGGAAAGTGTTAGGTATATCCATCTTACTCCGCAGGAACTTTCTTAGATGCATCACTGTCATTGCTGCTGGGCAGCGCAAGTATCTTTTGTCATTCACCTAGTGGCATAGTAAAGAAAATCAGTCTACTGAGAATGAGCAATTACTCCCACCAATGCTGTATTCTAACGTTTTGTGTTGAATAAAGTGCACCCTACTAAATTAGGAACTGTAATACAACAATGCCTGCTGTCTTAGAGGGCACATCAGAAATAAATGGCAAATTACAGTCCTAGAGAAAATAATTTAAATATGTAACCAAATTTATATGTAAACATCTGTATTATATTTAACATATTTTTAGGGTACATATGCAATACATATTATTTTTTAATAAATTACTAAGTATTTTTCCCAAGCTTTGACAAAAAAATGTCCAATTCTGCTTTAAAAAATATACTGCGGGTATTTTGAATTTTAAAAAGTTGCCTGCGTATGCAGCTGTATGAAAATGTTTTACCTCTTCTGTACCTAGTGCCATGATAGGAGGTATGCTTCCTTTATTCTAGATATATACCTACATATATTCTAGATATATACCTACATTTTTTTCTCAACTATAGACCTGGACCAAAGTTGTGTGTGTGTGTGATACGTTTCCTCTGGAGGAAAGTAAAGTTATTTACCTCTTCCTTTGATTTTTCTTTCTCCTTATTTCCTTTTCGCTCCAGTCTGTGAGAAGAAATTACATAATTACAACAAATAATAAATACAAGTTCTATCAAATAGGTAAAAATAAAATATTGCCATTCCAGAACTTGCCTATTCTGGTCAAAGAATTCAATGGATAAGCTTATTATCTCGTCGTCTGTTATAATTCTTTTGTCTTCATCAGCCACTTCTCCCCTGTCTTCATTAGAGCCATTGGCAGCTGCACAGAAATTTCCACAATAATTTACATTTTGAAATTCAAATCAGGAAGAATTGCAATTCTCAGTAACAAGAAAAAAAAATCTTCACAGTAAGATAATGAATGAAAGCTACCTGACTGTTAAAACAATAAACTTTTATTATGCTGACTTTACTTCTTAAAATTCTGTGATGGTAATACATCACTTGTAAGTTAAAAAGGAAACAGTAAAACATCTAGCTCAATGACACACATATTAAAGTTCCGAATGAGAAGCTTTTACCATCAGCCGACGGATGAGCAGCATAAAAATCCCTTCTTCTTTTCATTTCATCTAGATGGAAAAGCATATATTTTTCTTTTAGTAGTTACTCTGTAACTCACGGTATTGATATAGGTTAGCGGCTCTGGTTCTGGTTTTCTGCTCTTAATAAAATACCTGATTTAACTACTTACTTTTGAAGAGGCCTGGTACTAGCTTGTATACAATATCCTGGAGAGTTTTATCTGACCTGAAAAAAGAACAACCCCACAACATAAAATTAAGCAGATGAAGCAATATTTTAATCCAAATGGCAGCTCCTCACTTATAAACTTTCACAACAATGAGGCATCTTCTACAAAGTAGGAGGTCATAAAAAGTTAACTTACAGGACCTTGTAATCAAACTAACCCTTCTTGAAATACCACTCTGAACCAAAACTCATCCGTGCTACCACAACTGAAAAAGAACTCTCTCAGACTGAAGGAAGGCATTAAAACCTTCACGTCCTTCCTAGAAAGTACAGAGAGCAAAATGCAGTGCTGACAACAGAAATGTTTCTGAAAGGCAAATGATGTTTTAAAGGCTTTTGCCTCTTAGTTTAGAAAGTTGCAGCATGAGTTTTCATGACCAGGAGCTGTGGTTGGAGTGATGCATGTCTTGGAGATGCGGAAAGTAGAGGCAAGAACTGTCGGGTGGTACAGGAGAACAGGGGAGAGGGAAGAGGCATCAATGACTGGTGTATGCTAAAACAGACCAACAAAAACATCTAGAGGCATCTTCAGGTTCAATCAGTGAAGAAACTCCAAAGAGAGCACATACACACGAGGTAGCTTGTAAATCGACAAGCCCTTTCAGATTTAAATTGCAGACGAAGAGATAACATTGTCACCGACTACTGCTGGTCTTCCCATATAAAGCAAAAACGAGATGCAGCATGCATTTTGCAACTTTCTCCTACCTTATATTCAAAAGCGGTCGAGTTTTGTGAACTTGGACATCACAGATAGGACAATACTTGCTGGTCTCCAAGTAACGCACGATACAGGTCTTACAGACTGTAAGTCAAACACCACAGGCTTTTAGTGATGCTCCTAGGTGCCGCTCAGATATGCATAGATAAAGGTGCGATTTTCTAAACTATGCAAGCTAGAGCAAATCGTCCATTGTCAGCAACACGCTGCTTAAGCTAAACAACTACCCAAATAAGCTGCAATTACCATGAAAAGGAGACGCTTATAGCACATATATTATTACTTTAACAAAGACCGTAGGGCCGTCCTCAGAAAATCTGCACCGTGGCTGGAACACCTACTTCCCCTCCCGTCGGGGAGGAGGAGTGCGTCGGTCCCGAGCCCCTCGGGGGCTTTGGGCTTGGGAGGATTTTTTTTTTTTTCGTGTGTGTTCCCGGGATGCCGGGAAAGGAGGGAAGCGGCAGGGGAAAAACGCGGAGCGCCCGGTCGTACTTACAGGAGTGGAGGCACTCTATGATGGTTGTTGCATCAATGAAGTACCCGCCGCAGAGCACGCACATGAGATGGGGGTTTAGCTCGGTTATTTTGATTCGGGTTGTTCGGTGCATTTTGGCGTGGCGAGGAGCGGCTCTGAAAGACACACACACACAGAGGACCGATCAGCGGGGACGAGCGCGGCGGCGTCCCAGGTGCCGCGGTCCGGCGCATCCCCTTCCCCCGTGCATCGCATCGCATCCCCCGGCGCAGAGGAAGACCAAGCGCGGAAGACGAAGGCGGCGGCGGCGCGGGGCCGCGCGGCGGGCGAGGGCCGGTCNCCAGGGGGTGGGACGCGGGGCCCGGGTGCTGGCGGAGGGGGTGGAGGAGCCAAGGAGCCCGCGAGGGTCTGGGAGCCCGGCTGCGAAGGGAAGGGAGGGGGAGGGCGGGAGCGGCCCGGGCGGGGTCGGGTGCCACAGCCCGGAGGGTGCCCGGGCGCGGTGCGGGGAAGCCCGGCCGGCGGGGGCGGCCCCGGGCTTTGGGGTCTCAGCCTGGCGGAGGCGAGTGCCAGAGGCTCCTCCCGAGCCTCGGCCATTTCGGATCCTCTCAGGGGCCTCTCTCCACGTCGACTCCGTGCGAGGAACTGGTCTGAGATAGCTCCTCTCCCCCTCCGCTCCCTCCCTCCGGCGAGCAGAACCGCGCCGCGCTCCCGGGGACCGAGCCCCCTGCACCGCCAGTGGCGTGCCGAGCCCCAGCTCCCGCTCCACCGCTCCAGCATCCCCGCTCCGTCCTTCTCTGCTTTCCTCACTTTTCTCCTTCCTACCTTTCTCTCACCCCCAACTCTTTTTCTCTCTCTTTCTTTCCTTCTCCACCTTTTGACGCTTGTTTGAAAATCATCCCGCGGACGAGGCAAGCGCGGTGCAAAGTTTTGCAAAAGGTGTAAAGAGATTTGCATCACCAGAGTAAGGTGCTTGGACGGGAGACAACAAGCCTCCGGATACTTCAGTAACCCCCCTTTTAAGCAATAAAGCACACCGAAAAGGGGGGAAAAGCCCAAACCGACTTTAAACGGTACATTAGTGACAACATGCGAAGGACCATGTGACCAGATCATTCCTAAAGCTAAATCAACACATTGTCAACACAGTGCAGAGACAAGAGTGAAAAACAAATGTCATTTTCATAGTCTGAAACCCATAAAACCCCATCGGATGCACTGGCACCAACGCTAGATGCATACACACTGTTTATAATGAGAGGGGAATAACAGATACAGGGAAAAGCACACACAGGGAAAAAGCCCTATCAGCGACGTCAATTGTAGAGTAAATTATTTTCTGTCAACCAGATCCTGAAAAATGTAATGTAACAACGTTGCTCCAGTTCAAGCTATTAATTTCCCCAGGTCAGTGCTCCCAGCACACCAGCTCCTGTCCTTGGTCCTCTCTCCTCCCGTGGCAGAGCTTGCGAGCCACCTCTCACCGCAGCACCGTATGCGTATGCTCAAGATGCGAGCAGCCACTCGCAAACTTCAATGTTAGGCAGCGGGGAAAAAAAAAAAAAAAGTGGCAACACACTAAGGTTTCTAAAAGCTTTGAACGTCAGCCAAACTGACCAGAACAGGGGTACAATATTCATCAGAAGTGTGCACAGCGCCAACGAGCGACTCCGACCAGGAAACTTCTCTTGTTGCTGCAGGAGAACCCTCGAGTGAACAGCAGATAAAACTCTCCAACATCAAACTATAGCCGGCCAGCACAAAGAAAAGCAAAGTTCCAGAAGCACCAAGCCAGACCAGGTCCCCAAAGCTGTTCCCAGCACCGTGCGGGAAAGCAAGATCCCCGCTGCATTGTACTGCGGTTTAAATGTCGCTTTCCAGGGTCCCTGACCCTCCGCTTCTTCCTTTTAAACTGATACCGAGGTTTTGCTTTTCCCAGAAAAGGCAGAGACGGAGTTTCTGCACGCCCCTCTGAAGAACCCAGCGCCCTGAAGCCGGCGGCTCTGGAGTCCCTTTAGGCACTTACACATGGACAGGCTGCTTTCACGGTTCTGTGTTTTATTTGTTCAAGTCACTACCTTATAATTCATAAATATCTAAACCAAAAAAAAAAGCCCCAGCAGTGACCGAGGTCACACAAGTCGTCTGACCGAGAATTCCTTCCCAGCCTTGACAGACTGGGACAAACCTTTCAAGACATTAACGCGTTTATTTCACGCAGGCATAGCCCCTTCCTAAATGGAGGGGGATTAAATTCAACCGTGAAACCTGTTTTGTCGAAGCAACTCCTAAATGCGGATTATTTATTGCCCAAAGTTAGCACATTTTCAACGTGCTATGAGCTATCTTGAAAATCAGTGATTTTCCCCAGCGAGCTGAACTAGGCACCTAATTTCTCTCCAAAAGCCACCCGCACGGGCACACGCGTGTCTGTGCCTGTGGGGATGTAACATGAACGCAGCACATTTTACTATAGCAGCCCGAGTTTAATATCTTGGTACGAGGGAAACCCTTTCAGATGTTTTTTCTGCTCCTGCTGATCGCACGGTGAATGCCAACACTTCACAGAAATACAAACAGCCTCTTAGCCAGGACAATATATATTTACACATTGACACATGGAACAACTAAACGTAAAATATATGTGGATAATACCTGCTAGAAGTAAACACTGCCAGCCAACTGATTATACAGAGGCCTTAAACAAGTTATGTCAAAATGAAGAAAAACAGAAGGGCATTCTCCTGCTAAGAATCAGCTAGATTATTAAAAATCCATAAAGGCAATAAGCTATCAAACCTTGCCCGACAGGTCTCTAACAGAAAATACATACTTAAAAAAATAGAAGCATCGCTCGGGTAGGTTTGCGTACTTTGTACCCATCTCCTCTCGGGAAACTCTCATCAGGAATAAAGCAGCCTTCATCCTACATCTTCACCCATTATCAGCCAGAGGCACTTGTACTATCGAGCCTGTTATTACTCTTTCACTTAAGAATGGCCGCATATGTTTTAAAAGAGAGGACAGTAGTTCTTTCAGAGGAGGCACACGAACCTCAAGTATCTCTGCGCAACTCGCTGCAGCGAGAAAAGACCTGAATATTGGCAACAGAGTGCAAAAGGACCTCAGTCTCTTAAATCGCCTCCCTGGGACTAGGCGTAAGACACAATCTATCTACTTTTAAAAATACACTAAAATGTTAATTTTGTAATATCTATGCGATCAGGTAGGTCAAGACTTCGTGTCTCTGGCAAAGTGCAACACAAGTCTCAGTTTCCAGGACGGGCTGCACAGAGTCACTCAAAGTAGTTTTACTGGACTGTACTGAACGTCCCTGGTCTTAGGGACATTCCCATAACAGAAGCTGCTCTCACCACTACAGACTACGCAAAAAAATTCTTTTAGCGACAAGCCTGCAAATGGGCACACATGCCCAGGTTTTCTTCAACTTTTCTGGAGAATGGAGGAGTAAATCAAAGTTTTTAAAGGCTGAAAAGTTACTGCCTCACTTTTATGGAAATGCGATTTTTTTCTGCTTATTTTCACCTGATTATTTGCAAATGTTTACAGCGAACACACAGAAACATCCTGCTTTATATATTGCCAAGGCCATTCAATTAAAAAAACACAACACCAGCAACTTTCAAGTGCTGCCCATAAGCAGCACGAGGAGCCCACTCGTGACACCTTTAAGATCTGACAAAGGATTTAATGTAAATTTACCCTTCCCGAGCTCAGGGTAAAAAAAATACCAACCAGAGAAAAGAAATTCACACACACCACCCCCCCTCCGCGTCCCGCAGACACATCACCTTTGCTCCAAAGGCTCCAGCAAACCGCTCGCCCCAGCTCCCCAAGACCGCATTAAAAGTGCTGTCCTTACCCCCCAAAAAAGTTACTTCTCGGCGTTGACCACCCCTTGCCTCTCCCAGTAGGCACAAACCCCTAAAGTTCAGCATTTAGAGCAGAAATGTAAGAGGAGACATTGGAAACAACTGGGAACCGCCATCTTACAACCCATCCAATTTCACAGAAGTACTTGTCCAACTTAAGTTAATAACATTTTCTGCTGGGTGCCCCGGCGCCTAACAACCCCCCCAGGAGGATCGCGACCCCCCGGTGACTCTGTCTCTATAAAATGGGTGCATTATCTGACATTTTAAGCCCCCCCAGACACATTTCTTTCGGGGAGGACTGAAATCACTTGACCCAGGCAGCTCCAGATTTCACGAACGTCCCTGTTTAATCAAAATCTGCCTTTAAACAAAGGGCGCTCGGGCCGGGCAGGCAGCAGGGTCGGGAAATATAAATATTCTCCTCGGGGGCCATGTGCACAGAAAGGTTTTAGGGGGCGTCTGGAGAAAGAAAGGAACTAAAATTTGCAAATGTGGGTGCGTAACGCGAGCGAGTGCACAGGCTGCTGCTGCTGCGTGTCTGTATGTGTGTGTGTGGCTAGAGCAGCCTGTCAGCGCTTTTCCCATACGGAGAGCTCGGGGGACACCTAGGCGCCCCTTTGCAGCCCCCAAACCGGCCGAAAACCGCCGCCGAGCCCCCTTCGCCCCCCGCCCTTGGTAAGGCGACACCTCGCTTCATACGTACCCGGAAAACGGAGCCCGTTGGTGATGATCGGAGCGGCCAAAAAAGACAATGAAAGTTAAAAGTCGTTCAGCAGAAAATGAATGTGAGCCAAGCGGCCATCTTGAAATGAACTGCAGACGCTGTCAATTGCAATAAGCTTATTGCCGCCGCCGCCGCTGCGCTCCGCTCATTTTAGTTACAGAACGCCCGGGTCTCCTCCGCTCCTCGCGGGCCCTTCTCGCTCGCTCCCTCGCTCTCTCCGAGTTGGCCGCCCGGGCGGCTCAGGCGCTGGGAGCGCACAGTCTCCCCGGTCCGGATGGGTCCTCTCTCCACCAGCCCATTGTCTCTCCCTCTGCCCCCCGCTCCGCCTCGCGGCCTCTCTCGCGTTCCTTCTTTTATTATTATTGTTATTATTATGAGTATTATTGTTGTTGTTATTTCATAGTTGGTGGCGGGGACCCGGGGAGGGAAGGAG
>VWZV01001760.1:56738-93856 GCA_013397155.1 Irena cyanogastra | reverse complement strand
GCTTTTCCGCCTCGAGCGGCGGCGGGAGCGGGTGTCGCGGGAACCCGCGCTGTCCCCACATCCTGCCGGCGGGACGGGCAGCCGCCGGAGCGGGAGAGGGGGAACCGGGGAAGCCCTCACGGTGCTCGCCTCTGGCTAGGATAAGAGGCCGCCCGGGCGCGGAGGAGCGGAGAGGAAAAAGCCCCGCTCCGCTATGAGCGACCGGCCGCCGCCGCGCATCCTCCGCGGGGCCGCTCTCCCTCGCCGGCAGGTGCGGACGGACCGCGCCGCGGAACCCCTCCGCACCCGCGGGCGGGAGCCCCGCGGAGACCAGCGGTGCCGGGCGCGGCCCAAGGCGAGCGGGAGATGCTAGGAGCAGCCGCGTCGTCGAGCCGGAGCCGCCACTCGGCTCCGCTCCATTCCGCCGGCTTTCCGTGAGGCGTCCCGGCTCCACAAGATTAAACCGAATCCTTTCTTGCCCCCCGCGCCGGGGTCCAGCTTTTCCTGGTAGGAGAGATGTAAGAGCGGCTGGAAATGACAAAGCGCGGCGGGCGATTTAGCAAACGCGCCGCAACCGCGGCACGGGACGAAGGCGCTTTTGCCTCACTGAGCTGATCTAACGTTTAGCATCTTACTTTTAGGTACAGCTAATTCATCCATAGAAACTGCACGCGAATAAACTTTTATTAGATCAGGCGCGAATAAACTTTTATTAGATCACAGAGGAAAATAAGCAGTGACAGTTGTAAAAATATACAAAATAAGATAGAAGGAATACTTTGATGATGTGACAGTTCAGCAAATATCTAACAGGGGTTAGTAAAAAAAAAAAAATTATATGAGCAAGGAATATCCAGTGCAGATGTAAAAAATTCACTTAATTCACATCCAAGGTCTTAAAAAAACCCCAGTTTGCATCAAGAGATGAAAGACATTTGTCATTTAGGAGACACTTAGGAAGGAGAGTGCTTCAGCAGGCTGACACCTTCCTTCAATCACATCTGAGTCGCTCGTTCTAGACTTTTTGCAGCATCTTTTAGCTTTCCCACTAAGTCCTAAGAGAGGAAATAGAGTCTTAGAATAAGTATATTTTTAAAAGGTCAGCTAGAAGAACAGAGTTTTTTTTTTTTATACAAAGATGCAAGTGAAACCAGCACCTTGTAGTACAAAGAAGTGTTGCAACTGATGAACAATGCAAGCAAATAATTAAATAGCTCTGTATTTTAGAATGTAGTCAGAAAAGTAGGAACTGAAGGAAAACACTTTTAAAAATGTATTTTTTCTCCTAAAATAGACCATTACTATTTCCATGTAGATTTTATTGGTATTGCCACAATGGTTAATGCTGACATTTGCTTCAGGCTTTGAAGTACTATATGGATTTCTAAAACGCTGAAAATATTTTGAGTGTAATTTTGTACTAGGACCATTGTCCAGCTAAAGCACATCAGATTTCACTATGCCAGCAAACTGACTAGAAACACTGATTACTAATAAAAGGACAACTTTTGAGACACATTTAAAAAGAGGAGGTGTAAACCTTAAGTTTTAATATCTTGCTTTTCCTCTCCCACCAAGCCCTCTTCCTGGTCCTCCATAGTTTGGTCACTTCCAAGCATTACAATACCTCTATTGTTCAGTTACACATTTAAATCGCTGAACAAAGATCAACATTTGTTTCAGGACATTTCTTACATGTCATTAACACCACTGAAGAGCCTTCAGTTCCTTCTCTATTTTTAATCATGACAGATTTAAATCACTGAACCAGCTTCTTTAATCATTTCTCTAAAGCATGGGAAATCAGAGTTTCAGAAAATGATGAGTTTCCTCCCACAGATACATATGGATTACAGTTATGAAAACAGACCAAATATTTATGCACGTATGTAAAACACTCCCCACGCAACTAAATTCAGTTACTTTCCAACTTTATTTGAAAGGACAGTAAAAACACACTTGGATAACTTTTATGGAAAATTCTCTTACCCTCCCAGTACTGGATTCTTTCTGGATTTTTTTTAAAGTAACAGTGTATATGATTTCATTTTGATTGGCAAGTTGTTAAAAACATATACATCCACAACTGGGGCTAAGCACAGAATAATGAAGGAAACAAATACCTGTAATTGCTCCATTGTACAACTAAAACTAACATCTGGGTGTGATCCTGAATCACTGTTCTGAAGGGGAAAAAAAAGCAAAGAAACAGCAATGTTTATTTTATTTAAAAAATATCTTGAAATTGTATTTTTTCATTTGAGGGTGCTGGGAGTACAGTACCTCTACATTTAAGGTCACCAAATAGGAAGGCTGATAAGTTTTATGAAGCTGACTGTTCTAAATTAAAAACAAAGAGCATATAAAAAAGCCAGGTCTCAGCATTAAAACAGACTATAGAAACACCTTAATCTATTAAAATTACCTTGATCTGATATTCCAAACGCCAAGACACATCAGTTATATGGAGAGGAGATCTGCCTATGCTGAAAGACACAACAGTTACAAGTTCCCTATGCTAAAAGAAAAGGTCATTTTCTCAAGCTGTCCATCAATAAAGAACTTTTCATGATCCTGGTAATGCTTCTTGAGAAGCTCTAAAAGGTTATTTTAGAGTAGAATTCCAAATGAAGAAAAGTTTCAACAGCTGTTTTCTAGAGCTTGTTAAAAATGCACTTTATTTTTAATGGAACAATATTACTTACTTTGATCACCTAAAGTATGCAGAAGTGTTTTCCAGGACAGTTTCAAACTAACTTGTAAGTGAAACCATGTCTCTGCTGAGTGATTGACCTACCTTCCCAATAGGATTTCCAATGCATCCTTGTTTTTCTGGAGTGAGAGAAAAAAAAAAGTGCTAGGTTCAATAAATTCCTATGAAAGGAAAAAAAATTAATATGTTAAAATTGGTTTAAAAACCTGATATTCGGTGCAAAATTGTTCTATTCTCTCTTTATCCAGTTTGCAGTCTTCTAGGCATGTGCTACAGGGAAAAAGAATTTATTAGTTTTCTGTTAACATTAACTCAGCAGTACACTTCTAAGTAACAACTGCTAGAAAAATGGTGTAGTTTCCAAGCATGAGTACCTTATAGCAGATATGTCAGCTTTCTGCTTCCCTGCCTCCAGAATACACGTTGCAGCTGCAGCATGGCAATGTTTTAATACTGTAGGGTCAATATCTTTCAGGTCTGGATCATCTAAAATAAATGAATTACTGATGACACACTTATTTGCCAAACCCCAGCACACGGTACCAAAGGCTGCTGCTCGCCCTTTGAACGCTATCTTTCCCACAAAAACGTCAAAATGAAACACATTTGGTGTTTTAGAGCAAAAGGACAGAACAAGTAGGCAAGGTGTGAAGAGGCGGAGGAGAAGGTGAGGGGCTGAAGCACCGGCTGGGGCAAGCCGTACCAGGCGGGGCTGTGCGGCGCTGAGCGCCCCGCCGCCTCTACATCTCCTTCCCATTAAAAAAAAAAAAAAAAAAAAGAAGAAAAAAAAGGGTAAAAAAAAGAGGGAAAAAAAAGAAAGAAAGAAAGGAAAACCTCAATTTCCTCTGCGAGCCCCGTCCGCGATCCTCAGCGGCCTCTTAATGGCAAGGAGCGTACTGGGGCCACCGGCCGGGAGGGGCACCGGGACCGCCCGCCGCTCCCGCCCGGCACCGGCAACTCCCTCCGTCCGCGGAGGCGGCGGCGGAGTCATTAACACCGCAAAAACTAATTGCACAGCCGCGCACCCTGGTGCCGGGGTTACCGTAGGACGTGTCCACGCGCGGAAACCCCCGCAGGGTCGCAGCGAGGAAACACCGCCTNGGGCGGGCGCGGGCGGGGGGAGGAGAGGAGGTGCCGGTGCGCGGCCGCGGAGCCCCGCGCGGTGCGCGCCTCCCCCCGCTCCCCTGCCCCACCCAGCTCCGCCGCTGTCCTCTGCACGCGTGTCCGGAGTGTCGCCGCTCGCTCCTCGGGGTTTGGAGCGGGAGGCGGTGCTGTTTTCGCGGGAGATGCGCCGCAAGGGCGTGTTCTGAGGTGTAATTAGCTCTTAATGAATCCTGAAAGTGCTCGTATCTCATGAAATCCCTAAAGCGCTTGTATCTCAATAGATGTCTANCAGCCCAGCCCAGCCCACCCCGCGGACACGAACACGCGGGGGACCCTTCCCGACCCGCCCCCTTTATTTCGGTCAGGTCGGAGCTTTAATGAAGCAGGCGAGCATTAGCGATGACACCCGCGCAGCGGCACCCTGGAGCCGCCCGCGGGCAGGAGCCGCCCCGCGTGTGTGCCCGGGCAGCGGCCGCTCNAACGTGTGTGTGTTGGTGTGAGGCTTTACAGCCCAGAAATACGTTGCCGGCAATCTCAAATCCTCAGGAAGAGAGCCTTATCCCTTCGTTATAGGGAATCATAGCACCATTGAGGTTGGGAAAGGAGTTCGAGATCGTCAAGTCCAAACCTCGACTGGATACCACCGTGCCCGCTCAAGCATGTCAAAGGGTGCCACAATCTACTCGGGTTTTTTGACATTTCCAGGAATGGTGACTCCGTNGCGTACCTAGGCGGGGGCGGACGGAGCCCCGCGCCCGCCTGCGCGCTCCGCGGAGCGGCGCGGCCCGCACCCCCCACCGCGCCACGCCTTACCCAACCCGGCTTGCGGGTGATCCAGCAGGCTGCGGAAGGCGGCGCGGAGGAGGGCGGCGAACGGGCGACGGGGGAAGCGGCGGGGGTCGCCCAGCAGCCGCCACCCGCCCTGCGCGTACGGCGACAGCTCCATTGTGGGCGCCGTGACCTTCGACACGCGCCCACGTGACGCGCGCGCAGCTGATCGCGGGCGCGAGGCGGGGCCGCCGCCGCGGGGCGGGCGCGGGCGGGGGGAGGAGAGGAGGTGCCGGTGCGCGGCCGCGGAGCCCCGCGCGGTGCGCGCCTCCCCCCGCTCCCCTGCCCCACCCAGCTCCGCCGCTGTCCTCTGCACGCGTGTCCGGAGTGTCGCCGCTCGCTCCTCGGGGTTTGGAGCGGGAGGCGGTGCTGTTTTCGCGGGAGATGCGCCGCAAGGGCGTGTTCTGAGGTGTAATTAGCTCTTAATGAATCCTGAAAGTGCTCGTATCTCATGAAATCCCTAAAGCGCTTGTATCTCAATAGATGTCTAACGTGTGTGTGTTGGTGTGAGGCTTTACAGCCCAGAAATACGTTGCCGGCAATCTCAAATCCTCAGGAAGAGAGCCTTATCCCTTCGTTATAGGGAATCATAGCACCATTGAGGTTGGGAAAGGAGTTCGAGATCGTCAAGTCCAAACCTCGACTGGATACCACCGTGCCCGCTCAAGCATGTCAAAGGGTGCCACAATCTACTCGGGTTTTTTGACATTTCCAGGAATGGTGACTCCGTCACCTCCCTGGGGAGCCTGTTCCAATGCTTAACCACTCTTCCAGTAAAAAATGTTATTTTGCTTCTGAAATGTCTATGTGCATCATCAGATATTCCCCTGCCATGGTTATATATTTGTGTATCAAACCACGTTTTTCACCTGTGGTTATGGGCAGCTGAAATGTGAACTTAGTACTAAACTAATTTCTTTTTTCATAAAGTAATTTTCTAGCCAGGATTGCTGTTGTATTTTGGCAAAAGGCTTTGTACATCTTGACATACAAAAAATAGTTACAGATAGACAGGACAGCTTTTTGTGCTGATTTAGGAAAGGCGTGCAACTGCTGTCTGAAAACATTGCCACAAAAATCTAATAAATTCTTCATGAGGTATTAACTACTTATGTTAGCATTTCATTCTTTAAGTATTGAAACATTGCCATAATCTTCAAAAATACTAAAATTTACTTAAGTAACTTAAAAGTAAACAATGAAATATTATGTGGTTATATCTCAGCTGAGGACCAAATTGATGTAATCAGAAAAGGTAAAGGCCTTAGTGTGTTACATGGATCATGATGTATATGACCTTCAGAGTTCATGTACAGAAAATGTTTTAGATCTTAATGTCTTAGATGTCTTAAATAATTAGATTTTTTTCTTTATGTGTGTCTATTCTGGATGGTCAAGAATGTTACTGTGTTACTTGGCATTCTTTATTGAACAAACATTTCTGCTGAACATTTCTTAAAGGGAAAAGCAATGCTGAAAGCTACTCAGCCTAAAAAATACGAGTAAAAGCTAAAGGCCTTTGCCAGATTCATTATTCTAAAATAATGTCTATACAATGTCAAAAAGAACAAAAAATTTAATTTCTTCTGAACTTTCATGGTAATTGACTGGTAGCTGATTTAATCAAAAAGCTGTTTAGGGTTTTGTATCCATCACTCTCACTAATTACAGTCCACCATCTAAACGCTTGGTCCAGCTTTGGAGGCCAGTTCCAGCTTTCTCCTAGTACAGATGGCAAGATTAGACTTTATCACATCTTACCATAACCTTTTTGAGTTTATTTGAATCATGCTACATTTGAGATCATCCATCAACTTATTTTCTTTTTCATTTTTTTTGTGATTTTAATATTTTTGTGATATTTATTAATTGGTATTTTCTGCAAACCCGGCCCCTGCATGCATCTCCTTCAGTACGGATGCAGGGTATCAAAAGTTTCTGCTTCCAGTTTCCTGCCTTCTGTGGGCTGTCTGGCCACTGTGTTATAAAAACACACGTTTGTATACCTAGGTCTTAATTGTGCCCAAATTAAGGTAAAGAGGAAAATCATGCTGGCTGCAGGATCAGGCTCTCAGTTCTAACTCTTGTGTACAATATTAGGCCTCATGATACTGTGAAGAATGAACAAATGTTTTGGAATATGGTCTAAAATACTGTCTCTGGCCTGATACATAAAAATTAATACCACTGAACTGACAAACTGCAAGCTTCAGAGTCTGGCAGACAGGAGTCCCAATCTTTTTCTTTTTTTTTTTTCCCCAGAAACAAGAAAGGGGTGGTGACAGGCAGGTGGGCTGACAAAATAAGGCTTTCTCTCATTTTTTTGGTATGGTTGTCAAATATAGACATGATACCTAAGAAAAGCCAGCATAAAATGGAGGAGAAGAAAAACTATAACATGGAGGAGAGGACAGAGTTCTGAGCTGTAGAATTAAAAAGGTAAAGAGACCAAGACTATAAAAAAGGGTTGTTGCCTAAAATATATTAAAATCTACACATAGAGTATGATTGCACATCACAGCAATTTCTTCTTCAACATCCCCTTATCATTATATATCATGTTGAAATCTAGAAATTAACATCTATCTTTAAAGGTGAAACATGCTAAAGAATCATTGCAAGATTATGTAGTACATGTAATTCTCATCACAATTTCATCACAAAATTTATATTATCAAGTCCTCTACCCAGTCTCTCAGCTTGACTTTTTTTCCTTTCTTTTTCCCTCCAAGAAAGTCATGAGATGGATTCAGATGGGAAGATTGCTCTGAGATTTTGCTACTTGTTTAGAGCATGTATGCGTTTTAAAGAGCTGTTCATTAAAATTTCCTAGAGAAATCTAACCTGTGTATTGAATAAAGAAATTATGAAGGAAATGCATAAATATTGAATAATAATTAATCAGGGAAACAGACTACCCCAGCCCATGCTGGATAGTAATTTTTACAGCTTGAGCTTTGTTACTTACAACAAAATTGTTCAACTGTTCAAAATGAAGGGAAATCATTAGCATCTCCAGAGGACTAATTAATAAAATTTAAATATTGGCATAAGTATTTCTGAAAAGTCCCAGATTAACATTTTTTCATCTCTGTATTGCTCTTCATAGAGTTAAGAGATAGTAATGTAAGATGATATTCTAAGACCAATTTTCTGCCAAATTATTACTGTATTCCAAGAGTTTCTTCCACACATTAATGGAATGCCCCTTGAACTTTTCTTTTAAGTCAGTATCTAGCCTTCTTTATTATAAAATATATTTTTCTGAATAAAATATTTTAAGCAGATCAAAACAGTAAAAATAAATCAGTATTTTCTACAAAATTTATTTATTGATTGATTAATATCTTTAGAGACAGCATGATATCTGTATACCAGTAAGTGACATGATCACAAAAATAAAGAAAAGGAGTCTGCATATGCCAGAAAGTCCAGGAAAATTTCTCTCATAATCACAGGCACAAAATTGCAGTATATTAAATAAAATATTGCCTTGAACCAGACAATTATGTGAATTATTTAATTGGTACAATTATTGTAGGCAGTCCTCATATCTGCTTAATATGCAGTACTTGCCACGTATTAAAAAGAAAATATTTGCTTTCAGAAATTTTTGGTATGTATTAATTTCAATAAATGCATTGTTTGTCTAGACACAAAGACTATTCAATAAAATATGCTTTGTTTGCTTACAAATAGTTCTGATTAACAGTTAAGGAACCTAGCTTTTTATTTAAATATGTGAAAGCACTTTATTTATTTCAGTAAGGTAAATCCTATAGTAGTTGAATACATTTTTTACCAGATATTTAGTATTTTTTGGTCTATTTAACATGAAAACCATTTTTTCTGCTAGGTAGTATTTCTGGAGTTAAATGAGATTAATTTATTTAAAAAGAAGTAGGTCTTATCTATTTACCTTTTAATTAGCTTTGTTCAACTTGCTTTTATCTTCTATTTGTAAAAACTTAAAGTCTTCTGATTTTCCCTTCATATATGAAAAAAGCCAGATATTCCTAGGCTGTAAAAAAAAAGGAAAAAAATCTAGGGCTTTCACATTTTAATTTTACTTTTAAGCTATTGATATTTCAGTCCTTATTTAAATACTCAGGAACAGAGGGAACCAGAGAAGTACCACTGATTAAAACATTATAGTTCCTCTGATTTCTAGCAATTCAGGAAAATCTTACATATTATAAAAGTTACATTATGCCCTTATTTTATGAAAACACAAATCAAAACTCTATTTGAATTAGTATTTTCTTTTATATTACATTTTATATTTATAATTTCTTGCCAAATTAAAAAAATCACAGGGATAATTTGCATACTTTATATCTAAGATCATGCAAAAAACTGAGTAATAAAAGAATGTAAATATCTGTGGATGTGAGCCAGAGTCACTGTGCTGTACTAGACAGTACATGCTCCAGGAGAGCAGCTTTGTTGTTTTATGTGTTTTGACTTATTTTGAAGTCCTTCTAATTAAATGAAAGTCCTGTATTTACTGATTTTTCAGTCGTTCTCTTTCCTTCTTTTTCTTTCGCAGAGAAATAAAGCTATGTAGTTCACAATGTGTTTGCTCTTTCTTCAGATAGAACTCTGATGTCTTTGATTAAATTCATGGAGGTTTACAAATGAGGCCTAGATAAAGCATGCTGTTTTTCATGTCAGATGGAGAAATACAAACATTCCTGCTGCCTTACTGGAATTACTGTTGTGATTCCATGTCTAGTCCTGCGTCACAGATGAACAGTTTGTCATATTCACAAAAACACTAGGAGCTGCTTTTTAGTTATTATATTGGTATTCTGTCTTTATAAGCAACACTTATTGGAAGCAGGTCTTAAATGGAAATTTTTGCTACTTTTCAAATGGTCTGACATTATTTACAGATGCTTCAAAGTTGAGGCAGCTCTCAGATACGGATGTCACACATTGTACCCAAAGTTCTTTATATCTAGCTTCATTTGGAGATTTATTGAGAAAAGTCTAATCTGTATATGAATTTTAAGAGCAAGCCAAATATAATTGAAATTTGTTAATGTTTAAAGTAAGGCTTTTTACATGTTTATACACATGATGGTAAGATTGTAGCCTCGCTGGTGGAAACCTGTAAGGAGTATATTATTGGAGTAAGGAGTATATTCTATTGTCAAGAAGCATTCACAGTCTGTCACATTAGTGCTAGAGATGTGTGTAGAAGAGTAATTACTATAAGCTGACATCCAGGAAATGTAAGTAAAAATAGATAAACCTCAAAGGAAAATTAAGCTGTGTGGCTTAGGTACTATTTGTCTCCAGATGTTTAATGTCACGACACTAAAATGTTATTTAGCATAGCACCTAATTTTGCTATGTAAAATAATTTTGTATTTATATAATGAACAGAAATGTGATTTTCTTAGCTCTGCACTTAGTTTTCTACCAAATTAGATAAAAGCAGAAATACAGTGAATTATCATTAATCCAGTATTTAGAGGTATGTGACATAATATTTTTAGTTCTCTTTATGCAGTTCCACAGTATCAAGCAGCGAAAGTATCTAATTCTGTTAATGTAATTAACAGGTTTTATAAAAAAACTTGTTGAAACAGATGTTGTAATATTGCACTACGTGGCGTTTTTTGCTAGAATTAGAGCTGCTGAAAATGAAAATGTTTCATGAAAATGTTTGATTCTGGTCAAAAAGCAAGGCTTGCATGCTGAAATGATAGATGCCTTAAAAGAAAGCTTTGATAAATAAAGTCCTGCAGACCTTGGCATTCACAGTTCCCTTTTGGCAACAGTGAGGAATGGGCTGAGTAATAGTTAGAAAACTGACTTACTTACGATAGTTTATTGCATCTAAATATATTAGGGCTAGATCTGCAGCTAGTATGAATCAGCATATCTGCCTTCAAATTACTTATATTGCATTGTGTCAGCAGAGAATCTGGCCCATATCCATTATCTAGAGGGAATATCAACTACTACAAAGCATACTTATCTAACCAAAAGCAAACGTAGTGTTCGTAGCTCATTGATGTTTCTTGTAACACTTATGTTAACCTTTATAGTGTGATAAAAATCTGGCACAGTTATGTATGGTTGCAAAGGATCTTGCTTTGATAATATCAACAATTATAAATTAGCACTTATTGCTTTTAATGCTGCTTCAAATTACATTGATAAAAGCTTAACTTGATATTGATGAGAGGACTAGTAATTTAGGATCTTGCTGTTGCTCTAATTAACTTTACTAGGAGCAGAATGAGGCCTCTCCTCTGAAATAGCTCTGCCTGTCAAAGTAGTATGATGTGGTTTGGGTTTTTTCCTTTTTTAACTTTTTTTTCATATCTGTAGTGTACTTTTTGTCTTCTCTTGCTGCACGTATTTCGTATCTTGTAACAACCACATTTTACAGAACCACAAAGTTTAGAATCCTGGCTTTTATATATAAACAAACGTGTTATTCAACTCAGTAAAATCACCAAGAGTGAATTCACTTGCAGAGGCATCTGCAGAGTTCCAAGTTAAAAGTTCTAGTTGAAATGACGACTCTGCGAGACCCAGAGTAACATAACAAACCCTGGTTCATTTTTCATTTGTTTGGCTCAATTAATGAGAATTTACTAGTTATCAGAATTTTGACCAGTAAGCACTGGGACTAAGAAGTATCTCAATTGGTGGATGCAATGCTGCAACCATTAAACCTGTCCAGCAGATGCTCCAGCAATAACTTATGGGCTAATCGAAGCATTGAAGTACATGGAATTTTACACATGCTGAATTGTCTGCATCATTTACACGACATCAAGTTTACTTCAGGCTGTGGAAATAGTTTTGCTCTTAAAAATACGGTTGTGGTTTCTGCTCATTTTAAATAGTAAATGACATTATGATCACTCTGAGAAAACAAAGGTGAATGCTTTGGTGACTCTAAATTTATTATACTGGCAACACCACTGAAAACTACGAGTGTCTATGTACTCTGTGTTTCATGCAAGATTTATTTGTTGTGAGAGAAAACCCTGATGGTTGGTTACTGAATTAGGTCAATAAGCAGTAGGATAGTGATAGGGGAGATTCTATTGCTCTTGGGGATTTAGGCTTCCTAGCACGACATTTAAATCAATAGGAATCATCAGCTACCCTAATCTGCCCGTACCAAATAGCACTGGGCCTAAGGTGGTGGAGAAAAATTGGAAGAGACCCTGGGAAATTGCTTTCTTTTCCTTGAAAAAAATTAATGAAATGTATTGTGTAGGTGCTTATAAAGATTTTTATCGTCTTTTCTGTATCTGCAATTTTATTAAAAATACAATGTAATTTCTAAAGGTAACACTAATTATAATAATAATCACTTATTATTTATGCAGTCAGGATTCAACTATTTTTGCAAATCCATCAGTAACTTGTCAAAATGTAGAGAAGAAAGCGGCACAAGGCGAGCAATTCCAATTACAGTATAAACAAAATTTTAAGATCCTGTATTGCAGCTGCTGATAGCAGTTAATACAGTGCTGATGCAGTTAAAATGGCAACAGAAAGACAGAGTTAGAATTACACAGCTCTGTACAACTAATATGAAGAAATTTAAGAAGCTTCTATTTTGTAGGTTAAATAACACTTAATCAGTAATAATTCAAATTATTGATGATAAAAACCAGAACTGTATAAGCCCATCAATGAGATCAATGATAAATCTGTGTTGTTTTCACATCCTATGTTTTCACTGAGTACACAGGAATTTGAGGTGAATGTAAACTGCCATAGCAGCTCTTAGAAATCTGGGGAACAATGTTTTTCTAAAGGCAAATTTGTTTTCTTCATTTCTTAGTAGCAGTCAAATATAATTTAATTTTGGTCCATTTTCTATATAAAATCCTGAATTACATTTGTTATACAGGTGATAACAATTTTAGATAATGTATTGTAAACAGTGCATCACTGAAAAAACCTCTTCCCTCCTCTTGCCTTATGCTTATTATAAAACATAAGTAAAATCTTTCTCTGTTTATATGGTTATATTTATTAAAGGATCTTTGCAGACAAAAGACTGTGTCTTAGACCTTTCAAAATAAGCATTAGAAGCTCCCTTCAATTCCACTGTATGCTCGCCCAGGAACATGTTAACCTTAGAGAGCTACGTCAGCTTGTAGCAGATATTCGCTGACGGCGTCATTCTGACTCTGTCAGCCAGGAAGTCTGCTTGCAGCAGCTACAGGGGATGTGTGTTCGTTCAGTCAGATGCTGTTGCCATTATACCATTTTTACAGCAATAAAGTTCCATTGAGGCCAATTAGGAACTACTAGAGTGGAGACGGAGCAACAAATTTCAAAATTTGATCCATCATTTCTTGGCTGTCAAACCCCGTGCCCATCTGCTCACATGGCAAGCAGCCCACTTGCAAGTGAGCTGGACCTTTCCTCTAAGAAATCAGTATCCGGGAAGAACAGTTTAGTTGGTCTGTAACAATGCAAACCGTTTTTATTCCTGCAGAAGTGTGATCCGGTATCTATGAGAACTGGACAGCATTTGACTTCTTTCACTTGATTGTATTTTTTTGACATGTACATTGTTAGAAATGATTAAGCAACAGAGAAAAGAAAATCAGGGGTTTACTGGTACTGCTTGCTGCCAGAAAGACAGGTTGTATTGGAACAGGTGCTTCGAAAATCTGTTGAAAGCCAGCTGAAAGGTGTCAAAATGTGCATAACATGAACCAACAGTTCACAGACATTTTGTGTGAATTTGGTGTTGTATCAGGAAAGTTTAGAAGGAGCCCTCAGCAGAGATTATCTGCCTTAGGAACAGCAAGCCAGCTTAACAGGCAGACCCTTGTCTGCTTGATCACAGCGTCCGTGATGCTCTCACACAGGAGGGAAGACAAAGGAAAGAAAAAGGATTTCCTTCTGTTACGTTTATATACTTCATTATCTTGGAATCATCAAATCAGGAAAAAAGAGATAATAACCTCTTCCTAAAAATAAAAGTAGATGAATTGAGATTCCATGAGCTGTATTTGGGTGAGTGATTAACTGCAGAGTGTGTGCAGGTAGAAGTAAGTAGAATGTGTGATCCCTTTTTATCGTACTGGTCAAACTAATGCCTGTGAGCCACACTTGTCCCTTGACCTTGTTAAATGTGGCCCACGTGTTGGAGGGAGTACAAGAAACTTTTCTGACACATTCCCTTCCCACATGTTTTTCCTGCAGTGTGCTACTGTAGATAGCTCTAAAACACATGGGACTACAAGTGGGTTCCCCATGTGAATTTAAAACCTAACAGAGCTACAACAGTCAAAACCACATGGGAATGGAAAAGGAGCATCAGAAAAAAAAAGCTTTTCGACTATTTGTGCTCATGTTCTTCATGTGCTCAGAGAACACATGGGAGAGCAAGAGCAAGACAAAAAAGAAAAGGGAGAGCAAGAGAAGAAAGGAAGAGGAAGAAAGAAGCAGACAGAAGCAAAGAAAAAGGACCAAAGCAAGATAGCATTGAAAACGAAAAGGAGAAAAGACAAGTCAGAAAGGAGAAGGCATTGCAAGGAAATGACAGGAACTGACAGGGAAAAAAATCAAAGAGAAAATAATTTCACTGCTTGAAAGGATTAAACCAAATAAGCTTGCCTGTGCTTTTCATTTTAGCTTTATAGTTCGTGTGCATGTTTAGTTTTAACAAATGTAAGAGGAGGCATCCTGTGCACATTCCCCCATGTCATCCCTCCTTTCATTTTGTCTCCCAATGCTGCATCTTTGTTTCTGCATTTGCCTTCTGTCTCATTCCATCTCTTGCTTACCCCTCCCCTTTTTCTCTTCTCTGCCTCTCACAGGCAATGAATGAGATGTAGCATATCATTGTATTAGCAGGGCCAGGTTTTCCCTGAACTTGCCTTAAAAATGGAATGCCAGTATGCTGTTATTCTGTCAGCCTTCCCCCCCCCCCCACCGCCAAGACTCAGTGGAAATCCTGAAATCCTCAACTGAAACCTAAGTGAGCATATGAGTGAAGTGTGGCTTTTGCTCCATGCCAGTTATGGGATATGGTCATAGTCTTGATTTCGAGGAGCTTTACAGGAAGTCAGTGCTGAGAAATTTTTCACTTTCTTGGTGAAGTCAAAGAGGAACAAATAAAGTATCTCCTGTCTTCCTCTCTCATGCTTGTGGACACACATCTGCATGTGCAGCCTCTCCTCTGGAGTTCTTGACATGTACTTCTCTCTGTGTGCTCCACTTACCCTGTAAGCTGTCACTGGGAAAGACAGTTTTGTGTATTACATAGCAAATCTAGGTACTCTTACAGAAATATATAAATATTATGTTATCAATATGATACATTTGGTTTAATTTGAATTGGAATAAAAATTAAATCGCTTTGAATCCAATTTTTAATATTATCATTGGATAGCCTTTCGTGTAATCTCAGAATTTTTTCTTTGATTTGGGGAAGATGATGATGCTGAGATTTGGCATTGCATTTAGATTTATGACTTTTGTCTTTAAAAACAAAGGAAGAATCTTTAAATATGTATGTACTTTGGTTTTGTCTCCACTTTCTTTAGATCTTACACTCTATTTTTCTATTTCATGTTGTTGACCCTTTTTAGCTATATGCCAGGATCTCAAGGTTTCCAAACTAAAGCCAGGAACTCAGGAGGGTGAACAGCTTTCAGGAAACAGTCAACAGCTCTCAGGGTGCAATTCTAAAGGTCATTTGTTATCACATCTGTTCCTGTCAAGGCGTCCTCTCTGAGGCAAAGCCCATCTGAGAGGCTGGAAACCCTGGGAGGTTCTATGGTAGGATTTTCTGTATGATGAGACTGAAAAGAATGCATTCATCTGTGGAGTTCTCCCAGTGTCAGGGAAAGCTGTCAGAAACCTTTTTCCCCTGCCCTGTTTCACTGTGACCTTCATTTCCCAGCCAGTGGCCTGAGCCTAAGTGCAAACCCCCTCCAGTTAATATCAGGATTTGTCTGATTTCCCCTGCTTCTCTTAGGGCAGAGTAAAACTGGAGACCACCATTTGGCAGGAAGTCCAAGACTTTTTGGATGTGGCTGTGGAGAATGAGGGTCAGAGGAGAAGGAGAGAATGCTGGTGTTGAATGAGTGGCCCAGAATGAATGCTGGGTATAGCTTTGCTAACGTTGAAACTTCTCAGTGCTGGAAGTTGTTCACTCCATGGAACTTACGGAGCTGATTAGGCTGGGCAAGTCCTGCTGCTCAGGCTTGGGGTAGAGTCCTGCTTTGTGCTTCCCACCACCCACTCATATCACAAGGATCACTGTGCCACATCGAACTAGAAAAATGCCGTAAGTATTTTGTATATAGGAGTGGGGACAAGCATGCATCATGCATTTTATGGCAGTAACCTAATTATTTAAGCTGAGATATTATCGTGATATTGTAGTACTCAAAAAAAAAAAGAGGCAGAATTTAGAATATCCTGTATTATTTAGTGGAATTCCTGTATTATTCTAGTATACTATCCTGTATTATCTGGACTGTTATCTAGTCCGATTTTTAAATAATATGTGAATATAGTAAAATACCTGATTAACTTAAGAACTGTTCTTATATCAGGTAGGTAATATATGTTTTAAAATGTAAGCACATTCCAGAGTACTTGTTCACTTTTTCTGTTATTTACAGGACTGTATTAGACTAATATTATCAGCCAAAGCATCTCCTAGCACAATATGAAAACACCCTGTTGGGATCTATGTAGGTGTACCATTTATTGGCTAGACTGCTTTAAATAACTAAATTATTATATGTCTCTGTTCATATTTTAGAAAATAAATTGTTTCTTTAATTTAAAGGAAGTGAAGATATAGTAGCTTAGAGCATAGCCCATTTTTAAGCATAAATAAACTCAGACAAATTCTTCATACATTCTGAAATTTCAGTAAATTTTTAATGTCTCTATTGCTCTATTGAGGAAAAAAAATTAGATAACAGCAGTACTTCGTGGAGGAGGCTTTTGTCCTTGTCAACAATGAGGAGGTATTCCAGAACTGTTCCACATTTTATCTTACGTAGCAGACAGAGAATAAAAAATGGTGTCTTCTGCATCTGTCACTATTCTGCTTCTGTCACTCAGAGATAATTCCCCTTTCCCTTTTTGGAAAAGTTGCCTAAGGATGATGGGATATGACTGATAGCAATAATCCATATTTAGGCAACTAGAAGATTGTGACAATGTTAGCTAGAGTAAGGGAACGCAGACAAAGTCAAAACATCTGTTATGGTAACTTTAACTTACCCTATTATTTCTAGTTGTTGCGGTGTCATAGCTTACATTCCTACATCATCTTCCCATAAAAGTATGCATCTAGCTTTGAAATTCAGCTCTAACTTTAAATTATTTGTTTTACACTTCATATAATAAAATTAATATTCTGAAACACAGCAGCTGATCTTTGTGTTGGGTTTGCTTGGACCGGTTTTTGTAGTGAGAGGGCTATGGGGGGTTTCTTTGAGAAGATGCCAGAAGCTTTCTCCATGTCCAACAGAACCAATGCCAGCCAGCTCCAAGACAGATTTGCCACTGGCCAGGGCCAAGCCCATCAGTGATGGTGGTAGAGCCTCTGGGATAACAAACTTAAGAAGTGGGAAGAAATCCTGTGCTACTTCACTTGGAGAGAGGAGTGAGAACATGTGAGAGAAACAGCTTCACAGACACCAAGATCAGTGAAGAAGGTGGGAAGGAGCTCCAGGTGTGGGAACAGAGATTCCCTTGGAGGGAGTCTGTGGTGAAGGGTACAGTGGTCCAAGGTGGAGCGGAGATCCACATGCAGCCCACAGGGTCCCCACGGCGGAGCAGCTGAGTGCCCAAAGGAGGCTGTGACCATATCAGATGTTCACCTCGGAGCAGGCTCCTGGCAGGACCTGTGACCCCGTCAGAGAGAACGCCACACTGGGGCAGGTTTGCTGGCAGGACTTGTGAGCCCACGGGGATCCACGCTGAAGCAGCCTGTTCCTGAAGGATGGCACCTTGTGGAATGGACCCATGCTCTAGATGCTTGGGAAGAACTGCAGCCCTGAGAAAAATGCAACGTTGGAGAAATTGGTAAGGACTGTCTCCCACAGGAGGAACCCCATGCTGGAGCAGGGGAAGAGTGTGAGTTCTCCTCCTGAGGAGAAAGGACCAGCAAAGAAAATATGATGAACTGACCACAGCCTCCATTCTCTATGCCCCTGTGCTAGGGAGAGGAGGTAGAGCAAATGGGGAGTGAAGTTGAGCCTGGGAAGAAGGCAAGGTTGGGGAAAAGGTATTTTAAGATTTAGGTTTTATTTTCTCTTTACCCTGCTCTGACTTGGTAATAAATTAAACTAATTTCCCCAAGTCAGGTTTGTTTTGCCCATAACGGTAACTGGTGAGTGGTGTCTCCATGTCCTTATCTCAATCCGTGAACCTTTTGTTATATTCTCCCTCCCTGTCCAGCTGAGGAGAGTGATAGAGGGGGTGGGCACCTGGCATCCAGCCAGGGTCAAACCACTACACTCTTTAGACACTAATTGTACAAGTAAGAGGTCTTCTACTTGATAGATTGCAAAGTGTGTTGGATTTTGTCCCTGATTATGATAATAATTTGATTTGCCTCAACATAGCTATTAAATGGTTACAGAGAGATTGCTTGTAGTGTTATGAAGGATTTCACATTTAATCGTTTTATGAGAGAGATTCAGAATATAAACAGATTTCATGACTGTTCTTAACTGGAATATCTAAATATATACCCTTCCATCTCTACAACACTCAGCTTGCCATGGAAATTTTTGGCAGAATAGTGACTTCTTTGATTTTTCAGCCCTTCTTATCACAACACGTTGCTGTATTGCCAGGACTATAACAATGAGGACATGGCTGTATAAACCACAGGAGACAAACGCCCAGAATAAAGCACTATAATAAATGAAAAAAAGGTGCAATGTGTTATGAGCCTGATCCTGTCGCATGATAGATCTCAGTCAGAAGATTTCATTCTGTAAATTTCAGAGAGGATCGGTCCCACGATGTCTGCTAGGAAATGTGGATATTAATTCTGATTCTGCCTCTTATACCAGTCACTCTACTAATTAGCAGCAAGACGTGGTGCTGGTAACTTATAGCTGCTGTGTAGCTTGAATGTAGGAGCATCTGCAGTGTCTGTGCGTGGGCTGCCAAGTCCCATTGCACGTCCTCTGTTCATTCACTGTGCCTGCTAGAATAACATGTTATGATACTGGACTTCCAAAGAATATATTAACTTCCTGACTCTCTATAGTAATACCGTACAGCTGGTTCAAATAAACATTCCAAGCCAGTGCATTTTTCATCTTGAAAAAAACAGCAATCCCAAAGAAGTTTTGTATTTATTCAATGCTTACTGTCATTGCCTTTGACACCGAGAACAAAATTAATAGTTTAAAAAAATGAACTTACTCTCTAGGCCTTTGCATTGATTCTCTTTTGTTGTTCTTCATTTATTTTGTTGACCATTGCCATCAAAAAAAGAGGAAAAACTGCTCATGGCATTAATTTTCTTGAGTTATTGCACTGTTCTGTCTCACTAAAACTTTATTGTGTTTTTTTATACCTTGAATAAAATGTAACTATTCTTATCTGAACTAGAATCTATTTAAAGCATTTGGATTGCTCTTAACTTTACCTACTTTTTGTGAAATTTCACTGACATTGATACAGAAAACAGGTAATTAATATATCTACATTAAACTTTTGCATACTATTAAAATATGTTAATCTTTTTCTTTAATGATTCCATTGTCAGTTCATCTATTAAGGCTTTTATCAAAAAAGCTGTTGAAACATGACTGAGAACCGTAGGCAAAATCATCATGTAAATAATGGATATTTTGGCTGCATAAGGACTGTGGGTTTGGTCATATTTGATTGCACAGTTTTTGTAGTTAAATTGTTGTAGATGCACTGGCTTTTGGCTTCAGAAAGAGTACACATGATTAAAGAAAGATTTTGCCCCAAATATTGTTCATCCACAACATACTAATTCCCACCAGAGAAAATGAAATACGTCACAGCCTACAGATCTTCTATTCCTATTTCATACTGCCATTTATTAAGTAATTTCCTCAAGAAAATGCTTAGATGAGCCAGGCTTCTGAGTTGGTTTTTTGTAATCTAAGCTGTAATTATGGAAAAATGTATGGATAGAATTATGGAAAATATTGTGCATGTCCATCCTTTTCTGAATTTTGTTTTAATTCTTTGGGCTAATTATGAAGAAAAAAATTAATGCCTCCAGTAAGTTGTGGAGCAATCAGAGTTATTCTGTGATACCCGGTCTTAAGAGGTTTTCAAAAGCTGGACATTAGTGTTGATCTCTCATCCAAATGGCAGCGATGTAAATGGGAATGTGTCCCTGATTTCAATGGGAGCAGGAGTAGGTGTTAGTTTTTCATTCTTATACAATACATGAAGAAGGCAATTGTGTATGCAAGACTTACAGTGATGGCAGAGCTACATTTTTATATGGTTTGTTACAGTCTGTGAATAACTGGACTGTATGGATATAAATCTGTCTTTGATTGAGATAGATTATTCTGGTGTCCTGTTATAAGATTATTTTACATTAACAGAGTTATCATTGACAAGTACAGAATCATTCTGATTTATAGTACTTTCTGAAAAATGTACACATCTGTGAAAAACGCCAACTTACGTCTGGAATTAAGGGCTAGATGCACATTCTTTTTATTCTGCCTTTGCATAGAGAAAACTATTTGCCTTTTACTGGTTCACATAGTCAACGTAAATTTGCTTTTCTCCGACATCTTTACAAAATTTACAGATAAGGTTTTATGACTGGAAGCAAGGGAGCATTGTAAAACTGCAGTACTAGACAAAGTACATAAGAACATTCTGAACCCCCAAATGCTATATTAAGGTCACACACGTTTTAAATTAGGATCCTCTGTTCTCACTCATAAATGTCTCAAACTTTCAACTTCTGATCTGAAACTTTTGGTGGTTGAATATTGTAACAGTAGCCACTGGAATTAGTAGATACTGACCCTTGTGCCATATGACAGGCTGTATGTAATTGTTCATGACCCTGGCCAGGTTCATGTGACTGAAGCGAAGAAATTAAGGTTAGCCTATCACTAGAGCTCCTGCAGGCTGGAACTTTATAATGCAGGTAAAGGTGACTGGGTTTTGGGTTAGTCTGTCAATATAAAATGCACTTACATAAAGGATTATTAGATTTAAATAAACTTCTTCCCATTCACATAACATCAATCATATTCATAAGCATGAGGAAAGCAAAACATAGCTCAGTCACACTGGCTTCAAATGTATGGTTGTTACCAGTGAATGCCTGAGCATTTCTCTTTTATGTTTTCAGCCCAGATTTTTAAAAATTATTTTTGGTATTGTTTCTTTGTTGTTTTTCTTTTGTTCTTACTATCTGCAAGACATGTTACATGACAAGCACTGAGTATCTATTTATGTGGAGCATTCTAGGAAATGGAGAGTTATAAATATGTATGTCTGATGATAATATGGAACTCTGACAAAGATACTCCTGCCTGTGTTTTTTGGAATTGACAATACAAAGCTATGGTTTATTGAAATAATGATAAAAATAACATTCTAAAAATGTACTAGTTACTGAAATAGTCAAAAATACAAAAATGTTTTTAATCCCAGGTAGAAAAACTCCTCTTTGAAATATTTGCAGAAAAATATTCCTGCATCTCCTTATCCCTCAAGATCCATTTTCTGCAAAGCTCTTTAAGTGTGAGAGAGGATAGAGTTTCGCAGCAGTTTATTGCTAGATTTACAATGCTGGCGACAAAGTCATTCTTAAAAAATGGGATAGACTTCTCCCAGGAACTGATCTCTGGCTGGGTTAATGGATTATATGGGCCAGACTATGCCTGTGACTACTCCTTACCCAGTAACACTGCTGAAAATGCATGTGAGATCCAGTCTGCTAAGAGAGAGCTTCTGGGAGCCCAGCACCCTGACCCTCTGGATAACCTCTCCAATGGAGCCAGGACATGTCAGGGTCATGCTTATGCTTCTCCAGTGGCACATAAGCAGCAAGAACTGCCTTCCTAAAGGTGCCATAACCCAGTGATGTCCCTGCCTTGGTCTGATTATAGAAAGATTGACCCTTTTCCTAACTTGTGTAGTTTGAAACGGCAATCGTCAAGACTGCTGGTCAGCTCGTGGAAAGCTGATTGTTCAGCTGCATGCTTTGATTTTATTTATTAGATTTTATGAGTTGTCCATTGTTCCTTACATGGCACATTAGCTGAAATTGGTAGGATGTAAAACCAACATTTATATTTATATATTATTTTAAATAATTTTCTGAAGACCTCTGCCATGGCAAAAGGCAAAAATTGGCTCAAGTGGTTTGGTGCATTAAATTGGGTGGGATTTTTTTGTCCCTACTGACTACAATAAGATCATTGTGTCCCAGAGTCTTTATCATGCCACATAACTGATTTATGGAACCTTGCTGCTGTGGGCAGCTGGATCTCACTGCCATTGATACTGGTGGCAAAATCCCCTTTTTGTTGTCTTTGTCAGAATCAGGACTGGGCTTCCCACTGCCTGCAGCATAGAAATTGGGTGGCTCCTCAGAGTTGCTGTGGGTGTACAGTGAAATCTCACTCTTCTTTGTCTCAAAGAGCTTCAAAGAGGGCTGCTGCACAGCAGTGAAACTAAGACAGCTCAGAGTGTGAGAAAAGCACACCAAAACTGTACAAATTCACCTCTGAAATTTAAATCTCTTATAAAAGGTGACAAGATTACAGCTGTCAGTTCTGTTATGTCTCTTGGGTTGGTCATTGCCTTTGGAGTGACCCTGGCCTTAGATCAGGGGAACTTGCTTTGCATTACTCAGTGGCGGCCAGGGGAGATGGGTGGTGCCAGATGGAGAAGAACGGGAAGGAGCCCTGATGCTGCGGCATCCATGGGGGTGTGCTCTGGAGCTGGCTGAAGGCCAAGCTCTCAGGATGGCCATCGTGGCCTGGTGGATGGGTGCCGGTGGGCACTGCAGGCTGGCCGGGGTGCAGCTCACCCAGGGGAGTCCCGTGGTGCTGGCTGTCAGGGTGTGTTCCCAGCAGGGACCAGCAGCTCCACGTGCGGGGCTCGGCTGTGCAGGCGACTCATCTGCACCTTCTTTATGAGCAAAGCACAAAAGTGTGTGAAATCCAAACCCTTTGTCATCCCTCCAGCTTAGTGGTTCTATTTGAAAAACAATTACACAAGATGCCACCTAAGGCAAATCGTATAAAATTAAAAGAAAGGGTACAGTGATATATCCTCAAATTTCATGTTGTTAGGAAGTTTTAAAACCCTCAGCCTTCCAGCATTCCTGTGGTTCAGTGCTTGGTCACTAGGGGAGAAAGTACAGTAATCCCGCACAGAAATAAATGTGACTGATTCCTGTTTGCTTTCAAATAATTGCATTTATTTACATCAGTTTAACCTCCATTTAAAATGCCATCTATATCTCAGCTAGATTAGTGCCTGTGAAAAAAATAGCCTCTGTGGGAAGTGTTTTGAGTAAGCAATTTGTTTTGCTTGTAATTAATGGATTCTTACCTAAAGTACAAGTTATAAATAAAAATAAACTAACAGTGAGTGGTAGTTTGCTGCTGTCATTCAAATAGTGGACAGTTGGGTAATTACAGACCATCAAAGAACTGCTGCACTGCTGATTATTATCTTTTAAGAATTTGCCAGCCTTTCATCGTTCAAAAGAAACTTGCATTGAAATCTTTAAATATATGCTATTAATAAAATAAACCTATTAAGTGGTGTGATGGTTGGTATTTACAGCTCACACAGGGGAACAAGTCACCTTTCCTTTGTTGCTTTGTCTGATACAGAATACCACATTGTGAAATTGGCAGCCAAATCTCATTTAGCCACGTATATCCGTGTCAATACCAGGGGCTTCGTTCAGCAAATGTGTAAGCAGCTTGGCTCAGATGAGAAGCTTTGGGGCAGAGCTGGACTGCACCTCTGGAGAAAGTTACTGGAGTGTTTGTAAGGCCAGGTTCTGAAAATGTCAGATGTTTCATGTGCGTGAAACTCGTGCAAACCTTTGAACTGAAACCAAAAATCATCAGGGAGGAAGATGTAGCCATAGCTGCATTTGCTCTGAACTAGAAATGCATATAACTTCTATCACATTTGATACATAAACTTATGCCATGTGTTGCTAAGATTTGTTATTTAAAAATCCTTATGAATAATATCTTAATATGTATTTACAGAATTTAATTTTCAAAACTAAGCTAGATGCTAGGTACAGAATTATTTTTCACAGTTGTGACTCTCCACTTATGTAATATCAAAACGATCAAAACATACATTTCCACGGTAATTTTAGTTAAAAACTGGACTTAGGATGGGAATGATGCTATAGATATCCCTTTTCCTCATAGAAGTAAACCCATATTTAATACACCCAAGACTATGATCCTTGTGTTGACTAGGAGTAACATTTGAAGCATGATATTGAAAAATATGTTGATGCACACCGTGGTGCTGGAGAGAGTGAACTTTCTGTGTTGGGGGAGGAGGGCACAGGCAGTGCAGAGCTGGCTGTGATAGGTCTCCATCAGAAGTGCTGCAGGAGCATGTCAGCATCCAGCACTGCTGTGCTCATCTGCCTGCGAGCCCTGCACAGGCAGCAGCCTCCTTGTCTCCAGCAGGGAGGCATCCCCCACCCCAGCTGATCTGGATGGTGTGTCTGCCTGTTCAACTCGTGTTTAAATGGGAGTAAAAGAGTCACTCCTGCATCTTCCATTCAGAACACTCGACTGCTTCCATTCAGTAATAGAATCGAGAGATTGGATTACTCATCTCAGTAACATTGCCAGGATGGGGATTGTAAACATCTGTAAACAGAACACTGAAATTATAAATAATATAAAACAAATGCTAAATATTGTACTCTTTGGTTGCTTTCATTGAGCCAGACTCTAATAATCATTAAGGCATGTAGAAAAATATAGAGATATATGGTTTTTATGAAAGGTCAGTTGCAGTCCACAGTTATTTTTAATTCATTGAATTGTTTTTAGCAGACATATCTCTATGTAGCATAATGCCCATTTTCAGCAAAACATGCCTAAATTCATCATACATGAAAACAGAGCTGGAGGAAGAGGAAATGAACAATTTTCTAATTTATGCAATTTAAGAGAAACATGGGGAGGTCTTTAATGACCATTAGCTGATGAAATACAAATTAGCTGTACCTACCAAGCTGCAAAACCCCGTTGAAGATGGCAGAAATGCTGCTTTTAAAGGCTTCTGTAGCCTTTAAAGGCGAGATTAGTTTTGTTATAAATCTGCTTGTGTGTCATTGAGCTATGATTTGTAAAAGAGCATAAATACAATTTTTATCATAAATATCATCATTCTTTTTGATGGAGTTTAGCTTGATGGTTTTGGCATAATATTTTAACATGCTCTAAAAAATTCTGCATTTAAAAATGAAAGAATTTCAGAAAATAATCTGTGTTAAGTTTGCTTGAGAATTTAATTGAGAGTGATTTTAACATTACAATATTATTGATTATCTTAATTTTAAAAAAAGATTGAAAATTTCCAGGTGCACTGACAGACTCAAGTACACCTGTGGGAGTTTTTTGAGGGGTTTGGAGGTTGGGGGGGGTTTTTTTGGGGATGTTTTGTTTTGTTGGTTTTTTTAAAATAAACTGCAAGAAAGGAAAAATGTTAAACCTCTGAGAATCTGGAAATGCTAATCACATGAATACATGAGGAAAGCAACTGTTAAAGTGCTCTGAGTGTTAGCAGAATTTTCTAAAGCTAGTTAATGCAGTAATGACAAGAGTAGGACGGGCTATATGACTTAGAAATATGCTGTACACAATCAGGTGTTCTTTATATTTTGTATTTACACTTAGGTCGTTAGTTGTGGTAGCTGAACCCATGTACAGTGTATTAGCAGAGAGTGTGGAACTACGGAAAAAGTTGATGGTCCTACAGTTACAGCTTGGCTATGTGGAAAACCGAAAATGCTGGATTGTGCTCTTCTGAAAAACTGTAACAAGTTGTAATGCTGGATCATTAGGAGTCTCTTCACTGGGATGTTGCAGTGGATGTTTATTAATACATCATTTTTTCATGAAGTAGAATTTCATATATTTGCAATAATGATCTGGAGACTGTAAATAATTGCCAAAAAACACTGTGGAAATCTAGGAAGGCTTTTATGTAAGGAAAGAAAAGCAAGAAAGGAGAAGGGGAATCGTTTTAGACCTTTCAGGCCCAGATGGTTCCTGGGCAGGTGAAATGATGAAATTTAATGTGTTGTCTGACTATTCTTGGGCTTATTATTAGGGCCTTACCTCACAGCCTCGAGGAGAAGGAGGAGGACTTTGGTTCTGTAAGAATGTGCTGCTGTGCACGGTTTGGATTTCCTTTTCCTAGGAGGGTTGTGCTGTGTGTGAGGGACAGTGCTCTGCACAGCAGTAGAGATGTCTGAATGGAAGATTCCTTCCCCCAGAGGTAGCACATCTTTCTAAATGTTCTTGTCATTTGAGCCAGGGGCATTTTGACCAAAACGTATTAAACTTTGGAGATGTGACATCTTCTGTTTTGGTTTGTTTTTGTTAAATAGCACATGTGATTCTGTATTTAGGGGCAATTTTTCATCTTATTCACACTTAGTGAATTGCATGCATGTCACTGTTGGAGTAAGAAACAACAGCCTCACCAGAAGGCAGGTTTGCACATCCTCTTTCTTTACTTTGAATTCTCTCCTTTTATACACTGTTCCAACACAGATGGACCAGACTGCTCAATTGATCAATACATTTCACCTGATTGGCTAATTAACACAACACCTTTCTTATAAACAATCTTTGAGAAAAAAACAGGAAAACAGAGAGTAGGAAAACAGCACCTGCAGATTGTTTATAATAATAAGCTATCCTTGTTTATCTTCAACTCCTTAAAGTTTCACAAGCCAATTCTGGGAAAACTTATCTAGTTTTCTCGTTCTCTGACCAGGCTGTCACATCCAAACATGCATGTGGAAAAGGAAAGAGAATTAGCTTGTGTATGCTTCTGAAATTATTATTAGTATAGTCTAATAACAGTTACAGTAAAGTCCTTCTGAAGTTGCTCGTGGCAAGAACAATGGCAAAAAAGGAAAGTGGTTCCTCATAACACTCTTGCTCTGTTTTACCTTCTATGGACCACCTTACCTATATTAAATGTCTACACAGCAATCTTTGTATACTGTAGTCATACTTTTATACATCTATCATGCTTTTATTTTACCTTTCATTTCCTGGGCAGATGATGCTATAGGGAATTAAGATAAAGTGCAATCATCTGTCCAGTTTCTTTCCTACAGCCATATTGTATATTTTACTCTCAGACCCCACAGTGTTCTGCAGGAGATTATCCAAGAAATGATAAATCCTCAGTAGGAGCCATCAAAGCATCATTGCCAGTTTGTAGCCGCCAAGAAGACCCTCACATCTCTTTCACACTCACTGCATTATTGATTAGCCTGTGAAATACTGAAGCTCTATTGATTGCAAATATTTAGGGATGAAAAGGGAAACATCGTCCTCAAAGATATTTGCAGTCTTCTCTCCTCTGTTAAAAATCTTTCTTCCCCTTTATTTCTTTGTGTCTTCTTGCCTTTATGTACAGGAGGCTGATGTGCTCATCCGAGGGCACAGGGAAGGTGGGCAAACAGCTGCCTCACCCTGCTGGGCCAGCAGCCACCAAAAACCTGAAAGAGGAAAAGGAAGGACAGTGCTTACATAAAGACTGCTTGATTTCTTTTGCACACACATGCATTTTGACAGAAATTATAGGAGGCAAAACCCATTTCCTGTTTGTCTATCTTTTCATTAATTTGTATTTAAAAATTATCTTGGTGGTCCCGGCAATGAGGTCTGAAGCAGTCTTGCTTAAGATAGCACATAACTAGCTGATATTGTAGCCCCATCAGACAACAGAGCTGCTGAAATCCCTGTGTATTCTGCCTGGAGACTCATGGGTTCTCCTAATCCAATTACAGGAACCCTGTGCAGACAAGCTAAAATACAAGACCTGAGAAAAATCTTAGCTTTTCAGTCCATTCGGGTGAGAGCTGAAAAGGGACTTTGCAAAGGCAGAGCAGTAAAATACACAACAGAACAATTCCCAGCAAATTCAGCAAGTCAGTTCTTGCTGTCCCGTCTCCAGAAAGTCCCTGCTCGGGAGGGACGTTGGCACATGCAGGTGCTTTCTGCCTGGTTAGTGTACAGTTAGTTCTTGGCCTGGTACTTAAGCTGAAATCATTAACATGTGTCTTGTGTGTTACCTGAATGAAAGGCGAGTTCATGGGTTATTACTGCCCATTTTTTCTCTTTGCTCCTGCACTTCCCTGTTTCGATTACAAATCCCCCTCCAGGCACAAAGCAAGCTGGACACCTACAGTGCAGCTAAAGAGTTATTTGCTCCCTAGGTGGACACTAATGAATGACTGCAGTGCTGCCCTGAGTGAGGGGGTCCCCACTATTAAAGTTTAATAGAAAGATCTGAGAAACTGGGGGCCAGGAAGAGGAGGAGGGGACAGGAGGCTGTGAGTAACTCTCCAAGTGCCTTCTCTCCTCCTTTGCTGCAGTGGAGATTATACCGTCCTTTAGGACAGAAGCAACAGGAGACAGGTCAGTTCCCTCTGGATTCTCCTTTTGCCTTCAGTCTCACTGCAAGCTATTGAAGCTGCAAAAATATGGTGGTTCCTTTCCACTGTAAAATCTCTGAATGCAGCAGGAATATGGTCTGACTCAAAAATTATCTAATTCAAACTTACTTTTGTTTTTCTGATTTTTTTATTATTTCGTTTTCTTCACACTCCATGTTGTCCTCTTTTGTTTCTCCCTAATCCGTCTCTTATTTCTTTACTCTAATCTTTCTCTACGTCATACCTTCCAGGACTGAGGATTAGGATAGATATATTTAATTTGAGGGCTTAAAGGTAATTTATTTGGAGTTTTTAAAAATTGTTCTTTAAATATTCTAGCACCTCTGAATTCCTGTCCATGCTAAGTGATGATAAACTATTATAGAAGGAGATTGTCCTATACTAAACTATATCAGAAGGACATTGTCCATTATTTCAACCAATGTAAGTATAAACCTCCTCTGTTCTTCTCTCTCCCACTGAACTGGAGGAGACTAATGCCTAGTTTTAGTTTTGCTTTTAGTTTTTAGGCCCCATTATTGTGAAATTTGTCCATGTCTGAGATCATATAAAGAAAAGGGATTTGCTATAATGTATATAGAGAGATCTATCCTTTAGTTTCTCTCTGCTGTGAATTGCTAAGAGTATTCTGAATATCTCTCAGATAATATTTATAAGGAACAAGACAAATCTCTTGTATACCATTCTTACTACAACTTCAAGAAGGTTTTTTTACTGCAGGTTCAGACCACCAACAGGTTTGGTATCCTAAGGTCCTACAGGATGTTGCTCACATTGCAAGGGACAGCTAGGGGACAGCAATGGAAAAAACTTCTTTGCACCAGAGGTGTTTGAGAGTTATAATTCTGCTGGAGATAACAATAACCATAGGAATTCAGGTTTGGTTTCAGGATGGGGTATCATAACCTCCCTCCCCTTTGGCAACAGAGTTACAGTATTTGAAACCTTTGTTGATATTTTGCTAGCTGAAAATAAATCTAGCTGGTGAAACTAAAATATATTGGCTTTTCCATGGTTCTTTGAACCTTCTGTGCCATCTGTCACACAGAGCTCTTCTAGAAGTCAATGCAAGAACACCTTGAGCCTGTAAACGCATCCTGAAAAGAGCACTGATCCTGGAATTTGATTTATTATTTACTCTTTGAAAAGTGGTGTTGCTAATACAACCTGTCAGCACAGGTTTCTTAAGCTTGCAGCCTGGCCAAACGTGTTGGATTCCTGTTGGGAAATATCTGGACTGGATCCACAAAACTTACCTGTGTGCTCCTTTCTCACTGCCTTCAGACATTCTGGCTGAATTATAGCACTTTGGCACATGTAAACCTGACTAGTGTGATGACCTGCAAAATAACTTAGAACTGGTGAGACTATCAAGGGCGTGTTTTCCTCAGCACAGCAAGGATACAAAATTTGTGTTCTTCTCGTTTCTTAACAAACTATGGATTTGGGTCTACTCTAAAATTTCCCCCTATTTTTCTCCCTGAAATTTAACCTGTTTAGGAAAGTGCTTTTATACCACGCCAGTAATCTTACTTCCTGGAAGGAAATACATGTTTTCATTATTACTCTGAATACAGTTGTTTTCCTGAACTGAGGCCTATGCTGAGAACTTAAATGTGAGTTGTGGACTTCAGAAAATGGTAAAACAGGTTGGTGCTTCTGAAAACAACGGCTGGAAATTCCTGTGCTTTCATGTGTGTTATGTAGAGACAACATTAAAGTTCAGTTGCGTAAGACTCATTCTTATTTTCACAATATTCACTATTATTTTAAGAACTCTTAGGCATTCCTAGTATATGCAGTTCAAAAAACCTGCAAGGACAGGAAAGTTCCCCCTTTCTTACCATGATAATAGGAAGTGCTTGAGATAAATAAGTTCTATATGGAAAGCATCATTATTACTCTACCCATTTCTTATATCAGTAAAATTTTCTTCTTTTCACTTTATATTGTATATGAGGCTTTTTGTTTGGTTTTGTTGTTGTTGTTGTTGTGTTTTTTTAGTTTTGGTTGTGTGTGTATGTGTGTGTGTATGTAAACTGTTGAACTGACTGCCACAATGATTGCCCTCTTTTCAGTAGTCATTCAGAACAGATAGATTGCAGGGAATGGCAAAATAAAATTCCCCTAACAGCATGTCAGTTGACATGTGAAGATGAATGCAGCCCTCTCTGTTTGGTTTGGGATTTGTTTTTGTTTTGTTTGTTTTTGTCATTGTTGTGGGCTTTTGGGTTTTGGTGGCTTTTTTCCACAATTGCAGGCTATATATCAAATTACTGATAATAGCAATGGCTGTTCTATTTTTTTCTCAAGTCACACTGAAACAACTTTTTGTCTCTCATGAACATAAGTGAAACTACATATGTTGTGGTCTAGAACCAGGCAGCCTGTGCCATTTCCTTCTGGTGAACATGGAAGTTGGCTTAGTTCACCCAGCTGGTTGACTTAGTTTACCCAACTGTCTACAGCTGAAAATAACCCAAGATTTCTGGATTTTCTCACCTAGTCATCTTTTGTGTGACTTGTATCAGAAGAGAAGCCAGAGCAAAGTGAACTAGATAGCTCAGTAAAATACTATTGTTTGGTCTTGTTCTTTGTTTTTAGGGTAAGTTCATCAGATTTGGAGGGATGTCCTCTCAGTTACAACACTTCTCTGACTTTATTAACAGACCCGAGAATAGAAGTGTTTAATTGATAAAGTAAATAAATATAAGCCATCTTTGTATCTGGAAAGCAGCAAATTTGTATACAAACATCTGAAAAAAAAACCATACAAATGCATTTTATTGGAAGAATAAAAGAACAGAAGTCCTGCAATTGGGCAAGAAAAACTGCCAATACCTGTTTCTTCCAACCTTCTGAATCCTTCTTCAGGAATAATGTTTTCCATGGTTTGATGCTTACAGCTCCATCAAGAAAAAACTTTTGTCATGGAAATCTTATTCTCTGCCCATAATAACTCTAATAGCAATGTTGAATTGCATTATCTGTCCATTTATCTTAATGTCCCAGTTCTTTTAAGGATTAGAATTGTATGTTTCTGAGGAAAACATGAGAAATCTTTGCATGGTAACCTAGAGATTTCTGTTACAAAGTAAGGAATTAGAAATGCATTTGGGCAGAAACTGAGTAGCTGTTACACAATTTTTTTGTGACCATGAATTTTTGTACTTTGGGCAGAATTGTAACTTGAGAACTGAAAAATAGCTGACCAAAACTGACACAGGATAATAAATAAAGTAGGCGCATGTGCTTGTTGGGGGAAAATGGTCCTTTCCCATGTAGAAATTGTAGAAATAGAGTAATTCTGTGATACAAGTGGAAAGATTCTTTTGTTTCTGCTAGATCCTGTGGAATTGATTTTAGGAACTGTTCTGGGTGAAAAACTAGATTTATTTTTTCTGAACAGCAGATGAATATATGGTATGTTTATAAATCTTGTAAACAATACCAGTTTCACCCTCTGTCCTGCAGTAACTTTCTCTGACATTTAAGAACCAAAGACTATATCTGAAGAAGGTCACGGATGTCATAGCAATGAACATTTAAGTGCACAGGTTTAGGAATAAAAAAAAAGTTATTATATAAAATATAAATTAGTTCACATTATGTAGTATTCTATTTTAATAGATTAATATGCAATATATTGTTATAAAATTACAATTTTATAAAAATCTAAACCATAATATGAATCATAGGTAGTGAATGTACTAATAGTATTTAAACTATATACACTAGATATTGTGAAGAGCTAAGCACCTCCTGGTATAATCCACAAGAAACAGCATATAAAGGAACAGAGCTGTCCAGAAATAAAGAACAGAACCCTGATAGGGAGGGTGATTATTCTGAAGTAGCAGCCCTTTCTGGTTTCTGAATGCCTTGGGCTCTTCCTTTCTACTAAAGATGCAGTCAGACACCTTCTCCCAATAGCAGGTAGAGCATCTTTTCCATTGGCAGTGATGGATAATGTTGCCCCCTGGTACCATGTCGCACTGGTTAGTGCTTCCACAGCCAGCCAAGCCACCCATGTTCATATCTTATGCTGATCTGTAGGTTTCAAGCTTTAAGGGGCAATTTTCACAGCTGTGTATGTTCTTTTTATTTTCTTTTTTAACTTCTAAGGCTTTAAATGAGAGACTCTGAGATTCAGTGAGGCAGACCACTGAGAAGAAAGGTGCCAAGTGACTGTGTAGCCTCACCTACAGCACTTCTCTCACTGTCACAGTGCTTTGAGTAGTCAGCCTTGGATGCCTAACACCAGGTTAAGTGAGCTCAGAGTTAGAGCTTGTGCTCAATATCAGCATAGCAAAGATCCTTTTTAGATCTGGCCTTTAGACACAGAGTTTGAAAATAGCCTACGTTCATTAAAACTCATGTGAATATTCATGTGCATAAAGTAAAACATTTCAGGGCCCAAAATCCACACCCAATCTACAGGTCTATGCATCTATGGGTTAGGGCTTTAGTCAGACTGAAATCTTGTTCATTCCACTAAATACCCATTGGCTTGTGCATAAAATCACAGGACCGTTTGCTTGTCCTCCTACACGGAGCAGATAGAAGTGGTCCAGCCTGTGAACTGATTCTTCTGACCCTGAGAACAGCAGACACCTGGGTAGGAAAATATGCAGCAGCAGGCATGGTGTCCCAAAAAGCAATCTTCAAAATAATTATTTCACTTACTCTTCAGGACTTGCATATCTTGTCTTTCTCTTCCAGGTTTTAAAATCTGTCAGTCAGTAAGGTATCAAAAATACACAATAAAAGAAAATCGAGCCATCCTGAGATAATGCTGGCATTTATGTAGGTCTTTTCAAATTATTGGAAAAACTGGAAAAGTTGAGCTGTGATCAGTAAATGATCAGTATAAAGTTACTCACTGGGATGAGGAATGAAGTCAAATAGTGTTGATGAGCAGTATGATTTAAAATATGAGAGTCTCTCTCTCTTACTCTTCAGGAGTAAGCTGGGACTTCTGGATGGGTGGATACCAGGAGGTAACCAGCACTGCTTGGAAAGCAGTCAGTGCCTGTCCAGGTGTTGTGAGTGCCATGTGCCTGCTCAGCTCCAAAGGCTTTTAATGGGCAAAAGAGCCATCAGGCAGAGCTTCAGGGAGACATAGGGACAACATGAAGCCAGCGATACTGTAAGAGTTCAAAGAGATTCAAACAGTATCAGTCTGTGAAAGCAAAGGGGAGAGAGTTGATCAGGTTCAGATGTGAAACTTTTTACTTGCAGAGCTGTAGGTATAGATTTACTGTAAGGTACTCTGGCAAGATTTTGATAAAATAATAAATAAGAATGTTAGCTTTTCTACACAACTTTTTCGGGTCCTTAGAACAGTAAATGCACTTAACCTACACACACAGAGGACTGCTGCCTGTTTTAGAGAGTCTGACTGTTCCCTGCAGTCACTTAAAATTACCCTCTAAATGAATTAATAGGGAAATTTTGCCATGATATTTGGAAATTATATTTTGGCTTGCATATGTAACTCATCAGTTAGCAGCATCCAAGAAGAAGCAGTTTTAAGTCTGATTCATGAATGTATTCCCTAAAATAAAGAGCATTGCTGTGAACAATGATTTTGAGAATGAGCGTTTCTCATTGGGTAGGAGAAGAAAAGCCGCTGTTTTCGCTGTTTTCTCAGTGGGTTTTTTTGCGTACCGCGAGGCTCGCGGTTTAGGATCCCGGGCTCGGTGGGTCCGCGGCGGCCGCCGGTGAGCGGGGCAGGGGCGAGGAAGCAGCGGGGACACGGCAGGCGCGGAGCCGCAGCACTTGGGCAGCAGGGCGGGAGAACCGCAACGGAGTCTCTGTGGCGCAATCGGTTAGCGCGTTCGGCTGTTAACCGAAAGGTTGGTGGTTCGAGCCCACCCAGGGACGGGCTCCCCTTTTGGGCTCGGCGCCGCCCCCGCCGCCGGCCGTCGTTTTGTGCGTGTGCGCCGGGGGAGGATGTGAGATTAGCGCCGGCGGCCCTGCAGGCGCCGCGTGGTGCCGGGCAGGGGGGCCCGCGGCGGGGAGCGCAGCGCGGCGGCCCCAGCTGCGGCGGGGCCCGCCCCGAGCCCTGAGCCCCGCCGCAGAGCGGCTGCCCTGCCCACGGTGCCCCGGCTCCTGCGGGGCCGCACGGCCGTGCTCCGCCGCTCCCGGGCGAGGCTTGCGGGGCACCCGAGACCTGCTCGTGCCTGCCTACGGCGATGCGGTCGCTGTGAGCGGCCGGCTCTGTCCTGAAGCTGGCGGGGGCCGGAGTGCCCGGGAATTTCTGCACCCCCTGCTCCCGCGGCGGGAGGTGCGAAGGAAAATACGGTCTTCGAGCTGCTCCGGGGTAACGAGCGATGCTGCCGGGCATTTGATTGGGGTTTGCTCCGGGAGGCGCTCACGCCGCTTCAGCACTCGAACGATCGCCGGCGGACAGCCCGGGTGTGAGCCGAGACTTGGGGATAAACGCCGCTTGCGAGGAGGATTATCGCGATCACTGCCGAGTGCGACTGTGGCCGGCGCTCCGCGGCGCGGTGTTTACGCGCAGACCGGCGGCGCCGTCTCTCCGCGGCGGAGGGAGCCCGCGCAGCCGGGGGAAGCGAGGCGGGGGCACGGGAGCCTGGCGGCGGAGCCGGCTGCGGGGCTCCCGCCGCGTCCCGGGGCCCGGCGGGCAGGACTGGGACACCGCGGTGCCCTGCGGGTCCCTCCCCGCCCGAGGCGGGACGTGTTCCAGGCCCGTTCCCTGCTGGCAGGCGGCGCGGCCGCTCCGGGCTCGCCCTTCCCGCGCGAAGCCGCTTTGCATAAATGAATGTTAAAAGCAATTACTCTGGGAGCTTCGCCTAAACGTGTCAATTAGAAGTTGGCACCTTCGCCGTATCCGAGCCCGAGAGCCGATTCCAACGAGCACTCTGGTCGCGTGAAATCCGGCTGCCTTCCAGCCCGACCTCTGCCAGCTCTGAGAGGATCTATTTACAGTTTAGAGAAAACAGGATCCGTATTAAAAATGCCCCTTCCCCAGCGAAGCTGTATTTCACAGATCTTTGTGTTCAACCCGCCTGGTATGAATAAGGGATACAACCCTCTTAAAGGTCAGGCTGTGCCATTGATTTACCATCGATGACAAGATACGGCCCTCGCTAGCCAAGATAGCAGAGAAAAGACATGTATTTAGAAACACCGAAAAATCTTTTGAAAGTCGTAAACCTTAAATCGTTGATGGTATATTTTTTTCCCCATCATCCACATATTTTTCATTTCAGTAAAACATTTTGAAAAACTGGCAGTCGTGTGCTGAGCATCAGGGGAGGTGTAGCTCTCTGCAGGACCCCCCTATCACCGTTAGCCATGCTTAACCCGTAAATATTTCCTGCTGTTAGGGAGAATTTTATTTTAACTAAAGTGGTTCAGGTAAATTTCCTCCTCGATATTTCAACGCTGTTTGCAGTGCAGGATGTATTCAGCCCGGTAGCACTGCATCCACTGCAGCCAGCAAAGCCTCGCAGGGGATGAAATCTAAAAATCTGCATTTGCCAGTGCTTGGACTGTCGCGCTAGCAGGCAGGTATCAAGAGCTTACAGGAAGCACCATCAACAAAAAATTGATCATGTCAGTGTGAAGCAGCAGTGTCTGGAAAACCAGTAACAATTTAGAAACTAAAATTAACTGATAGTTCATGAGGAAGGACAGGCGTTTCTGCTCGCATAAAGCAAGTCTTGCTCTCCTTAGCAAGTCACAGATGCGTTTTATAGGGGTGATTATTGCCGACCACGGAGTTTGTGAAGGCTCATTCCGGTTGCTACACGTCGCTGTGCTAGCGTGCACCTTCAAACCTGTTAAAATAGGTGCGGGGTGTGAGCATCCACGCCGCGATCCTGCGACACGCGTGCAGGAGGAGGCTCATCATGGGCTCGGTAATAGAAAGCGACATTTAGGCAGTGCTTGATAAACTCATTTTGTAGAAGTGGAAATCTCGTGCATGGGAAATGCCTCATCCCATCTGCTCACTAACTAATTACAATTAAGGTTGTGGAGGACGGGAAACCTGATACATTTTTGGGACTAGACAGGGAATCGAAGCTTTCTTTGTATGAAGTAAAATTTTTTCAGAGGTCACTGAAGCTTTCAGTTCTTAGCCATGGAAAAAGCTTCTCGTAGCTGTGTAATGTACCCAGACAAACCAGTCGGTGCTTGCCTTAATCCATTTATCTGTATGCAGTCTAGGATAAACGCTGTTCTAAATGTAATGGGGGACTGCACCGTCTGATGCTTTTAGGAAAAAGACTTGACATATTCAAAGTGACCTCTTAACTAACACCGAGATAAATTCCAGAGTAAGTATTTCCAACCGATATTCCAAGCAATTTCTAAGGCAACTGGGGAAGACTCGCCATCGAGACGTTCGAGAGAACCCAGAACCTGCGGACCGCCGGTCGTCTCAACCTGGCATCACCAGCGCCTGGATAAACCCCAGCAACCCGCAACGCGCCGCGGCTCTTTGTTCGCGCGGCGATGGGACGGGGACGCGGGGCTGGGGGCGGCCGGTGGCTCGGGCCGCGGACAGAGGGGACAGCTCTGACGCAGTCCCCCCCTGCCTCGGGCAGCGCCCGGGGGCTCCGCACTCGGCGGAGGGGGAGCCGCCGCCGGCCGCCCGTGCCCCGGCGCTGCGGGATGGAGGACTCGGGGAGCCGGCGTTCCCTGCGGGTGCGGGTCCCGGTCCCGGTCCCGGTCCCGGTCCCCTCCCCGCCGCGTCCAGCGGAGCCCTGGGGGATGGGGAGGACACGGCTGCCAGCACTGCTGGATCCCCCGGCC